>JAJOZX010000139.1:810000-1067500 GCA_023014485.1 Bathynomus jamesi | reverse complement strand
CTTAAAATGCCACATATTATCTTTATTTATATGAACGAGAAAGAAGCTATGGAATGTTGGCCACAGATTATTATGAGAGAGCAAATAAATGAAAACATTGAATTTGAATCTGAAATTTTCCCTTTTATTTTCTGATTAAGTTCGAACACAGAAACGAAAAATCGTTCTTCAAAAATACGAACGAATCCATTTATTTCGTCTATTCAAACTAAGAACTCTGAACTTATTGACGCCCACGATATTCAACAGTAATTTTCTTAAATAAAAGATGAAATGTAAACGTAACCAGCTCAAGTTACGATTGTTTTTTTCAATCGGTGTTCAGTTTAGGATGACAATAATAATAATAATAATTTTCCAATTCGTTTAGCAAATACAAACTTAAGTTATCATTAGTGTCAAATTTGAAGAAGCGTTCTAACGTTTAAGTGGAAAAGTCTTTAATGAAAACATCCTCTTCTACAACTGAAAACTGTTAATGCTTTTCTTGAACTCATAATAACAGAACCATTTGTAAGATTCGAAAATAAACAAAGCCAGCAGATACTCCCCAACAGCAATATGGGCAGAGATAAAAAAATTCAACAAACGGGTGAAAACATGGAGCCATGCATAAAAATCGGTAAACCCTCGTTCACTCGTTAATAATAAACAAATTTAACACAATGCATCTGAAAAACGAACGAATACTTCATGTGACTTTGAATAACAGTAATAAAAAGATCGCAATGAGTGAAATTAAGTAAAAATAAACAAAAGACGACCAAAAAAGTGACTCATTTTTCAGATTTTGAAAACTTTTCGCTCTCCAAAGTGCGGATGAGAAGGTGAAGAGCGAGCGATTCACCAAAACAGTGAAACATCGCTTTTAGTACCGATGGTCGGATTCCTCGCCGTTGACCGCTGCAGGATAGGAAGACTCGCCAATCTTACCAAGGTGGTCTTTTTAGGGGTTTCAGAACCATCTGCAGTTAACCATTATAATTAATCTCTTTAATGTCAAATCAGTCATAAATAGCATGTATTGACGCGTCTCTGTCTCTCAAAGTACGTTCTTTAGTAAACTTTTTGTACCATTTTCTTCCTACTTCCAAATATATCTCCTCAATATTTTTTTAAATTCAACAGTGTCAAGGTAACTATCAAGATCGATTTCCTACCGGAGATATTACAAAACATGAATGGCAAACCTTAATACTAAATTATTACAATAAAATAACATCCGATCGCAGTAGTTTGGAAAGCAGTAGAAAATTTGCCGATTTGTCCCAGAAAAGAATTGCGAAAAATGTTCGATGATACTTAACGGATTAACTGAACTTATTTTATCAGACAATAAATCATATATGGACACTTCTCTTAAAATGGAATTTAATAGTCATTTTAATTCATATAAGTTCAATAACATAGAATTATTCGAATAACACTTCCCACTCTTAAACGTTTTCTTCTGCGAAAATGGATTATTATATAATTTATTTCTAATTCAGTTTAGGTACTTAAATTAATTAACGTATATTTCAAGATGAATTAAAGAAAAACTGTGGTTAAAGTGTTGCTGCGATCAAATGCGCAAGTGGAGGCCCTTGTGTGTGTGTGTGTGTGTGTGTGTGTGTGTAGCTAAGCATAAATGAGGTCGTTCTTTTGGTATCTCAGAACATTGAAAATTTGAAATAAGAAGTGAAAAATCGTCTTTATTGTCACTAAAAAGATATGTTACTCCTGTTTAGGTTGAGTTAAGCTAGTTTACTTTATTTAGCTCAGATTAAGAGATGTTAGCTGGTACCTCATCATGTATGCATGTCACAGAAAATTCCCTTTGAGCTCTAAGTGTGTCCGAGCCGCTTATTACGTACTTCTCGGTTCGATGTTATGAAGTTTGAGTTAGATTAGGTTTTCTTTTAAGTATATGAAATTAAAAAGTTGATACCTACCTCGATTATGCCGAGATGCAAGGGTGTGTGTGTGTGTGTGTGTGTGTGTGTGTGTGTGTGTGTGATGAAAATAAAAATATGATGCAATATATGAATATAGTGGTTATACGTGGAAAACAGCGTTTTTGTAATAAATAAATGTTAACTGCGACTTCTTGTAGAGAATAGCTGTGAGGGCGCAAGAGAACTAAATGCTATGTCAGTTATACCGATGCATTACTAAATAAAGTGCTATTTCCAATGTTTGACTGAGATCAGAACCTAATTTTCTGTGCTTAGGGCGAAGGGATTTAATGAATTCTATTATTAATCATTCAAGCCACGTAAAGGGAGAGTTAGAGTTAAGAATTAATAGCTCTGAGTAGGTGAAAACGTCTAACAGGCTTTCCGGTAAGTCTATTCTGATAGAGCAAAACTCAAACTAGTTTTCTCGTGCGTACTTCTACGCTAAAAGAAAACATTTCATTGCATGAGGTGTCTTTCGCAAAGCACTACGAATCAATAAAAGCACTCTTCTTCTTTTGCTCTATGAGAATAGTTACATGGTTTATGAAAGGTATCATCTAAGAATGATTCCAACATGCACTAAAGATTTTGTACAGGGCACGAGTTAAATTTCATTTTGTATTAGAAAAAACAATGCATTTTTAAGCCATAAAGCTCCAGGCCCAATCTATCAATAAAAATAACAGCCTATCTCATCATTATATATATACACATATATATACAGTATATATGATACACACAGACCGTGCATGGAACAAGGAACACTTGGGAAAATTAAATCCATTATAGTCCGAATAAGTAATGGTAAATGACAAACACTACAGTTTTTTCTTTTTCATGAAAAAGAAAAAACTGTAGTATTTGTCATTTACCATTACTTATTCGGACTATAGTGGATTTAATTTTCCCAGAAGAGTTCCTTGTTCCATGCACGGTCTGTGTGTATCATAAAAAACTCGGGTGGACCATTCTGAGTTCAATCCCATATATATATATATATATATATATATATATATTATATATATATTATATATATATATATTAATATATATATATATATATATATATACACACACACACACACATATATATATATATATATATATATATATATATATATATATATATATATATATATATATTAACACCTTATAAGAAAAGCTATTATTTTCAGGTATACGCTAACGATTAAACCTTAATCATACACGACGTAACATATACATTTAAAGTTGCGTAAACCTATTTCCCTTAAAATACAAAAGGCCATAGTTGACATATACATTCCATTTTTTATATTAAATAATTAATTTAAAATGAAAAGTACGATTGTATGAAATTCAATAATACATTTTGTTACATATTCCGCGAATTGATCCACGATCAGAATTGGGAAGATAGAAAAAGTCGAAATTAATATCGTCGAAAACTGTTTTAGGCGTTTCTAGAGGAAAAGTTTCTTTACCTCCGCAAATAATTTGTTCTATATTCATACAAAGATATTTTTCATTTTAATATATTTCAAATCCTTCGTATTTACACTAAAAACCTTCCACAACATTTAACGGGAAAACTGTTCTCGTTCTTCGATGTTCTCTATCAGGAAAAAAAATAGAGACTCGGAATTCATGGCTTAAAAGTTTCCTGAAAAGGGAAAGTGAAAGAGTGAAGGGAAATAGGGAGATCCTTTCAATCGCTGCTTAAACGAAAAGGCGTTCACTATTTAATTCTATTCATTCACTGGGGAAGATTGGGAAAATTTGGATGCAGCCCATTCGCTTCTCTCGACGACGATCTCGCTGTTTAGTCACGCGATTAACGGATGTTAATAAGTAGAGAATTTTTTAGCTCCTAGAAATTGGCATCCACTGAATTCTCACAATTAAAAACCAAACCTACAAATAATTTCTACTACGGGTAAAAGCGTGTGACTATACTTCACTAATAATTACACTGCAAATATAAGTGGGGCTTAATTTGACGTCAAAACATGTCACGAAAACGTCGACGGGCGTCTAAATTTCAAATTTCATAATTCTGACGATGGAATTTTTATTTTTAATTTTATATACTGTGTATACAGAGAGTGTCCGTGTATTGAATAGTTCCATACTGATTCGGATTGTGAACGGTCATATATATATATATATATATATAATGAATGCTATAAGATTGAAGCCATCATAACATACATGACGCCAAAATGGCGCTTCGTTTTTATTCAAACATATTTTGACGTTAAATTAGGAATCATATAATTTATAGTGTAGGGACTAGTTTTAAAAAAAAATTTACTATTATTGTTAGAACTGCTGTAACTGTAGAATTTCTGCCTGTTATGAAAAGTAAAAGCGTACACAAAAGCCACTGTAATCATTGGAAAATAAGTCGATACTCGGGAATACGCCAATTATTTTCAGCCCAATTAACAAAACAAATAAATTGTCGAAAATTTTTAAAAAAATTGCGACAATTGCACCAGCAAAAATTTCTAAACGAAATTTTTTTTTCGTTCAAGTTCTTCTAACCGTGAATGAAAGGTTTCATTCTGAAAATTGAAAATTCAGTAGAGATGTTTGCTGGTACGAATCACGAATGATTGATTAACGGCGTTATGAAAGAGCATCTAAAATTTGATAAGAAAAAGAAGAGAAAATTGTATAATACAAAATATTTGAAGCAAAACGTATAAATTAGAAAATGTAATCTATTCTCTACGAGAATGTACCGTCATTGAGTAGAACACTTTGCGTAATTATAGACAATTGTTTGGATGCTCAATTTTTATATAAAAATTATAATTCCGAAGAGAAGAGGAAAAGTGAGAATTATTATTAGTTTAAAAATAATTAAACACTCGCCATAATTAAAATGTTAGAAGTTAACTGCGTTGCGGGCTAGATGTTAGACCTACCTTTAATATCCTCTTCCTCCAGAGTAGTACTAGAATCGGTGCTTTCCTTAACTTGAGATCCATCGCCCTTCTTAGTGATAATAGATCGACCTGCAAATCAAGAGTCAAGTGGCTTCACTCGATCAACGGCTGTCTTCCTTACTCACTTTACCTATCTCAAAATCAAAGAAACTGCCTTTTATTTAAATCTACCTAACATTTAAGTGTATTGAAACCAACTATTTCTCAGTGAGGAGTGAATAATATCAATTTGTTCTAATATTCTATTAAATCAACCAAATGGGACATAAATTTGGATAAAATTCTCATATTTTATATATTAACTCAAACATGAAATATGTTTTCAATTAAATTACAATAACCAACAAAATATACGCTTTCGGAAAAAAGTTCGCCTAGAAACAAAATTTGTAAAAAGCCTAAAAAATTACAAATTAACAATGATTGGGTTTTATTTTTGAAAGTTTATTATTGTCACCAAAATTGATAAAATATCTAAAGAAAATAGAGTAGTAACAATTAGTAACTTTTTATGTTTTAAAGAAAATTTAGGTTTTTAGAACTTTTTGCCGAAACTATATACGTCATTGCGCTCATTTGAGGTCCAGTTCATTCAATTTTTTACATTTATTTTTCAAACACACTTTTTTTGGTTGGTTATTTAATTAAATTAATTTTTTTGTTACTTAAAATTTACGTTTTATAATTTATGATTTAATATGAGAACAATTGCGAAATAATCAATGGTTGAAAATATAAATTTTGTCATTGGTAAAGATAGGGAAAAATAGGCAATAATGTCATTGAACAAAATAAATATTTATGACGTATATTCAAACTTTATTTTCAAATCAAATTTATTAAAACTAATCAACCCCTTTATCAGATATGAATAAGTCTTTTATAAATTCGAAATTTTATCCATTATGTCTAACATGAAATACACTATTTTAAATCAGTGTTGTTATTTTGACATCATTTTAAAGAGAAACACTTCAACACAAAATACAAACGTGAATGTGACATTTCCAAATAAATTCATGCAATTAAAGGTTGTTAACTTCAAACAATTTAAATTTCTGAATCAAACTAAAAATCTTCAATTCCTTCTCAACGTAAAAAGACATAAACACAGTTACTTCTTCATTAGTGGGCAGCCAGCAAAAGAAAAAAACTCTTCACTTATGTGATACTACGTCACTACTCCAGTTCTTTCTATACTGATGTCATGCTTGGAATATCTAAGAAAAAGTACTACAATATATATATATATATATATATTACACTAAAAAAATATGCAATTTAAGTAAAATAATTAAAATCCCAAAAATTTAAAAGATAACATAAAATACTAGAAACTACGAAGCTTTTCAAGGAAGGTGAACCTCTTCTTTCAGGCGATGGAGGAAACTAAAAGTGAAAGTGTAAAAAAAAATTTAATTTTCAAAAAGAATCGTTATGCCTCTGGCAACTCAAAACGTCGCAAAATGTTTCGAACAACGGGTGATTTTGAAAGACAAAAATTAGTATGGACAAAATCAAGCCGAAAAGTTCTGTCTTTAATATTAATATTTCTTATAATGAAAGATTCAGTAAGTTTTCCTTTTTCGTTATTATTGAGATTTAAAAGTAATTGAGCTTTACTTATATCTATATTATGGTCTATGTCTAAACGATGTTTGTGCAAGGCCGAGTTATCATCTGCCGTGTTCAGAGTATTTATGTTGGTAGAGCCCTTTTAAAATCAGTAGTTTCATCTATTTAACTTTTAGGAGAATTTCTGAGTGGGATTTAGTAAACTCCAAAGTTAAGTTGGAGGAACAATTTGATAGTGGATATTTTTTTGGGGGGGACAACCTCCCGAAGCGACTCAGCGTTAAACGGGATTACCAGCGCATCTCTAAAACTCTTCACGTTAGTAATGTTGCTATAGAAGAAATTCTTAGTAGAAGTAAGAGATCTTTCTATAAAAATGGGAGAATAACCGAATTTTTTAAAAGAACCTTTAATGTAGTAAAGCTCGGATTCTAAGCAGAAAGGGCCGCAGATCGTCAGGGCTCTCAAGAACATACTCGTAAGAATACTTTTTTTGTGGATGTACTGCGTGAGGAGAACCAGTGGACGTATACATTGGAGTGATTAACTTTTTTGAATACAGCGAAAGCGGGTTTATTATTAAAAGATCTAATAATTTGAACGTCTAAGAAGGAAATTCTTGAATTTTGTTCGGCTTTGACGGTAAAACTTGATGGAGGGCAAAATATTATTCAACCGATCGAGTACGTGATTAGGACCAGATTTCAATGGAAGTAGAACGAAGACATCGTCAACATAGGGACAACAAGACCTTCCGCTACTCTCACTAACATATTCATGGAACTCTTCGAAAGAAAGTTCCTTTCTATCCTAAAAGTTACGCGGGTGAAACTATTGATTTTAAAAGACGGCTCTACCAGCGTAAATACAGTCTGAACACGACAGATGATAACTCGGCCTCGCACAAACATCGTTTGGACAGAGACCATAATATAGATATAAATAAAGCTCAATTACTTTTAAATCTCAATAATAACGAAAAAGGAAAACTTACTGAATCTTTCATTATGAGAAATACTGATAATTTCAATATTAGAGACAGAGCTTTTCGGCTTGATTTTGTCACTAATTTTTGTCTTTCAAAATCACTTGTTCTTTGGAACATTTTGCCTTTTTGAGTTGCCAGAGGCATAACTATTCTTTTAGAAAATTAAATTCTTTTATAATTTCACTTTTAGTTTCTTCCATCGCTTGAAAGAAGGGATTGCCTTCTTCGAAAAGCTTTACGGGTTTTAGTATTTTTTGTTTTATCGTTTTAATTTGGGGATTTTTGCTATTTTATTACTTCTTACACGCTTACTGTGTTTTTTAACAATTTAAATAATGTACAGAACTACACAACTGTACTTAAAATTGAATGTGGACGGGTTTACCTTATTAAAGTTTCAAGTTTCACACATTTACGCTGTTCGGAACTGCCAAAAGAGACTTCAATTTTTTTTGTAATATATATTAACTTTTGAATATACGTTAAGAAAGTAATCATTATTTTTATTAATATTCGTTATCTAATGCAATTTCAATATATATATATATATATATGTTTGTGTGTGTCGTTAAGCCTCCTAATGAAAATGAGAGGTTATATTTGTTTTGGATCACCTGAAGATCAGGGCCCCTAGCCTTCTTTAGTTGGTCTTATAAGGCTAACTAACGAAAATATCACGACTTAACCAATCGTTAGGTCACCTGTACGTCCTTAACGATTGGTTAGGTTAAGTCGTGATATTTTCGTTAGTTAGCCTTATAAGGCTAACTAACGAAGACTGGGGGCCCTGATCTTCATGTGATCCTTTATTTTAAACTAAAACTTTAAATTTAATTGTTTGAAAAAGTAAATATGTAAAATATTTTCACATTCGTATAAAAAAATAGAGTTTAAGTAGTGAAATATTTCATGTTTCAAATTTTATAATTTATTTTAACCACTTAAATCTTTTAAATATTTCGGATCACCTGAAGATCAGGGCCCTCGGCTTTCTTTAGGTAGCTTTATAAATCTAACTAACGAAATATCACGACCTAACCTAACCAATCGTCAAGGACGTACAGTTGACCTAACGATTGGTTAGGTTAAGTCGTGATATTTTCGTTAGTTAGCCTTATAAGGTTAACTAAAAGAAGGCTGGGTGCCCTGATTTTCAGGTGACCCAATATTTCAATTCTTCACTATTTTAATACTGAAAGTAGAGAAAATTATAAACTGAAAGCTTCGTGAATGCCTCATGAATTCGCTCCCCGACAAATCCAATTAAGGGAAAGGAAACCACTTTTGAGAACATCAGTAACATCGCAACAACAACAACAACTGATAACTTTAATGAGGTGAAACCCAACTAATTGTTCTCTGTAACGTTCTTAAATGAATTTACGAACAAAAAAGTTGCATCAATTTCATGAACGCATAAATCTGTATGAAATTTTCAGCAATTTATCGTACACATAACTCGCATTACCAGGCAACTGAAAGTTAAGCGTTATAAATGGTTTTCGACGTTATTAATAATTAAAATCTTGCTAAGACTTTTTAGTTAAAACTGCGTAAACTCCAATTTACGAAGCAGATAAATATATTCATGAAATTTTATAAACATTGAGCCAAATTTTAAAAGGTTAAATCATTTTTATTTGTTTTTAAACAAACACTCGCAATAATTTTCATTAATTTGTCACACTTTGCGCGTCGCATGCATCCTTGAACGAAATTATTATTCGATAAATTTGTTTCGCAAAATTTTTCTTTGAAACCCAATGATTGTTCGTTCGCGTAACAATTTTAAAATTTAAACCAATCACTCTTATATATATTTTGTATATATAAGTAACGAAACGGAATTTAACCAAATGAATTTATGTATTAAGAACGTAAATTTTAATTTTAATAAATATTTCGTTAATTAAAAGAATGATGCGCCGAACTGACTAACGGTGACGCAACAAGTCACCGAAAATGCATTTCTAAAAATACAACTCACAACTGAAAACTTTATTAGTGACTGGTTAATACGTAACGTGAAATTACAAAAAGCAAACAATTTAAATGTTTTCTGGAACTTAAAACTTAATTCCACTTTAAACTGTAAACAGTGAAAAAGTGTCAAAAAAGGTTTCTTTAAAAAAAAAATTACATTTTCAATAAAATACTAATAAATTTTGAGGCCGAAAAGATAAATTTTCGTAAACAAAAAGCATCCAATTAGTTTATATTTTCATTTTATGGATATTAATTATTCATTACTATTTTAAAGAAACTTCGTTTTGGTAATAAAGTGGAAGCATTTTTGTAAGTACGCAAATCTAACTATGCGTACGAACAAACAATTTATAAAAATGCAAATGAAACATTAAAAATATTATTAAAGCGAGCTTTGTTCGACCCCTCAAAGTTCACCCGGAGTAAGATAGCCCGGCAACAACATTGCTCTTATTCAAATTCATATCTTTTACCTGAATTACCGTAATACAAAACATTTTACGGGTAACAACAATCATTACGCGTTAACAAAATAAGAATGAACCCTTTGATCCCAGTAAGGAATCAAACGAGGTCGGGTCATTGGGATTGAGCGGCAATTTAGGCCGGGTTGAGCTTTGAGGTGCCGGTTAAATGGCGAGCTGGAACAATCTTACCACTTTCTACGACGGTCATAGAGAAAGAGAGAGAGAGTGAGCGCGTCGGGAATGAAGTCGAGAGCGGAAGTTGAATGGAGATATGCAAGAGAAGTGAGAAAGGTTTGTGTAATCTATTTTGGATCAAAATGCATCGGTACATTTATATGCGGAGAGCGTGTTTCACCCGTCACCCTCCAATCGAACGGCGGCTGTCAATGGCACCGAACACCACCATTCTTTTAAATAAATATACAGTCCGATTGAAGGGAATGACGCAGTAAAATTCTCTCTTATCTACTCTTACTTTTCACAAGATGTGAATTACAATTTAGCCATTATACCTACAGTGTATATATATATATATATATATATATATATATATATATATATATATATATATATATATATATATATATATATATATATATATATATATATATATATATATATATATATATATAGGGGTCGCGCGTCTTAAGGTACCTAAGCGCCATCACAGACGAAAACGTGTTTTTGATGGATATCATTATTTTCACCCTTCCTCTATCGCGTGGTTTGGGTTATAATGACCTTACGACACTAGAAGTATGGTTGAAAACCTTATGAAGCGAAATACTTTTTTCACCTCTATCGCCAGCCAAAAGTTCACCCAAAGTTCGGCATAATAAGAAAATAAAAAAATAAAAAATAAAAATATATATATAAAATATAAAATATGAAAATCTATTCCAAAAACTCATCAACATCTTCATTAGCATACTTAGAACTCTAATTTAGCCAAAAATGAACGTTCTAGCTCAATTAATAACAGAGATACTATTGCCAGAATATTGCTGAATTTTGGAGGCGATTTCTGACGAATTTTAATTTTGGCGCTTAGGTACCTTAAGACGCGGGACCCCTCAATTATATTATCAAGGATCATCTTTACTAAGGCTCACCATTTCAATTATACATTCTATAATCCAATTATGGATAAGCGTTAATGTTGAAGAGAATCGATGTGACAAACGCAAATTCATATTGCAATCCTCATTGTATTCCTATTTCTATTAAAAGGGTAAAAGGAATTTAAGGAAAATGCTTCTACCTCACACCAATTGTGGATCAGGAATGAATAATTAGAGCGAAATGGGGTTCACTTCGTTTCCACAGTGTAGTTCTGTTTAGGAAAAGCCACTCGGGAAATACAAAGATTTTAATAGGAGCAATTTGCTTCCTGAAGGATTTCCCGATTCATCTTCAGTCTCTTAATGTCCGATTATTGCTGAAATGCGAAAGTTGCGTCCCCTTTTCAAATGGAATAATTGTCAAGTAGAAATTCCACTTGAGAACCGTTCGTACGAGACCAAATTCAAATTCAGAAAATGTGAAAGAAAATTAGGTAAATTTACGCATTCCATCAAACGAATTTAGGGAGAATATATTAATTTGAACATTAAGCGAAGAGCATCGATGGGATTTGGAGACTCTTGAAAGGAAAGCGAAGCAATTTCAGGCTATGAAAATACATCGTGTGAAGAGGGATGAGCCTTAGCAACAAAAACCCTGACAAATACAAATTCTATTTGTGATATTTTAATTAAGTGTTTTATGAGGCAGATCTCGTACGGTCATTTTGGAGAATTTATGAATTTATATTTCAATTATATATTGCAAAGGTGTCAGCAAGAACTGTCGCTTATCTCAAACGTTTATTTAATTTTAGTAATTCACTCCGTTATTATTTATGAATATAATTTTTACGATATTAGAGAATTCAATGCGTACAAGGCTGTTATAATAACTCTTAAAAAATGAAGACACGTTTGTGCGCTTTCATTCTAAGACAAAGTCAAACAAGTTTAAATTAATTATTAATTAATAATTATAAGGCGAAAATTATTAAGCGAAAATCTTTTTAGAATTGTCCTTTCCAAAGTTGTCAATTTTCTATAGTTTCACGATGTTGGAACGTTTCAGAGACTTTCCGGTAGCCGGAGAGCCGGAGACCTGCCTCATAATACTTACAAGGCGCGGGGCACTACAACATCAACTTCGAGTCCTGCTGCTACCTGCACCACGAAGTCACACGACAAATATACAGCGGACTCCGGGCCGTATTGGGGCCATGAAGAAGGGAAAGCGAGAGAGGATTCAACATTATTTTGATTAATTAATTAATAATTGAGTTCAATGGACTCCATTGAAATTTCAAGGTGTATATTTACAATGTGACTAAGTGATATTTGTTTTAACTTTTAATTATATATTATATTAATAGTATATGTATATAGAATACATATCCTAATATTTCTTTACCATATTACTTTAGTTCCAAACATATATCTATTATCCTATTTAAGTATCCATTCATAATTAATCTCACATAAATATATAATTCAGTTATTTATAAGGGAATAATTATTTAACACAGTTTATCCTCTTTAATTAACGTTGGTAAGATACAAAGTGAATAAAAATAAACATTATTTCTTTATTCAAATTTAAATACAAAAACATTTATTTAAAAATGTTAATTCATTATTTTTATTTAAAAAAATTTCACTGAAAGGGACAGACACAACATTTCAAACAATCAAATACTTTTTTTATCATTAAAATACTTGCAATCAAAAACATCAATAATAAGTGAGAAAATTATTAACACTCATGTATATATATATATATATAAAAATATATATATATATAATAGAGCTAATTGGAGAATTGGGTTATTTTAACTTTGCTCTAAATGATTAAGAAACTTTCCCATTCATGTTAAATTAGCATCTACTTCTGCATGCTTTGCGTTGCTAAAAGAGAGAGAAAGAGAATTAATTGAGGTCTTTATCTGCATCAATGTCACCATGCTTAATTTCACCTTCAAACTTATCACACAAACAAAAATCTACTTAAAAATCACTGCACTCGTTTATATTATTATTATTATTATTATTATTATTAATATTATATAATCGAACTTTACTGAAATAGTGCTTCAATGATGATGATGATGATGATGATAATAATAATAGTAACAATAATGAAGCGCAGTTCAAATATTAATTGAAAGTTACACTATTAAAAATGCAGGTACTTACCAAACATTAGATATGATTATCTTAATCATTATATCATGGTCACCATATTTTTTAAAGATTCCATGATCACCATGCCGTTAACGCGTGTATATATATATATATATATATATATATATATATATATATATATAATAATGAAGTACAATAAAGATAAACGAAGAAACAAAATACATGCGAATCATTCTTTACTTTTATTATGAAAACAAAAATTATCATTTTACAACTTACTGACCAAAGTTTCGTCACTTTTGCTAAATAGCTTTTTTTCCTTGAGCCAAATTAATCTTTTAAGGAAAATAAGTAGCCACATATATATATATATATATATATATATATATATATATATATATATATATATATATATTTTTCTGTGATGCATGTTCATAAAGATGTATACTTATTAAATAAAAAGTTAATTATAATTTGCTTTTAAGTTGCTACAAAAACTAACTTTTAAACTTTAAAATGAAATTGAAAATTAACTATTTCTGTTTCAGGAAACAGAATGGGAGCCCCTCTTCAAAGACTTGATTTAAGGATGGAATTTAGTCGAAAAGTTTTATTTCCATTACTTTTATTATGAATATTTAATAAAAAAAAATTATTATTATTTTGCACTCGAAATTGTTATTAAATTTTTAGTTTTAGTATTTCTTAACATTATTATTATTATTATTGTTATTATTATTATTATTATTATTATTATTATTATTATTATACTGTATCTTCCAAACTAATATTTAAAAAACACGTACAGAGTGAACTTAATTTATTATAATTACGAAGGCAACAGTGAAGACGTGCATAAAAGATGCCTTCGAATTTTTGTAAAAATACTTTTAAGCTTCCACGTTTTTGTTCCACTTTAACGTCAGTTCCTTTTATTCTAAATCATTAGACTACATTCCGTTTGATGCTCAAACCAATGCTAATTACGCCTTACGCAATTCCTCAACTGGCACGTGTGGAATCGCATTAACTTTTTTACGCTGGGAAGAGCTAAAATGAGACCTTTTACGAGCTTCTGGATCATTCTTCGAAGGGAGAATGTTCTATTCCTCAATCCGTTTCAGGTCGTAATAACGATGCTTTTCCTCTATTCGAAACGTTTCCTCGAACAAAAGGTATTCACGCATTTTCTGGCTTCTTTTTCGCAATTAAACTCTTCCTTATTCCTATGGAACGTTTT
The DNA here is from genome assembly GCA_023014485.1 of Bathynomus jamesi. Classification (NCBI taxonomy): domain Eukaryota; kingdom Metazoa; phylum Arthropoda; class Malacostraca; order Isopoda; family Cirolanidae; genus Bathynomus; species Bathynomus jamesi. The sequence goes on along the minus strand of JAJOZX010000139.1, from coordinate 1,053,169 downwards.
TTCCTCCTCAACTAACCAAATTATGACGTGAAAGACTTAGGTTTTACGGGTGGTGAATTAAGCTGTCGGGTCAGATTGAGTTTTGTGACATTTTCCCATTGTTTCCGTTCCGTTTCAATTTTTCCACAATGGCAGGTTTTCACATACTCACCTCTGTACAATTTCTGTTAACAGTCGACCCAACAAAAATATCTTGCTCCAACAACTCGTCAGGGATGCGCCCGAATACAAAAAGTTACCAAAGATTGTGCCTCGCTATCCTCACTCACAAATAAGGAGCTTTAAACCTTATACGCCTTAAACATATTGGCCTACGCCTTCCTCTATTCAAGCCTCCATATAATCCTTTCATAAATATCTGAAATGGTACGTCTCACCAAAAAATCCGATTGAATTTCGAAACATTTTTAATCGCATAAGAATTACTTAAGCTCGGCTTATCGCCCTAATCACCTGACAATGATAGCACAAACTTTTCAATTATAAAACTAAAAAAATAACTAAAAATAAAACTTAAAAAAATACACTTAAAAATAGACTCAAAACAAACAAATCGCGAGTAAGTTCTAAATTTAAACTTTTATTCCTGGCTACTGCTCCTAACGATTTATTTGCTTAATTTCTTGCTTTGAAACGCTTCTCGTGAAAGTGAATTTCAATTGCTCCTTAGTTTCTCCATTTTTAAAATTTTCTGTAGCCATTTTCCGAAATCGAATCACGTATTAGCACGTCTCTTTTTATGGCGCATAATCTTACAACATTTCACGTCACAGCCCATGGACCAATCTTCCGCCTAACTTTACTCTCGCGTATCGATGTGCATCATCGAATCCGCCTCTAAGATACGCAAATTTACAAATTTATTATTATTCTACAAATCTAAAGAGTCTCTAAACGTGATTTTTGCGTAACTCTTCTTCCCAATCTGCTCCGCTTCCACTCATCCGTATTCACTATTGTCTACATCCGAGTTATTTCTCCATAAAACTTTTAAGTTATAACTACTCGACGTGACGCACATTACTAACTGCCAATGCAATCGCACTGCCCAATAACTCTAGTAACGACAGACCTCAACTAACAACCATTTTAAATACTACTCGCACTATTAAAGAATTCCTTTTCCTTTTTTCCTCTTTAATACGCATCATTAAATTTCATTACTGTACTAGTTAGTCAATAACTCGAGTTTCCCTTATGTCCTTCCTTCTCAACAAACGAGAGCAACGCGCCTTTCTGCAGTTAACTCCATGAAAAGCTAATCCTCACTCTGTTACTTTATATGAATTATAAAGAGAATATTATATCACTCTTAAACTTAATTTTATTCTTAATAATGATAATAATTACTACGACTATTTGTCGCTTATAGTGTTTTTCCTTATAACATTTTTACACTAACCCGTTCTCACCTACGAAATTTATTTCGCTCCTCAGTAGCAATAGCGCGAACTGTGGTTCTCAGCCATTTCGTGCGAAGTAGGACCAAAGAAATAACTATGCAATCAAATACTACTACTATTGAGGGGAGGGCCGAGTATCTTGGCAAAGTCAAGTCGATTTTGAAATTCTCATCTTACCTCGAGTACCACCAAAATGACCTTCAGTAGATGGGAACCACTAAGCCAGACATTGCAGCTTAAATTCAAGGTTTCTTTTAAGTTAAAAATGACCAACTAGAGAGTACATCTAAAAAGAATAACGAAGTGCCATAGTTACAATTCTCGTATTCTGTCATTTTTTATCAATGGCTTTCTTTCATAATTCATCTATTTAATTCTAATGCCTAAATTATTTCGACAGCTTATTCGCCCAATACAGTTTTAAGTACAGCTTTAATACTATTACTATAGAATCGAATAAAAATTATTCGGCGCAAGACAAAACTCGCGAGATTTCCAAAAGATAAAATGAAGTAAATGTCAAATGCTCAAAATTAAATGCACACTGTCTCACAAAGGCAAATAAATAAACATGCACAAGGACTCTGAGTCCCAATCACGTAAATTACAAGTACTGTAATCCGTCATCCTTCACACAAACTCCTCTTAACATCCGTCAAGTTTTATGCTTAAAGAATACAAACTCCAAGTTTTTCATATAAATCTATAATTTTTTCTTGCTTTTCCATGTTTTCTGCATCAATCTGACCCGAGACTGACGAATGCAAAAACAAACTATGACTTAACTCGATCATAAATTTTCTGACTCGTACAATATAAATTTAAAATAGTTTACCTACTTTTGGTGCATACACAAAGAAAAGAAATAACTAATTTTATAAACAAGCAATTAATAATATATATATATATATATATATGACAATAAAAAAAAATGCCAGACAGAGTATTTCATCCTGTTCATACTGGGAGGAAAATCTGACTATGAGACTCAGAACCAGCTGTGTATGAGTCATACTGCTCATTACTTGAACAATGAAGATGCGGGAGAGAATTAGTTTTGGGACGAAGGGAATTCAACGAAACGGTGTACCAAGCGACCACTTAATGATCGTATTGATGTGGCTTAGGTCATGCAATACCTTAAGATTTAATTACTTTATGGTAGAAGCATGCATTTGTTTATTCTCTCTAACTGACGGAGTTGTCCCCTTAAAAACATTCACTTCTCAGTTACATTCTCTGTCTCCTCTACTTGATGCATATTCTCATTTTTAGGTTTACTCATGTACTGTATTTAGAGAAATATTTCCTGAAGCGATTTTAAACTAGTCTTAGTTGTTTTTAGGTATTAGACAAAAAGGCCATATATATATATATATATACACAGTGGTGTAGTGCTAAATAAAGAAGTGGGGTAACGCATTTTGAAAGTGTTACTCAGATGCGGGGGGGACAATGGCGAGCGAGGCGAGCCTATATAGCTGGGGGTCCGGGGGCACTGTAAGCCCCCCGGGAAATCTTTTGAAATCTGACCAATTTCAGGGATATTTTGAGGTCATATGCACTGGATATTAGGATATATTCCAAGGTTGAAGATGCAGTATTTCCAGTGTCATTAGATATACGACATCCAGTACGATCAATAAAAATAGCTAACAACTGGAATGATTAACTAAAAAAAAGTTAACAACTGGTACGCCGTGGTGACTGTTTCACCAGATCTTTATAGGCTAGCATTGCCTCAGTCGAAACTAAAAGAAATGAAACAGTTAATGATTCTTTCTCATATTTCTTCTAGGGGTGGAAATTAAAATTTCATGACGTTAGAGATTTGTAAGTTCGGATTTATTTTAAATAGTGAGGGAACGCCTTTCCGTCTACCAAAAAAAAGTAAGGGAACGCCGTTCCCACGCGTTCCCACAGCACTACACCACTGTGTGTGTGTATATATATATATATATATATATATATATATATATATATATATATATATATATATATACTATAACAATGAAACATACGTTTAGTTTATTGCTATTAAACATTTTCTAATCTGCTAAATTCGTTTTTTTAAGTTCCTCTGCCATAATATTAATTAGTTAACGTTCAGATTAATTTAAAAAGTTTCATTGTGCGATGATTCACGAGTACATGACAAAATTCAACTTTAAAAAGTGTAAGTTGCTTATTTTTATGAATGTATTCTTTTTTTGCGACATGACAACCATTATTCATACGAGGTAAAATATCCTTTTTTATGCTCATTTGAAATGAAAAGTTTATACGCCAATAAAGGTAATTAAGTAATACGCCCTATTGGTGGAAATTGGCGGCAACTGGCATATTTAATTTCGAAATTTATATAATAATTTTGAGTGCGAGTGATTATAAAAAAGTATTCTGGATTCAATTATCTCTATTAATATTTCAGTCAATTTTGAATAATACCAAAAAGATTAAGATTTAAACAAAGGTAATGTGATCGAAGTCAAACTCTTAAAAAACGCACTAAAAATAATAATAATAATAAAATGTCTCTACAATGATGCACCTCCAAACTTCAGTCCAACCGACTCAGCATAAACACGAACGTCCGTTAAGTTCTTACAGTACAATATATTCCAGTCATCCCACGACCTTGAGAAGTTTAAAATTACGCGAACAATCTGGCTGTTGTTCCTCGTTGAAGGAAATTTACTACAAGGTCTCGATTTCGATCAACACTTTAATGAGGTAAGACTGCTCAACACTTTGCTTTTACCTCCCTACATACAACACCTATAGAAGAAGAACTGCCGAGTTAATATCGATAAAACAAGAAAATGTTTCCATACAAAAACAATTATACAGTAAATACATAAAGAAAGAAAGTGAATAAAAACATATAACTTTGAAACTACATATTATTTTTAACTAAATTAACATTGAGACAAAATACTACAAAGGATTTTATTCCTATTTATTTAAGAGAACTAAAGACAAACATTTATATACTGAACACCACCACTATACTGTACTACTAACACGCATCAAACTAATATACTTATTCAACCGCACTCCTTCCGTCCATCTTCATTTTCCTGTTCAACCACACTTTCACTTCCAAACACCTTACAATGCTGAAGGACCTCCTACTATACGTGGTCTCATTTATTACGAGAACTTTCACAATAATAAAATATGCACTAAAAATGGTTTTATTGATACAACTTCCATCATTTTTATTGAACTATCAATTCCTACAATCAAATACTACGAATGAAGCGCGACTGGTGCAAGTTTTATTCGTACAATTACGACTCACCACATACGAATTACATCTCCAAAAAGCTAATCATGCTTTATTTCATACCCAAACAATGTTTTCACTTACGCCTATACGCTCACGAATAGATCCTATTAGAAAAATAAGTTCTGACAGAGCAAGATTTTATTATTCAACCAATCAGAATTCGAGTTCAGAAATAGAGATATTTGAACCAGTTAGAATTGAGAAACTCGAAAGGAGACATTTGAACTGACCAATGGGGAGCAAGTCTTTGCTGGAGGGGGGGCCCACTTACCAGGTGTTTCGTACTTACTGGAGAAGTTGCGTGTGGCCAACATAGTCGTCAATATCGCCCCCTGCAACATTGCAATCAAGGTCAGAGGTGGCGGATAAGGCATGGGTGGGTATGAGCACGGAGTGGAAGGGCAAAGAGAGAGAGAGAGAGTAAATGCGGGTAGGAGAAGAGATGGAGTGAAAGTAATGGTGGAAGGAGGGGTATGGTGTTAAGGGAAGTTGGAATAGAACGGAATGAAAGGTTTCGTAGTAGAGTAAAGTTGAAGTGCATGAAAGAATCGGAGAACATGACACTCTATAAATGGAAGTAAAGAAATGTGCATCAGATGCAAAAAGTTAATTATAAAGTGGAAATAAAATCAATCTACGAAACTAAAAACATATAAAAAAAAAATCAACTAAATTAATCACACAAATGAAAAATAAATACAATAAAAATTGTTAAAACTAAATTAAATCGCCAAAACGAGTCGGGTGATCGAACATCACAGAAAACAAACACTTCCTGCAACCTTCTATACATAGAAATCTTATCTTCTACAGTATTTTTTCAAATCACTCAAAAAAGAAGTTTTGAAGACTAATTTTTTTCTATCCAAAGAAGTTATGTATCATTAAAAGAAGTTATTATATCATCTGACAACAACCTTCGATACCCCAAAAAAGGGAAAAAGAAGTTACGAGTTCCGAATTTAGAAGGCTTATTTCGAGTGATGAATCAGTGATGAGCAATTAGTGAAGAAGATATACTTTTTGTACGTTTGCCGAGAACTTTACTTCTCTGAAGAGTACAAAAGGAAAATGCTTTACTCGCATCTTAATCCAACCCGAATGTGGAATAACGTAAATTTAGTATCTTTCTTCCATCATGAACGTCATTTTGTTTCCAAGTTTTACCTTACCAAATTATAGAGGGACAAAATAGCAATTTAATTAATTTCAGTAAAACTTTTGGCGATTCAATTTTAAAAAAAATAATATTAAGTATAAAAAAGAACTAAAAACTAAGATAATAATAATAACAATGACAAAATAAATAACTGATGCCCATAGAATGAAAGTTAAGAAAAAAACGTCATGCTAATAGTAAAGTGAAAATTATGAGATTGAGAAGTAGTTGAAAAAGATAATAAAAGATACGAAAAATATAATTTACCATGATATGGATTATTAAAACAAATGCAAATACTGTATTATTATTATTATTATTATTATTACTATGACTGAATGCAATCCCAGTCTATAAGAAATTAATATAAAATAATATTATGCCTTCAAAACTCAAAACTTAATATTTATTCTTCACACAAACATTTGTTTTAGTTTTTTTTTTAGTTTAATATCAAGAAGAAAAGAATTTATAAAAATTTGAAGAAACGGAAGGAAGCAGATAGAGGACAATTATTATAAGGAAAAAGAATAATTTATTAATATTATTGGCCGAACTCAAAAATGGAACTCGTTTTAAACTTACCAGTATACCTAAACTCGTATAAAAACAAATCTTAAAAAAAATTGGCACTAACAATCAATCAATCAATTCCTCGACGAGCCTTTACGGGACAGAAGTGAGGCAATATTTATCTCGCTGAACATTTTATTACTGTACTGACTGACTGCCCGTAAGAATTCTCATGAGGAGGAGTTGATGATTATTTACGACTACAATCCAACTTTTGCGCATATTTAAAAAAAATTATCGTTATCGTTTTCGTCAATGTTTGAGCACATAATTTTCAAACACTACACAAAGGTGCACTCTAATAAAACCAACTCCGTTTAAACCCACAACAGCATCATCAAACTGATTAGCGTACCTTTCCGATTCCTCCGAGAACAAAATAACCGATACCATATCATTGATAGATTAGAATATAAATAATTCCATTCGTATAAAATGTGAGAAATGAAAACATGTTAGTAAAAAGAAAATAAAAGAAAAACGCGTGGTGAAAAGGTCACATAAAGAACTCGTCGCATTCCACAAACTTGCAACATCCAAAAGCGGGACACAAATGAAAATTCGATGCAATAACGAATCAAGCGAGGAAAAAAAAGTCCTATAGTTTACGCTATTTGGGCTTTACAGGACAGACACAGTCCTCTCTTTATGTAGCTGCGATTACCATGACACGGTTTGAAAGGACTTACTAGAAAAGTTGCAAGCGGTAGCTAGCATTGTCGTCAATATTGCTCCCTGTAATAATGAGCCAATACAAGTTAAGCACTATCCTTTAAGCGCGTTGAAACTCGCTAAACTAATAAGTGATACCTGGTTTCAAATGTTAACTCTATAACTTTAACAACCTTGAAAATGAGGGGAAACATTAATCAAGGTTTATTAATCCATTTGTTTATAATCGAGGGAGAACTAATAAAATTGGATCACCTGAAGATCAGGGCTCCCAGCCTTCTTTAGTTAGCCTTATAAGGCTAACTAACGAAAATATCACGACCTAACGTAACCACTCGTTAGGTGAACTGTACGTCCTTGACGATTGGTTAGGTTAGGTCGTGATATTTTCGTTAGTTAGCCTTATAAAGCTAACTAATGGAGGATGGGGGCCGTGATCTTCAAGTGATCCATAAAATTATATACTTTGATTATTTATAGGAATACATAAATATACATGGTACAATAAATTTATAGCTTCTGATATTTCAATACAATATTTACACACTAAACCAAACAATAAATTGGAAGTAGTTTAGAGAGTATTCGAGTAAACTAAATGGAAGCAGGTTCTTGGAAGCAAATTAAAAAATTCTTTAATGAGGACTTTTTGACGCAAATAATTTTCTCATAAAACCCAAACAAGTTGATAATTAAACCCGACAATATTTAATTGAGCTTTCAGCTTTAAGAGCTAATTAAATTCTAGGGAGATGAAACCTGAAAGCTGCCTTTTTATATAAATTTGATTGAAATTTCTTTTAGTCTTTTAACATTATGCGTCTGTTTAATGCGTCATTCGAAAACAAATGGTACTGCAATTTTGTAGTAAAATATCGAAGCCAAATTAAACCTGCATGGCAACGTATATATCTGAGGGACTATTGCAAATAATATTTTAAATGAAAAGTTTTAACTCATTAAATTCACTCATTCGCCGAAACACATTCTAATTTAGCCTTCGGGATAAAATCAAAAGTTTAGACTTATGCTATCCATTCACATAAAAAATTTATGAAACTAAAGGGAGGAGGCTAAATTGAAAACTTCCTGCAAGCACAACACACCCTACTTTCAAATTTTATATATATATATATATAATATATATATATATCAGCAAACAACCACAGGGAAAAGGAAACACAACGTCCGAGCGCTTTCGTGATATATTCACATTATCACATTGATAATGTGAATATATCACGAAAGCGCTCGGACTTTGTGTTTCCTTTTCCCTGTGGTTGTTTGCTGATTAATAAGGTCACGTGTTATTTTGTGATTTTAGTGCATATATATATATATATATATATATATATGTGGAAATTTCGAGAGAAAACCCTCACAGGTGGGGTAAAAGAAATCCTTAGTAACGCATACCCTTGTTGAAAATCCATGAGAGAAGAATCAGACAAGAATTTTAGAAAGAATTTATCCCTTGAATTTTTTTCCTAATGTACGTAAATGCATTGTAAACACTATAATAATAATAATAATAATTACACATACTAACGACATGAACGCAATTTTGCGAGTCTAGAAATTCGTGTCTGACATGTCACTGATCAATTTCCGACAAGAGATTAGTAGTATGGTTCCATTTACGGAGGGAGGTGGGGGTAATGGGGAGGGAGAGTGCCAGTTGAATATAGATTATAAATAAATAAATAAATAAATAAATAAAAATATATATATATAGTATATATATATATTATATATATAATAATATATGTGTGTGTGTGTGTGTGTGTGTGTATATATATATAATATATATTAATATATATATATATATATATTATATCATACTATGAACTTTAACGACCACCATTTTAAAAGATAAAAAGTAAAGGAAAGTTAAAGTATATACGGCTTAGAAGCCACCTAATGTAATGCAGCACGCTGACCAAATACTACTGTGAGTGTAGAGTATAGTGACCTCCGGTAACACTGTCTTAGCATAATACTGATATTAATAAGAAAAAATACACGTCACTGAATGATGCCGAGCGGTTGTGTACCCGTTACCACTGGACGCGACTGCGCAATAAAACCTCAACAACTGACAAGTGTTCACGACAGCGTTCTCTGCAGAAGAATGATAAAATTATGCGCCGCTTTTCATGATAGTGAATTGTGTTTACACACACACACACACACACCCACACACACACCCACACACCCACCCACCCACACACACACACACACACACACATAGATATATATGGGATGAATTTCACAATTAGACACGTGAAATGAATGAATGAATGATGCAAACCCACAAGGAAAAAGAAAAATGATTCCAAAGCCTTTCGTGTATTCAGAAGTACACCTCGTCAGGGAATGAAGGGTGGCGGCAAGATGACCAAAAATATATACAACGGGACAGAAAAACAAAAAGATTAACACAAGATTAACAAGAGTTGATTAGAGGCAAAAGGTATTTTAACAGGATATTGTCAATTTTATACATTCCGGCACTGTTATTGAAATTATTTTTAAAATGGATAAATGCACATTCTAGAATATTCCTTTCGATTATATCTGTGTTTTTAACGAGAGCTTTAGAATTACATCTATACATATGGTTAAACAATGCATTATAATTATTTCCTGTTCTACACGCATATTTATACGGACAAATCTAATTTGATCGTCATCATGGACAAAAACAGTTACATTGAAAAGATGAATACGTTATTGAGTGACCGTGATACGTGCAAACCTCTAAACCGAGACCCACTGGAAGATGTTAATAAAATGTTTAACAGAAAATTAAGAGAAATATTAAAAAATAACTATAATGGGCTTTCTAAGCAGTTTCTTAGTATTAATCCATCACTACCATATTTGTACGGTTTAGTAAAAACACAAAGTTCATAATCCCATGAGGCCTATTGTTAGCTCAGTAGGCTTCGTAACCTATAAGCTATCTAAATGGTTAGTTAGTTTATTAACGCCGTTAGTTGGCTCTATTTCCAAGTCACATATTGTAAATAGCATGGATCTTATTGACAAACTGAAGTTTCCTAATGACCCTAATTTCAAACAGGTAAGTTTTGATGTATGCTCGTTATTCACAAAAGTCCCTGTTGATGACCTACTTGATTTTTTAAAAGATAAGATCTCTGAATATTCTTTCCCTGTTCAACACAACACTCTTATTGAGTTAATTAAGCTTTGCGTCAATGATTGTAAATTTCAGTTTGAAAATAAGTTTTATGCTATGTCGTTTGGATTGGCGATGGGAAATCCCCTCTCACCGGTATTGGCCAACTTATATATGGAATTTTTTGAAAGCAGAATGTTGCCTACTGTTGTTAATTTTAACCTTGTTTAGTACAGGTATATGGATGATATTTTATGCCTTTGGCCTAATAATTTGGATGCTGACTTATTTCTTGGTAAGCTCAACAGTTTAGTCTCATCTATTAAGTGCACGGTTGAAAAAGAAAATGACGGAAGCTATCTTTTCTGGATCTAAAAATTCGGAGATGCTTGAATCAGTTCAAATTTGAAGTTTATCGTAGACCTACTAATAATAACTCTTATGTGCATTTTTATTCCGACCATCATCCCTCGATTAAATCTTCTATTTTCTCTATGTTTCTTAGAGCATTGAGAGTTGTCAGTCCTGAATTTTTAGATTCCGAGTTAAGCAATATCATGAATATTGGTACTAAATTATGTTACCCTATTTCATTTTTAGATAACTGCCTTACGAAAGCCAAGAATAGGTATTATAATAGTGTAACTGTAAAGGAATTTGAGCGTAAAAATATCCTTAGCCTACCTTACCATGTAAATTTTCAATATCTTCCGACTTTACTAAAAGCAATTGGTATCAATGTAGTCTTTAAGTATAATAATACTGTAAAATCACGCTTAATAAAGAATAGCCCGCATAATCTGGTTGGTTGTGTGTATTCGATCGGATGCAGACAATGTGACTTAGTATATATAGGCCAAACGGGTAAAACGTTAGATATTAGGGTAAAACAGCATAAATATGCGTGTAGAAGAGCAAATAATTCTAATGCATTGTTTAACCATATGTATAAATGTAATCATAGTATTAAGTGGGATAGTTCTAAAGCTCTCGTTAAAAACACAGACATAATCGAAAGGAATATTCTAGAATGTGCATTTATCCATTATAAAAATAATTTCAATAACAGTGCGGGAATGTATAAAATTTACAATATCCTGTTAAAATACCTTTTGCCTCTAATCAACTCTTGTTAATCTTGTGTTAATCTTTTTGTTTTTCTGTCCCATTGTATATATATTTTTGGTCATCTTGACTCCACCCTTCATTCCCTGACGAGGTGTACTTCTGAATACAGGAGAGGCCTTGGAATCATTTTTTCATTTTCCTTGCGGATTTGCATCATATATATATATATATGATGAATAAAACCACGAAGGGAAAAGAAACACAAAGTGGTGCTCAAGCGCTTCGTCTAATGACATCCTCAGGAACACTTTGTGTTTCTTTTCCCTTCGTGGTTTTATTCATCATAAATATTTTTCACGTGTCACTTTCGTGAAATAATTTTCATATATATATATATATATATATATATGGGTTAATAAGCTAATGAAGACAATAAGATTTATGGCTGACTTTCATGACCTTTAATAGATTCTATTATTCTTTACAATTTATTCATATGTGAAAACACAGCATATATATTGTTGTTCTTAGAAAGCTGTATTTCAATTCCTTCCCCGAATAGGAAGTTAATCCTCTTTCAAACCAAATGCTACCTGTGACCTTATTTGTAGACCTTTGAAACCATCTTAAAACCTTTTAAAAAAAACATCCATTTAGAAAAGAACCAGAATGAAAACGCAACAAATATATTTCGTTCATACAAAAAAAAGCCGAACAATATTTTATTTCAATTCCTTCCATTACACGAGTTAATCCTCTTTTTAAATCCGAATACTACCTGACACGCGCCTCATCGGTTGATGTTGGACAGGGTTAATGACCTTTTCTGGTTTACACTTTTAAATAATACGGAATGTACGCGAGTTAAGTATCTTTAACGTTCAATTTATATCGAGTATAGAATACCTCTTACATTAAACAGGGTATTATTTCTAAAAAGAACTGGAAGTATTATACAAAGCAATGAGAATGTAACTACTGTATTTCCACTATTATTTGTGAGTTTACTATACTAATAAAAAAAATGATGTATTGACATGTTAATAAATATTTTATACAACTGTGCTTCTATTTCACTCATTTATAAATTATGTCTATGTATGCGTCTTCATAAGATGAAGGGAAGATTTATTTATTTTCTTAAACACCGCTGTTGTGTGTTGTGTGGTGTGTGTGTGTGTGTGTGTGTGTGTGTAACCTGGTTGGAACTGGTCAACCAGGTCGGCTTGTTATTATTAATATAAGTGTTATGCCTAAGACAGTGTTGCCAGTGGTCACCATAGTCTATATTCATAGTGGCATTGGAACAGCTTGCTGCATTACATCAGGTGGTCTCTAAACCTTGTATACTTTCAATTTTTTATCCTTTAAAGCAGTGGTCGCTAAAGTTCATAGTATAACGTCACATTTATGTATATATTATTTTACTTATTTATATTCCATTGAACTGGCACTCTCCCATTCCCCTTGGCATTGGCACTGCCCCTCCCCCATCCATCATTACCCCCAACTTTCTTCTCCGTAAATGCATCATACTACAGCATTAGTGTGGCCTGACGCATTTTTTCTCCTCCTGTGTTGGGCATTTGTTCAGGTGGTGTGTGTGTGTGTGTGTGTGTGTGTGTGTAAAAGAGATTGATCTTAGTGTTAAACTTTTGAAAGTAGAGTGCTTTGTCAAAGCATAAACGAAGTCTGATTTTAAAGACTTTAAAATCTTGATGGTGTAATATTCTAAAATAACTCAAAATCACTCTAAAACATCAAATATGGAGATAATCTATTCAAGACACAAATACTAAAAAATCACATTTTTGTTATTTAAAAACCAAAAATTTAAGTGAAGAATAAAATAGAATAAATTTATGTGTAAATTTTAAAATGAAAAGTTTAAATGACTAAAACTGTATAGTAAGTAGCACATTCAAACATCAAAAACAAGACTAATAAAATGTAACTGAAATAATGAAACTCATTAAAAAAATTCGACGACTCCAGTTTCCCTCTTAAAAAAATGTTCGTCTTCAAAGATAAAATCAGTTAAAATAAAAACCTTAAAAGTTTGTGTTGCGCCGATAACATAAAAATGTATATTTATTTATCAATGGAAGCATTTATTTTATTACTTTAATTCCGTAAATATTAATAATTTCTTATCAATTATCCATTTTTCTGGCTTTATAAAAATGTTTGGTAGCCATTTTAGAACTATCTTGACTAAAAATAACTATTATTAATACATAAATATTTACAATGTTTTAGTCATTTCATTTAAAAGATTAAAATTTTTAAATCTAATCCATTAATTAATAATTTAAGACGAACGATGCTGTAGCAAACGGAGCGGTTCTAAAAATATTTCAGAAACTGCTTCCTCATTCCAGGTTCTTCAATTTTAAGATATTTTTATTTTTTTACCAGTTAAATTATAATAAGCGACGAAAGCCGAGATGAATTAATTGTTAATCATAAATCGGTGCAACACTAAATAAAACTAAATAAAAAATAGAATAAATTAAATGAATTTTTGAAATATGAACACGTATTGAGTGTGGTTTTGGAAAGACATAAAAGGCGAAAAAGTTTGCGATTAACGAGTCACACAAGTATAACATTAACATTTTTGACAACAAAATGAACAGTTAAAGTAGCCAAATGATAATGATAATAAGAATAATATGATAATAATAATGTGACATTAAATAAAAGATTAACTACATTCAACCTTTCATTGTAGAAGAAGAGGTAGGATTAAGAAGAGTTAAGTGAACTATTTGGTAGAGAGGTCTCCTCCTTCAAATGATCGCAACCAAACCACGTTCATTCAATCAGTGGAATCACGCACGAGATAATAACGTGTTTATCGGTTTAAGGAATGATTTAAATCTCTTAACTCGTACGTCTACATTTTTTTTTCTATCTCATCCATATTTCTTAAACATCGGTTCCTCACAGAAGTTTAGCGTGGCCTCAGTTCAGACTGGGTAAAGATTCAGTTACACTCCTATTATACACCAAAACGTAATCTAATATTAAACCAAATAGAAACAATCATTCTTCGTGTAAAAACGGTTTCTTCGTCTAAGAAACCTAATCACTTATTTCAAATTAAAATTAGTGAATATTTCTAGTTATCAAATTGATTTCAAGGAAGAAAAATCCCCTTTCAAATGATGTTCCACTAAATTATTTTCCACAACTGTATATCCTGAGGTAAATATTATTATTATTATTATTATTATTATTATTATTATTATTATACATTCGTATATATAAGTAAACCCGCAATAAAGGAAATTTTTAAAAAGTAGTAAAATTTAATATACAGTATGTATATTATATATATATAATATATATATATATATATACTTGTGTACTTTTATATTTTAATGATTTTAAAATTTCTCTTATTGTGAGTTTAATATGTGTGTGTGTGTATATATATATATATATTATTATATATATATATATATATATATAATATATCATAAGACTGTAATATACTGTATAAAATCTTTTGCTATATTGTTCACTTTTATTTTTTATTTTTATTTCTTAGCACTGATGAGTGATGATGGAAATTAAATTACCACCTTCTCGTCCTCTTATTCCTCACTATATATATATATATATATATATATATATATATATATATATATATAATAGTTGCAAAGGCATTATACTCGTAAAATGAGAGAAGTTTAAGCTGGACGACGTTTCGGCTAATTTCTTTTTAACTTTTTTTGCCCTTTACTGAAGTTGTCGCTTCAAGAACTCGGGTAACACCTCATTATTATCGAAATAAAAGAAATCTGCCCGAGAAAATTTTCTAGTCATTGTAAACAACAACAACAACAACAACGTAAAGCGGACTGAATGTTAAAATTATGTCAAACCGTGAACATTTTCTCTTAACATTTTTTTTTCAGCAGTGTTACTGGTAGGTGAATAAATTTTAGTATTTGCGTGGGTTTCTTCGATGGATATGAAGTGCCTTTACCTCTACAAAATTTTTGGTTTACTCAAATAGCGTGTGTCCAATAATTATTTAATTTTAAACAGCGTTTCTGGATGCAGTACGGACTCGTGTGTTAGTTTAGTCATTTGTTATTCTTACGTGGGTTCTCCAAGGCTCTTATTTTGCCTTCCACTCCGAAATTTTCATCTATAAATGGGTACGGACACGTTGTTCACATTTTTACGCGCATTTTCAAGATCTGGATTTGAGTTTATCTAAAATTAAACACCAAATTAATCTTTAAATTCCAAGACGAATACCTTCAGGGATATACTGCTTTCAAAATGCTCCCAATTGTCTTAAAAATAGGCGTTTATATCATTCCTTAAATACGATGACAGTCGCTACGTTGTTGAGAATGGCAAAAGATTGAAATCAAGAATAAAAGGGCCCGAGCATTTGGTGTAAATGAGGCAAGACAGTAATGCTCTTTCTAACGGATGAAAAAATACAGTATCGTGTCATGTTGACTGGAATGACGTAAAATATTTGTTTTATATTAGACAGACAAACAAACAAACTAACATTACATTTTTGTGAATCCTTTTATAAAAAACTGTTAAATCGTCGATAGATTTGGCTATGTTAATTGAAGTTTCTACGTCGATAAAAATTCTGAAGAAGAATCATCAGGGATCAACTTAAGTTTAACATTCAACCCACTTTAGATTGTTGTTGTTGTTGTTATATAAAACACAGTGGAGAATTCTTAGGCAGACTTTTTTGTGCTATTCTTTAGTTACTAAAACTACAACTTCAAGTGAGACTCACATTACGAACTAAAAGAAATAAGCCGAAAATTCGTCCGGTTATATATATATATATACAGGGTGGGCGGAAAGTAGCTCCCTATTTTGGATTGGTAAAAAAATACGTATATTATCCATTTATTTCAGAAGAAATAATATGAAAAGGTAGGCATACATGGTAGGTTTTCTCTAAAATTCAATGTGGGCTCCAACTCTTTCCACCAGCTTCTGGAGCCGCCCAGGAATGGCGTCCACTGACTTTAGCAGGAACTCCGGCGGGATGGAGGACATGACTTCCCGAATTCGGTCCTCCAGTTCTTCCAATGTCCTCGGTTTGGTGCGGTAGACTTCTTCCTTTACCCACCCCCAAAGAAAGAAGTCGCACGGTGTCAAGTCGGGGCTCCTGGCTGGCCATTGATGTGGACCACGACGACCCATCCAACGCCCAGGGAAGTGGGCATCCACCACTCACGGACAACAAGAGCGAAGTGCGGAGGGGCGTCATCTTGCATAAATATCAGATCGTCGATGTTCTCCCATGTGCACAACCGGCCAGACCTCGTTTCGCAACATAGCAAGGTACCGCTCAGCATTCATGGTGTTGCGCAGAAGGAACGGGCCCACAACCTGATCTGAGGTCATACCACACCACACCGTTACACTGAACCGATTCTGCCGTTTTTCAGCGGGAACCGTGCGACTTCTTTCTTTGGGGGTGGGTAAAGGAAGAAGTCTACCGCACCAAACAGAGGACATTGGAAGAACTGGAGGACCGAATTCGGGAAGTCATGTCCTCCATCCCGCCGGAGTTCCTGCTAAAGTCAGTGGACGCCATTCCTGGGCGGCTCCAGAAGCTGGTGGAAAGAGTTGGAGCCCACATTGAATTTTAGAGAAAACCTACCATGTATGCCTACCTTTTCATATTATTTCTTCTGAAATAAATGGATAATATACGTATTTTTTACCAATCCAAAATAGGGAGCTACTTTCCGCCCACCCTGTATATATATATATATTATATATATATATATATTAGTGTACAGAAATCTTAGGCAACGTGGTTTTCATCTTATAAATAGCATAGCGAGATGGATTCAGTAAAATAATTTCAGTGATCATAAACCATTTTGTATTGAAATGAGATCCAAATTATGTATGTCACTGAAAGAAAGTCTACAGATAGGAGGTAATTGTTTCTAACGTATATCGTACAGTTTTTCTATAAATGTACCAATATTCTATTGTAAATGTATGAAAGGAAACCTTGAAATGATGTAAAGTCAGGATTCCACTCAATGAAATAATGGATCCATTTTTATTATTGATGAACTTTAGTAATTTTTTCTACTTCCACGTATGAAGTAGAAAGCGTACTATTCTCGATGAAGTACATCATACTCTACACTCTAAAAAATGTCGTTTATGTATACTTTCCAAAGAGTACTATAGGAACGTTACGAAAAGTAGATGCAAAATACAATAGTCACTTCCGTAAGAAGTACATGCAAAGTACATGAAGGACTTTGTTTCAGGTACACTTAGAATGGCGAAGTATCCCGAAAGTACATTTTCTTTAATATATATATATATATATATATATATATATATATATATATATATATATATATATACTGTATATATATACGAGGAGTGGTCAAAAAGTATCGATAATTTTATTGCTACGGACAAATGAATGCCAATAAGAAATAACCGTTTACATATGTGAGTCTTCCTGCCCTCTGGCGTCTGCAGTCTGAAGCAAAATCTGCTACCATGAGTCAGTAGTTGGTTGGAGCGCTTAAAGGGATCCTATCTGCTTTGCAGATAGCTGGTGAGGGAAGCTATATTTTTGGGGCCTCTTTGCGAGTGACCCGTTGCCCACGTCGGGCTAACATCATGAAAAGAAAAAAACTATCGTGTTTCCTATTTACCATTACTTATTCGGACTATAGTGGATTTAATTTTCCAAGAAGAGTTCCTTGTTCCATGCACCGTCTGTGTGTATCATGAAAAAACCTCAGGGGACCATTCTGAGTTCAATCCCATATATATATATGATCAGTCTCTCCTTGTGAAAATGTGTTCGGTGCATTCTTAACTAAATTACTTCGTGCTACTAATCATTCATTAACGAATATATTTAATTTATTGATGTTATTCAGTACTATATTATTTGATCAAACCAAGGAGTCATAAAGTTCATTTTTCCTTCCTTCGAGAGGTCAGGTAGAGTGTGGTCACACACCGTGTGAAAAAAAGGAAAAAAGTCGGGTCGAATTAAAGGAAGAAAACTAATAAGATTGTTTTATCAGGTATACTTCCTCGAATTATCCAACGTAACGATTTCTACAGCAAGGCGACCTATATTAACAATAACCTAAAGTCTCTTTGCCAACAGGAAGGAGTGCATTTTGCGAATTTTTGGAACAGTTTCTACGGTAACGGCAGGAGGGACTTGTTCCTCGGAGATGGACTTCATCTTAATGACGTTGGAGCTGCGCGTTTAGGAAGACTATTTCATAATACTCTCTTCTTTTCAGGCTGCCGTAACTCGAACGGTCCCAGCGTAAATTCCACAAATTTCCCCTGCGCTCGCGAAGGTGTCGCAATTACAAACAATTTGAAGGTTTTATCCTTAAATGCTCGTAGCCTACGAAATAAAAGAAAGGAATTTTTTTCTTTAATTGCTTGTAAAGACTATGATATAATTGCGATAAATGAATCGTGGCTTAGCACTAAAACTCGTGACTTTGTAGGGGAGTATAAAATTAGAGGTTATAGACTTTTTGTTAAAAACAGAATAGGTAGGCGAGGAGGCGGTATTATGTTGTATATCAAAGATAATATTGCGAACGTTATAGAAGTAAAGCACACAATTCCAGAACCGATAGATTCGACTATAGCAGAACTTAAATTGAACGATTTCAAACTTCTTGTTGCGGTTATATATAGGCCCACTAATCAAACAGCTGATACGGACGAAGCGTTATATCGTGAACTAAAGAGAATGATCGGTAGTGAGCAGGCTTTAGTTATAGGTGACTTTAATTGCGCCAACGTGAATTACGATAAAATGCAGGGAGACGCGGAAGGTAATCGTTTAGTTAATTTTCTCGAGGATAGCTTTCTTATTCAAAAGTTTGGGGAACCTACGAGGTTAGACAGTATTTTAGATTTAGTAATATCTACGGATGATAGGCTAATTACTGATCTTCAAGTAATAGAACCGTTAAGCAATAGCGATCACAAAATGGTAGAGTTTGTCCTCTCAGTAAGTCACTCGAAACCAGCTAACTCGACTAAAATTCCTAACTTCCAGCACGCAGGCTTTAGTAAATTTCAAAATAAATTGTCACACGTCAATTGGGAAAACGTAATGGGGAACTCCAACGCAAAACTAATGTGGGAATCGTTCGAAAAAGTATTTAGGACTATAAATGAGGAATGAGTACCGTACAAAATTAAGCGTGCGAAAGTAAACAACAAGCCCTTGTGGTTTACTTCTAGAGTAGGAGACATTATAAAGAGTAGAGACAGGGCTTATAGGCTACATAAGTGCGATAAAGACAATTTGTGGTTAGGAAACAACTACATATCTCTAAGGCGTGAAGCGAAAAGTGTAATAAAATAGTCCAAGCGCGAATTTGAAATCTCCATAGCTCGTGACGGTAAAGAAAACCCCAAGCGATTCTTTCAATACGTCAACAATAGAAATCCAGTAAAAAGTGTCTTAGGGCCGTTGTAAAATGTTAACGGAGATCTCGTTTCTGAAAACAAGGAAATGGCTACCTTGCTAAACGAATTTTTTACGTAGGTCAGTTTTTACTATAGAAGATGTAACGAATATCCCTACGGTCATAGACATAATACCTTTTGGTAATGGTAATATTTTGGATAATATTGTGGTTAGTGAAGGGGAGGTAATGCGCTATATTGGTAAAATGAAAACGCGTAAATCACCGGGGCCGGATTTCATATATCCCATACAACTAAAAGAATTAAAAGGTAGCATTTTTGTGCCGCTAACAAAGATTTTCAATGCGTCTATTTCTGAGGGGTGCGTACCAGATAATTTCAAGTTAGCAAACGTAACACCTATCTTTAAGAAAGGCGATAAAGGTCCGGCGGGAAATTATAGGCCAATCAGTTTAATGTCAGTTGTAGGTAAGCTACTGGAATCAATAATTAGGGATCGTATAGTCGAACACTTAGAATTGCATAAACTAGTTAGAAATACGCAGCACGGTTTTAGGCGAAACAAATCTTGCTTAACTAATCTTTTAGAATTTTTTCAAAGCGTGGTTGACGTTTACGACAGTCATCAGGCGGTTGATGTAGTGTATTTAGATTTTCAAAAAGCGTTTGACACCGTGCCGCACAAAAGACTCATTGAAAAAACTAAGGCTCATGGAATCAGAGGTGTAGTAATAAATTGGCTAGAAGAGTGGTTGCGAGGTAAGAAACAGAGGGTGGTCGTTGATGGAGCGGAGTCGTGTTGGGCTAATGTAGCGAGTGGCGTTCCTCAGGGTTCTGTATTGGGCCCCTTGCTTTTTCTTATATATATTAACGATTTAGATGTCGGCCTAGTCAGTACAGTTTCAAAGTATGCGGATGACACGAAGCTGGGTGGTAGGGCGATTAATGACGAAGATAGAGGTAAAATCCAGGAAGATCTGAATAAAATCGTCGATTGGTCAGTCACATGGCAAATGAGATTTAACGTTCATAAGTGCAAAATTTTGCATATAGGTTCGCGTAACGGTAATTTTCCGTATAGTATGTCAGGGAAAGATTTAACAAGCGTAGAGCAGGAAAAAGATTTAGGAGTTATAGTCACTGGTGATTTAAAAGTAGCGAAACAAAGTACAGCAGCGGTCAATAAGGCGAACAAAGTGTTAGGTTTTATAGCTCGAAATTTTGAGTACAAATCGCGCGATATTATAGTTCCTCTTTAGAAATCATTAGTTAGACCCCATTTGGAGTACGCGGTTCAATTTTGGAATCCGCATATGCGCAAAGATATAGACAAAATCGAAAGAGTTCAAAAACGAGCAACTAAGATGATTCCGTCGCTTATGTCAAAGTCGTACGAGGATAGGCTTAAGGAGTTAAAATTTACTACACTCGAGACTAGGAGGCTAAGGGGTGATCTAATCCAGGTTTTCAAAATTATGAATGGGTTCGATAACGTAGATAGAGATGGCTTTTTCGAAATATCTCAATATAATAGGACTAGAAATAACGGGTGTAAGTTGACAAGTAGAAGGTTCGAGACAGCAGTTGCCAAAAACTTTTTTACGCATAGAATAGTAAATAGCTGGAATAGTTTGCCGGTAGAAGTAATTAGTAGCACGTCTATAAACATGTTTGAAAATCGATTAGACGCATATGTTGATAGATTGGGTATAGTTTAAGGTAGTAAAAATAAGGCTTGTGGTGTTAGATCCCACAGCTCAACACAAGTGTTGTGGGATATAGGGAGGCAGCATCTTGGGTTAGGGGATACTCTCTGTCCTTACACACCCCATTTAAAGAGATTCCTCTGCCGAGCGGTGCCCCCCATAGTACTGTGAGGTATTGAAAAACTCATGGTCTTCACTTGCTTCACAAACACCTTGAAATGGGAGACCCAAAATGGGTGCACACACAGTTCTACATTACTGTACAATCTTTACAGCCACACCTACATTTTTCCTCCTAAGTATATATATTGTAATGTATATGGTTGTAAATTTTGACTTGGTCTGCAATCGATATGGACCGTGACTTATTTTTGGTTGGCAAGGTACTGGTATTGATGGATACCGTAATGAAATTGACTGGATTCTTTGGATCTGATATATTTGCATGTCGGTTATAAATAGATATAGAGTGTAACATATTTGTGGATAGTAGTCTATTATGACTTGATCCTCTGGATCCAGAGATTCTATCTTTAGTTTTAAATCGATAATTAATTAGTTTTAAATTGATAATTATTTAGTTTTGTAAAAATTGGTCGTTGCCAATGTACAGGCAGTTTTTACATAAATTTCTTATGTTCTTGTGGTTCGGAACCCACGTAAAATTGTAGGTCCCCTCCGCCACCACGGAGGGCATAAACAATACACAATTACGAACACAGTTAGGTAGACAAGCCATGAGTGGATCCTAGGGTCTTTGTTGGTCTGAAACATTATAACATTATATATATATATATATATATAATATATATATATATTAGTTGTTTTAGTTTTTTTAATTCATTTTTTAATTTTCTTCTAAATATGAAATTCTAAAATGCAAATAAAAAATTTTACCTAAATTTTTATTTTTTTAAATAAAACTGCAATGTTGGATAAAACTAAATATCCAATATGTTAAATCCGCTTTCTAACACCGCGTAGTTTAATGGGATAAGGACTCTGCATATTGCGTGAGAGCTCTCGTCGTCGTCGATTCGAATAGGTAAGTGGAAAAAATGTATATATTTGTTCATAATTAAAATATATGGTGGTTATGTTAGAGTTAAATTCTAGTATAAAAATTAAATTTCGGGGAATTCAGTTAGACTTAATAAATTATGGTATGTTGGAAGAGAACTAAATTGAAAATGAACTTAATTTAGGTTTTCTACATTTTAGTGGTTTCTCATGCTGCGTTCTACGTTCTTACTATTTACTTCCCGTAAAAATAAGTCGGGAAGTATATTTAATATCGGATGTACTCTCGGGCATTTGGTTTAAGTAGTATAATCGCAAAATGCCAGAGTGCAAAGCAATTGCAAGGTTGCATAATGTTGCAAGAGTGCCAACCCCAACCCCCTTTGTTGCAAGAGCGGGAAACCTCTTTGGGGAGAAGGTTGGACGGCCTCACCCCCCAAAGGGCCATACCTAACCTAAGGAAGGGGGGACCTCTTTGGGGAGAAGTTGGGACGGCCTCACCCCCCAAAGGGGCATACCTAACCTAACAGAGAGAGAGAGAGAGAGAGAGAGAGGAGGAGGGGGGTCTTCGCTCGGCTCTCGCCAAGCGCATATGAGTCCTTCGGCCACCCCGCCGCTCTCTTATAGGGCCCCTAATCAGCCAGTGCCTCCCGGCATCAGCCAGTTGGCACATCAGCCAGTGCCTCCGGGTGTTATTAGCTCACCAGCCAGTGCCTCTGGGCATCATCGCCTTCGGGCAGCAGTTGACGCGTCGCGCGTTAAAAGGGACCGGGTTCGTGCCCCGTGCGTCGTTGCTGGGCGCCCTAGGCATCAGCCAGTTGGCACATGTGCGTCGGTGCGCGTCGCGCGTTAAATGGGGTTCGACCCCGTCCCGACCTTTCGCGCTACCGTAGGCCTAAGGTGGGTGTAAAACAAATAAAAAAATAAAAAAATAAATGAACAATTCGTAAGGAAAAATAAATCCAGGGTACCCTAATGATCCGTGTTAAACTCTAAGGTGGGACAGATATTTTTAAAACTATCTTAAAACGCATATATCTTCCCTTGTTTGCACAGGAAGGGCATAGACAGTGGTGCGAGCTGAAAGCCCATAGATGTTTTGCAAATGTCCAAGCGCTATTGTCTTTGGGGTTGCTCCCAAGGGATCCACGTCATGATAAGAATTTCTGGCATGAAGACAAATTTAGAACAGGTGTTTTTCAAATCTTGATACAATATTATATTTGAAAGAATAGTTAGAAAATCTATACCAGTATTTTTCAGTTCCGAGTGACAATCTATCCATCTATCTATCTATCTGCCTGTCCGTCCATCTATCCATCTATCTAACCATTTATCTATCTATATATATATATATATATATATATATATATATATATATATATTCAAAATGATTCATCCGATTTCAACTGAGAATACTTCCGTACCTATCAACCGTGCATCAACTGGGCATACACCACATGAAAGAGGAAATCTCCGAGTTTTACAAGATCACCGCGAGATGGCTCCAAAGTCACGCCGTGGCCTAGCCTAGCAACAAACAGTCAGTATGAAAATGGCGTCCGCACAGCAGAAGGCGTTTTGTGTGTTGCAGTTTTCGAGCTGTTTTCGAGCCCCCTAGGTCGCCGGATCTTACACCGTGCGACTTCTTCCTTTGGGGGTACGTTAAGGATACTGTGTACGTGCCACAGTTGCCCACATCTTTGGATGAGCTCCGAACTCGCATTGTTACTGCCGTAGAGTCAGTGACAACGGACATGCTGGAGCGAGTATGGGAGGAATTCGACTATCGTGTCGACGTTGCTCGTGTAACTAGGGGAAGTCACATAGAGCATTTATGAGGTGAGAGACAAAATTTGGACAGTTTTTCTTTTGGTTGATGTATCACAAATCACTCTGTATTTGTAACATTAAAAAATATTCTCATTTGAAATCAGGTGAATCAGTTTGAATAGCTCTCTCTCTCTCTCTCTCTCTCTCTCTCTCTCTCTCTCTCTCTCTCTCTCTCTCTCTCTCTCTATAATATATATATATATATATATATATATATATATATAAAGTGGTAAGTATATATATATATATATATATATATAGCCCACACAAAGGTGGGCGAAGGTGTACTCAGTTGCATGTTCCAAGTCTTTTAACCTATTCAGATTACCTATCAATGTTTTGGGGACATTTATTTGTTGTAGTCTTGCTTTAATATGCCTCCATCCTGTTGGTGACGGCCTATCCCACTTTTTCACCAGATCATGAACAATATCAACGATATTGGACCCTTGTACCCTTGTTCCTTCAACAATGACCTCGCCTGTATCGGTCCATTGTATGATGGGGTCCTCACTCAATAGATTATAAAGACTTAACCCTTTATTCCTCAATGTATGGGGGAGGCTGTTTTTTAGCACATGTTCGATGTGTTGTGTTCCGTTGCTCTTTGGTTGCCCAGGTCCTGTGTCGCTATGCTCAGCGCTACTCGAGCTGTGCCTCACGGGGAGCTCTGTAGGATGCTTATAATCTTCGTGCTCATGAAGAAATTCCTGCAAAGCCTCTTGGTACAAGATCCTTTTCTCATCAGGTGCCTTTTCACTGTTTAACAAGGCTAGCAACTCACTTTCCATTCTTTTAAGTCTACTCTTACGGGGTTCTAGAACCGCGTCTGGAGTCTTTGAACTTTGTAATGAAGCATACACCTCGTGCGGAATCACAACCACTTTCATTATATTAATCTAGTCAGTAAAGGGCCCAAAACTGAAAATAAGATGGGCAGGAACGAACCGCCTCTTTGTACAATAATGCGCTTTTTCTTACCCACAGTCTGACTTTTATGAGCGAGCGCCCGTATTATGTTCTTCTAACGACGTAAGCAAGTCTTCTGAGAGGGTTTCATTGGAACATTACATTTTATAACATTAAGGCAGATTTCACAGATGCATTTTAAAAAGTCCGAGTCGATATTTTTAACAAACATCTGCTGCAATGCCCGAGGCAGTCGATGATAGATTTTTATTAATTCGCGGTATTTCTTTAGCCTATTCGTCATTCTGGAATATACACGGTTTCAGGTTCGCATGGAAATATATTCGTTCCTAGAAGCACCCTAAACGTGTTTCGCGGTGAAGGTCACAACGCAAATATCCATAACGTTGGCTTGTGACCTCTTTATAAACCTCCAAAAACTCCTTGCGCTGATTCGGGAAAATTTGACTGGCTAATACCCCAATTTGTGACACATCTCTACGTTGCGCGAATAAGACTAGATATTGCGTATTTAGCGACACTTCGCGCATGTATCTATTTTTGAAAAATAGATTCTGATTGATGAAGAACACGCTTATGTTAAGGTGGTGGGAGAATACTGTAAATGTCTCGGCAAACGTTTTATCCATCTCCAACATGAGATCGTCAATTACGATGACTGTGTGTTCATTTCCCTTTAACGAATTAACGTCATAGACCCCCTTGTGGAACAAAACATCATCTTGGTACTCGTTCAACACTGATTGGTATGTCGAATAGCACCATATATCTTTATGCACAAATTTTGAGAACATTTCCCCCTTTTCTTTAATGATTTTAAGCATAAACACCGTTTTACCACAGCCTGTAGGTCCAGATATAATACATGTGGATGGGCTCGTGAACCTGAATTTTTCTACAGATTCCATTTCTAACACGTCACACCCCTAAGTGGATCAATTACAAAATATTACAAATAACGAGTGCTGCTCCTTATATTTTGTTCTCTTCTTCCACAGAACCGTGAATGACGACGATGTACAGCACCCCATCATTGATATCAGAGATGAACCCGTTGACCGTGCATCTACAGTACCCATCCCCACCGATGAGCCCTCACCAGCGACACCTGTAGCACGAAATAGTTCAAAGCGGTGGTGTGATGACGAACCCTCCACGCCAGGTATAAAGCGCTCCAGGGTTGTTGGAACGCCGGTAATAGAACCCCAACCCTCAACGTCTTACGCAACAAACCCCCCCAATAGTACCTTCCGCCAATATACCCCCTTATTCGACCTCCACAGCAGCTCCCCGTTCTGTTGAGTCTGCAGTAATAGAGCCCAAACCCTCAACGTCTTACGACACAAACCCCACAATAGCGCATTCCTCAAATATAGCCCCTTATTCACCCTCCACAGCAGCTCCCCGTTCTGTTGAGGATGGTATAACATTCGAGTTGGTGCGCACCGCAACCTCAACCCCAGCCTTGACTAGAAATCGGTATATAGTCAGGGTTGATCCTGGATCCATGTATAGCAACGGTATTGAACACGGACTACGTCGCGTAGTAGAACGTATTGTAGAGTTTGCCCTTCAGAACCGCGACGAGCGTGAAGTCAGGACGAAGCTGTCCTTCGGATTCGGGTCAGATGATGGTGATGTAGATGATTTTTGGGTAGTAGTACCATTCAGGCGTTTGGCGGCTGAAGATGTAGAGTATATATTAGGTCGTATAATGCAGGCCTCCCAAAGTAGTATAACCTTCAGTATGGACAACTTCACGGTAAATATTGACCGTGTATTCCGTGTTGCGGGTCATAGTGCCACACCGTATACTCTTAACTTCAATTCTCAGGCTATTTAGAGACGGCATATAAACGTCGATCGTGGTTGCGGTTTTATAGCAGTAGTCTTAGCACGTATGTTTACTGTATTAAATACGAGGTCCGAGCAAATTTGGCTGCCTACGGTAGTGGAGCGTGCCCGTAAACTAGCTGTAGACTGTAAACTTGAATTTGATTGTAATATGGGTCCTGAAGAGCTGAGAATGGTAGAACAGGACTGGACTGGTTTGGACTGGTTGATCGTCGCAGAACTGTGTATGTTTTTAAAAGCTGTGTGAGAGATCGTACAAGACCCCTACTTACTTTAGGACTGTCAGGTACAACATATCTACCCATCCGTAATATAAGGTGCCTTTATGCGAGTTATGACAAAAGTCGAAAATATGGACGACACCATGATTTGTGTAAGGGGTGTCTCGAGTTTGCGGATGATATAGTGAAACATTGTAAAGAATGTCACATGGTATGTGAGCAGTGTAAAAGCACCAAATGTGAAAGCCGTGTAGTTGAAGCTGAGAAGAGGGATTGTAATTTGTGTAGACGCACATTTTTCAATAATAACTGTTTTGAGTTCCATAAATCAATTGGTACGTGCAGGAAAATGAGAATCTGTGAATGTGGTATGTTTCACATGATGGATAATTGGGGAAAGTTTACCCATAAATGTGACGAAATTCACTGTCCTACATGCCATGAGAAATATAAGGCGGATGGTGTAAAGCAGTGGTGGCCAACCGCGGCGCATTGCACCAAAGGTGGCGCATCAAGTACTTTGAAGTGGCGCATCGAGGTCTAGTATGAATTGTGCTAAATTTTCACTTCTAGCACTAAATATTAAAAATCAAAGATTTAAGCAGTTAAGATGTAGTTAAGCAGTTAAGCAGTTAAGATGTAATCTCATTAAGGTAAATATTTTTCACATTATATTTCTATTTAAGGTAAATATTATATTTTATTAGTAACTTTTTCACAAATTTTTTTTTGGCGCATCCGAATTAAACCTAACCTAAAAATGGCACGCATCAAAAAATGGTTGGCCACCACTGGTGTAAAGCATGTATGTTATATGAAAGATGCTAAGCCTAAAAACAACCCTTGTATAACTGTGTACTACGATATAGAAACATACACGAACGCTGAAACCAAAGAGGTAATTCCGCATTTACTTGTGAGTCAGACTATCTGTGATGAGTGTATGGAGATCGAGTGTGATGAGTGCCACAAATGTGGTAAACGGACAAACGTTTTTAAAACAAATGCTCACGATAGCCCTGTAAAAATATTTGTGTCCTACATTGTCAAGTTAGCGGACAAGTTCAAAAAAATGACTGTGTGTATTCTTGCCCATAACGGGGCAAAATTTGACGAACAGTTCCTTTATAAGGAGTTGCTTGAACACGAGTCCTCTGAGATTTTTAAAGGTGATCCATTGAAGAGGCAACAAATTAATACAGATGCAAATAAAAGGTAATGTACAATTTAAAGACACTTTATTATTTAACCTTTGTAAATTAGCAAAGCTACCCAAGGTGATGGGCGTAGCAGCTGAAGTTTCAAAAGGATATTTCCCTTAAACATTCCTCACTAGCGAAACTTTAAATTACGTAGGACTACCTCCACCCAAACATTACCTTAACTATGATTGTATGAGCACAGATGAACGTGAAGATTTTGACCGATACTACAACAGTTTTAATGAATCTAATCCTTATAATATAGCTGATGAATGTGAGCGTTATTGCGTGAATGATGTGCGCGTGCTTAGAGTATGTTTCCAGGCCTTTAGAAGGATGTACATATGTCGTTTCAAATGCGATCCGCTGCAAGTTGCAACCACCATCGCCTCATTATGTTTTACAGTGTTCAAGAATAACTTCATGCCTAAAGACACCTTAGCCATTATCCACAGAAACAACCCCGCAGTTATGGGCACAAGGCTATTTACTGGCTCATACACCTACAACAGCAGACAGGTGTATACATAAAGCATGCCCGCAACACGGGCGAAGTACCCATTAAGGTTAATGGCCGTGTTTTTTGGGTTGATGGTCTAAGTGAAAACCGTGCCACAGGTGAGAAGACTGTGTACTCCTTTAACGGTTGCTGGTGGCATGGATGCCCCGTCCTGAGTGTGGAATCGCAGGAGATATCCACGGTAGATCTCCTGCCGACTGTCTTGCGTGGACGCGCACCCGCAATCAACTTATAGGGTCCCAGTTCACTCACAAAGTCTTGTGGGAGCATGAATATGATGCACGGATGGAGACAGACGGACAATACCGTGAAGAAATAAACACGATCAAGCGTTCAATGGTGCTGGATCCTCTCAAATGCGGTGATAGCTTGTTCGGAGGGCGTACAAATCCCTTCAAGCTATACTTTCCGCCTACGGAGGGCGTGAAACTCCATTACTACGATTTCTGTTCTTTATACCCCTACGTGATGAAGAACAATCCGTACCCCGTAGGTGCACCTGAGAAACTGGTGGGACCTGCCCTACCCTCCATCAACGAGTTCTCAAGAAATTTGAACGGGTACTATTTCGGCCTTTCTTTCGTAGACGTGCTCCCCCCTCGCGATTTATGGATGCCGATCTTACCCGTCGTTATAGATCACAAACTCATGTTTCCCTTGTGCGTGAAGTGCGCGGAAGAGAACAACGGCGATTGTAACCATATACCCCACCAGCGTAAGATCAGAGGTGTATACACAAGCCCTGAGCTGGCCCTAGCCGTTCGTCATGGGTATAGAATAATGAAGATACATGAGGTGTGGAGGTTTCAGAAGCTACCCAACCTTTTCACACCATATATAAACGCATTTTTGAAGGATAAGGTAGAGGCGTCAGGATATCCGCGAGGGGTTGAAACCGAAGATGAAAAAACGTCTTATATTCAGCGTTACCGTGACTACGAAGGTATACAACTTGATCGTACCCAAATTGTAAAGAACCCTGGCAAGCGTTTTAGTGCAAAGTTGTGCCTAAACAGTCTTTGGGGAAAATTTGCGCAGAATACCGGTAAAGGGAACGTTCATTTGGCGCAAAGTTATAGTGAAGTCTGGGATTACGCCAACGCACCCGATAAAGAGGTCATGGAGATTGTGAATGTAGGTAATACATAATAAAGTAAAACAACACCGAATTGTCCACAGACACCTCACGGGTTACAAACATTCCTGTAGCCAGCTTCACAACAGCCTACGCACGCATCAAACTTTGGGGCCTATTGCATTCTCTTGGGCGACGGGTATTGTATGCCGATACAGATAGCGTGATATTCACAGCGAGGAGGGGTGAATACATGCCCGCTATTGGGGAGTTCCTCGGGAGCTAACTGACGAGATCAAGGATGAGTATGGGGACAACGCATACGCCGACTCGTTTGTGTCAACAGGGCCAAAAACCTATGGGGTACGGGTGAGGATAGGGATGATACGAAGTATATCGTGAAGGCTAAGGGTATCACGCTTAACCAAGCGAATCGGCGGGTTATTAACTTTGATTCGCTGAAGGAGTTAGTGTGCTTGGAAGATGATGAGGTTGACCGCTCGCCCCACCTGACTGTAGGTACCCACAATTTTCGGGCGCAGAAGTTGGGGGGCATGAAAGAACTTAGGGGCACAAAGGTGTGCCGTAACACTTATAGGAAACGCTACAAGGTGCCTGGTACCTATGACACCGTGCCCTTTGGATACCATAATCTTTGATATGTCTATTGCTAACTTAATTATTACACGTATTTGTAAATATATACATCCTGAATATTTCGTTTATTAAATAAATCGTGTTTCAACTAGCGTTTTACTTTGCGTCTGTGCGTGTGTACAGTAAAAAGCTAAGCTCCGCCCACTGTAAGACCGGCGTCGTGAATCATGCCGCAACCTGAGCAGGCCTCTATCCCTGCGTACTCAGTTGACCGCTGTATACCCTTGAGCTCAGACGTGTATTCTCTCGCATAGAAGAAAAATAGTAATAGCTACCTTTAATATCGCGTGTTCAACATTTATGAAGTGGTATTCCGCTAAGTGCATAAATGTAGTGGATACTGAGAAACTCTCTATTCCCGTCTCCTTTGCCTCTTTTAAGGCTGCATTGAATCGTGCGAAGGGTCAGGCTATTCAAATACTCTACGGATATTCTGGCGAGGGGGTTGTAGGATTTCGCAGTACAGACGATGTACTGAAGTATGTTATAGAACTAAGCTTTATAAAGGCTCACATATACCGCGTGGTAGAAGCAACACGCTCAGAAGATAAACAACAGTTATGGGTAGCGAGTCTTGTGGATGAGTGGTGTGATAAGCGGTATTATATCATGTTACACCATACCGATTACGCGTACCCTACGGCTGAAAATGTAAATCTTGTCATCATGGACAATCTTAAGTATTTTTACCACTACATTAATATATATCATGATGAGGTTTGTAGTGAGGTTGTGGCTAATGGGTTGTTGAGTTTTTAACAGATTTTAGAGATGATATCGCCTGTTAAACAAAAAGGATAAATATGAACATATGTTTCTCTCTAATAGCGCACCGGTTTGTGAAGATGTTTAGGAGTGATAAAACATTTAAAAACGTTATAAAATGTTTAGTTCGTGAAAATCCCCTTTGCAAAAATGTCTGGTGCGTATTCGGGGGTGGGAG
Source organism: Bathynomus jamesi (assembly GCA_023014485.1). Taxonomy (NCBI): domain Eukaryota; kingdom Metazoa; phylum Arthropoda; class Malacostraca; order Isopoda; family Cirolanidae; genus Bathynomus; species Bathynomus jamesi. The sequence continues at coordinate 1,021,439 of JAJOZX010000139.1, read as the reverse complement.
TGATAAAACATTAAAACCGAAATTAATTCTTGTATCGGAAAATTTCTCAAACACCTGCCCAATATAATGGGTACAACGATTCATGTTGGGTCAGCGCCGTACACGTTTCATTAGATTATGGTGTGACTCACCTCCCGTGCCGCCCACCGGTGTACCTCACGGAGCATACGAGTTCGAACAAACCCATTCACGTTTCATCAGGTGATTCACCCCCGTCGAGCCGATCCTTGTCCTCCTGTGGCTCATAGTCATCTCAGAGCTTGCACCGAGTGGACGTGCCATAGTCATCTCAGAGCTGAACCGAGTGGACGTGCGAATACGATGGAACTCCCTTTGAGAAGCATTCTCAACGCCGTACGACGTCTCCGTGACGAAGTCATTGCGCGTGTTCAGGCGAGAAACCGGCACCATTAACTGTGTGCTTGAAACGACTGCAGGCATGCAAGCAAACGTAACGTATTTATTTAAGTGTTGAGGATGAATAAATCTTCGTGGTAGTTGAGAGGTGGGCTGAGGACCGTTATAAAATACCTGTCGGCGTAGGTACAATAAGAGAGATGATTAGACGCCTCTCATATACCATTGTTTGTACATTGTGTGTAAATAACGAACAACCATGCATTGATATACGACTGATGTGGAAGAACACAGCTGATAATGACGTTCTTGTCCTACACGAAACCGTTTCATCCTCGACAGAATGTTTGAATCGTCGGATTCCGTAAGCTGAAGCCTATATTAGACGGTCGTGTTACAGACATGATTTATTTTGACACGGTTCTTGAACACGCATACACCGCCTGCTCGACGGATTTGTTGAATGTAGGAATGAACAGGGGAGAACGGTCTAGATCTGGATGCATATTTAAAAGGTTTAGATTCTTCGAAAGACCCTGAACTTTGGTACAAAGCACTTGAGAAGTACAGAGCTGAGCTCGCCTACACTGTTCACCCTGAAGAGTTGTACCTCTATATAGTGGATAGGTGTCGTTACGATTTGGAAGATTATTTCCAATGCCGCTATGCCGAGTGAAGAAGAGTTCACGATTGAAAAGTTCGGGACGTTAAGAAAAAATCCCCGATTGGAAAGGCATGATTATAAACTTGTATTTAATGTTGTGGTTAACGATGACATTTTTGTGCGTGATTTTGATTGTGTTCTAGCCGTGCTTAAAGATAACTTGCCCGCCGAGTGTAAAGTGGGCACAAAAATAGTATTGAATGATATGAAAGCCATTTATATTGGGTATAGACCACCGTATCAGTTAAACGGTGAAGTGATGCTTGAGCGGTTTTACCACATCGTACAAAGTAATGGCGATGTTGATATAGACGCTATCAAATGCGAGTTTAGCGTTTTGCACCGTAGAACGTAAAGACACTATATATTTTTCCTGTAATAACATGATTATACTTTTTGTATATTTTCAATATATTTAATATATATGTATATTTTCCTGTACTAATATAGTGATCATACTATGTTTTGTATATTTTCAATATATTTAATATAACTTTTTTCCTGTACTAATATTTTGATAATGCACCGTTTTGTACGATTATATATTTTCCATTCATGATGCTATTATTTGACCATATATATACACATATACACCCATTGTATATCCATTAATTCAGCTAAAATAAACAGAATGATGTATTGGCGTTTTATTTATTCCTTTTTGTTTGTACACAATTATATCATGTTTGGTTTCTAAAGCGGATTTCAGAATAATTAATTAATTGCTAATTCTCAAATCGGTCTTCTAAGCCAGCTAATGGATGAATATATGGAATAATTTAATAAATAAGTAAAGAAGTTGACAACTCAACTTTCTAAGCCGACTGACGGATGAATATGTGGTTTAATTAAATACATAGTGCAATCTGGCAACTTAACCTTCTAAGTCAACTGGCTGAATAATATATGGAATAATTTAATAAATGACGAATCTGGCAACTCAACCTTCTAAGCCAACTGGCTGAATATATAGAATAATTTAATAAATAACGAATCTGGCAACTCAGCCTTCTAAGCCAACTGGCTGCTTAATATATGCTTTAATTTAATAAATAACGAATCTGACAACTCAGCCTTCTAAGCCAACTGGTGGCGCCTGCTGGCTCTGGCTGATTAAGCCAGAATACACGGAATAATTAAATACATGGCGCAAACTGGCAACTCAGCCAACTGGCTGATTAGGGGCCCTATAAGAGAGCGGCGGGGTGGCTGAAGGACTCATATGCGCTTGGCGAGAGCCGAGCGAAGAACCCCCTCCTCCTCTTCCCCTCTCTCTCTCTCTTAGGTTAGGTATGCCCCTTTGGTGGGTGAGGCCGTCCCAACTTCTCCCTCAAAGAGGTCCCCCTCTTCCTTAGGTTAGGTATGCCCCTTTGGGGGTGTGAGGCCGTCCCAACTTCTCCCCCAAAGAGGTTTCCTCCCCTTGCAACAAAAGGGGGTGGGGGTGCCTTGCAGCAAAGTGGGGTGGGGTGACTTGCAACAAAGGGGTGGGGGTGCCTTGCAGCAAAGTGGGGTGGGGTGACTTGCAACAAAGGGGGTGGGGGTGCCACCACGTTGTGGGTTGGCACTCTTGCAACATTATGCAACCTTGTAATTGCTTTGCACTCTGGCATTTTGCGGTTATACTACTGGTGTATGTTCGGAGCTAGGGTACTTCGCGTGTACTTTGTAAGTCCTTCGTAATTCGAAAGTACATTTAATGTCAGATATACGATTGGATTTGGAAGTAAGTGAAACGTACATTTTTTACAGCGTACTAACGGTAATCGAACAAAGTTACTGTTGACGGGAAATAAGTGAGAAAATGATAACGTTTCTAAAAAGGTGTCCAAAAACTAATAAATGATGTACACCAGGAACTGAACCACAGAAGACCACTGCCCAAGCTGAGGAACACCTACAAGGTCAGAAAATATATAGAGATAGCGAACAAGGTACTACCTGCAATAACACCTCAGGAGAGTAACCTCACAGAGTTAAACAAGTTATATTATGCAACAGCAGTCAGCGTAACAGAGATGGCAGGGGTAAAAACACGCAACCATAACAGCCAGGAGCAAAACCAGGGAAAAAATGGAAATGAGAGGAAGCCAAGGTGGCAGCAAAGCCTAGAGAGCAGAGTAGGTAACCTCAGGAATGAGATCTCAATCCGAACTGGGAAGGAGGAAGGTAAATGTATTAATCCAAAGAGAAAGACTGGACAATGAAAGAAAGATCATACAAAGCATTGCCAGGAAAAAACTAGACCTGTCAGCAAAGGCAAAACGACCGGCAAGATATATACGCTTGGATAGAGAAAAGAAACAAAATGAGATGTTTGAAGACAACCCAACGAAACTATTTAGAGAATTAAAGAATGCCCAGATAAACGTAGAAAGACCGCCTGAAAAAGAACAAGTGGAGCATTTCGGGAAGAACATCTATGAGAATGAAGTCAACCATAATGATGGTGCAGAATGGATTGGGAACCTTTACAACTGCGAAAAGGTGAGAAACATCTCAGAGATGAACATGGATAGAATAACCATGAAAGTTGAGGAGAAAAAAAAAAGCAGCAACTGGAAAGCACCAGGCCCAGACATGATTAAGAACTTCTGACTGAAAAAGCTAACGTCGCTAAGTGGAAAACTAACAAGGTGCTTCAACAAGCTACTAACAGCAGAAGAAGCACCAGAATGGTTGACAAAAGGAAAAACCACATTACTACCAAAGTCCCATGAAACCCAGAATCCAAGTAAATATAGACCAATAACATGCTTGCCAACACTCTACAAAATACTAACAGGATCTACAGCCATGCAGAAGAAAACATTATAAGCTCAGAAAAAAAAAGGATGTAGCAGAAAAACGTATGGGACATAAGACCAGCTGTTCATCAACAGGGCTATATTGGAGAACAACAGAAAGAAATAGAGAAACCTAAGCATGGCATGGATTGACTATAAAAAGGGGTATGACAGTGTACCCCACTCCTGGGTGAAGGAAGTGCTGAGACCATACAAGATCCACCCCACCATCAGGATCTTCTTAGAAACAGCTATGACACGATGGGAAACAGGCCTAACTCTCCATCACAGTAAGGGAACTTTAGAGGTGAACAGCGTGAGAATCAAGAGAAGGATCTACCAGGGTGATTCAATATCCCCTCTGTTGTTTGTACTGGCACTAAACCCACTTAGCCAACTAATAAATAACCTAAACAAAGGCTACGTAATGAGGCCAAGGGAAAAGAGCAGCCCAAAAATATCTCTTATTTTACATGAATGACCTAAAACTGTATGCCCCAAACAAAAGTGAGCTAACAGAAGAGATCAGGGAGGTCAAAAAGTTCTCAGATGACATCCAGATGGAGTTTGGGCTTGAGAAATGTACCACTGTCACACTAAAGAAAGGCAAAAGGTGTGAATCAGAAAACATCAGGGTGGACAATATCGTGATAGAAGAACTAGAGCAAGAGGCTACATATAAATATCTGGGGATGGAGGAATCTGAAAAGATGGAAAATGACATTGTGAAGGAAAGACTGCGGAAAGAATATTAAAAAACGATAAAGCTAATCCTAAAATCTCACCTAAAGAGTAAAAATAAGATCCTATCCACAAACTTACTGGCAGTACCCCTGTACTGTCATACAGTTTTGGCATAATCAACTGGACCCAGCTAGAAATCAACAAACTGGATACCATCACCAGAAAAATGTTCCATGCGCATAAGATCATATATAAAAACCAATGCACACCAAGGCTATACCTGCCAAGGAGGGTCGGTGGATTAGGGCTTGCGCTAATTGACCAAGTGCACAAAGCCACAACAATAGGATTAGCACAGTACATAAAGGAAGGAGAAGGAAGGCTAGTCAGATTTGTAAGAGACCATGAACGTGAAAAGCCTCAAACAACATCACTTTCAAAGAAGGCAAATGATTATTTAGTGGATGCTGGCATAGGACCTGAACAGCTTGAAGACATTGCAAATAAACTTCTCATGGAAAAGATAAGCACCATAAAAAGAAGGTATAGCAGGAAAAGATCAGAAGTAAAGGAGAAGAACTGGGAAGAGCACAAGTTCAGCAAAGTATACAAAGAGGATGTGTTGAACAGAGCATACATAGAGAGGGATAAAACCGTGGAGTTCCTGGTAAGAGGGGCACTGAGACCAGAAGATGAACGGCTGGTGGTGGCAGCACAAGACCAGGCACTACGGACAAACTGGTTCAAAAAAATATTGAGGGCAGAAATGAAAGTGAGATGTGCAGACTGTTCTCAAAGAGCCCAGAGACTGTGAGTCACATACTATCTGGGTGCGAAATATTCCTGCACAGAGAAAACTACACAGACAGACACAATGCAGTTTGCAAGCTAATCCACTTCAAGCTGTGTAGAAATATGAAATAAGGCTAGAAACAGAAAAGCATTGGGAACATAGTCCACAAGGAATAGAAGACAATGACAAAGTGCTGCTCCTATATGATCACGAGATACCAACTGACATCAGGGTATCAGGATGCAGGCCAGACATAGTAGTGAGAGAGAAGGAGGGTAACAAATGCCTCTTGGTGGAAGTAAGAGTCCCAGCAGACTGGAATGTGGCTAACTATGAAAGGGAAAAGATCTTAAAATACCAGAGACTCAAACATGAAATAAGGTGAATGTGGAATGTGGAACCTGAGATCATCCCACTAGTGGTGGGGGCGACAGGGGCAGTAAAGAAATCTACAGTAGAGTTCCTGGACCAACTGCCCATAAGTATAACATCTGGAGAAGTTGTAGGGGAGATATTACGATACAGCACCTCTATCTTACGCCTAGTACTAGGCTGTACCTAAAAATTCCTTAGGGTTAAGGTCTGGAAGTAAGAAACTCTCTCCAACTGGAGTAGAAGGGAAAAAAGAAAAAGAAAAAAGAATTGGATTTGGAAGTAGGTGAAACGTACATTTTTCACAGTGTACTAACGGTATACGAACAAAGTTACTGTTGATGGGAAATAAGTGAGAAAAAGATAAAGTTTCTAAAAAGGTATCCAAAAACTAATAAATGAATACTGAACAATGAAAATGGGACTACTGATAATGAGAGCAGACCTGGAGCACCATTAAAGCTATCGCAATTTTATATTAAATGTTTGAGGGTGACATCACAGAAAGAAAGACGTAATTCCAGCCTCTGCCTTGCTGCGGAATTGCAGGAAACGTTTGCAGTCCAAATGAACTCATTGTCAGACACAACCTACGCCGAGAATGGTCAGAAGGGTGCAGTAAAAACAAGTTTTTATTTCTAAAAGAAACAAAGTGAAGAGATTAACATTTGCTAAAAACGCACTGCAAAGTAGCCTCTTAGCCCTTTCTAACATAATTTACATTTAACTGTGACTGTGAATAGGCCCCAACCTCAGACATTTAATATTAGATTATAATAGTTTTGATAGTTTTTCAGGCCTGCTCTCATTGTCAGGGGCCTAATTTCATATTCTATTCTTTGATAAGTTTTTGGATACTTATTTCAGAAACTTTCGTCGTATCACTAATTTCTCATGGACAGCAGTACACTAAAAACTGTCTGCTGTGTCTAGAACCGAGAGTAACAACACGACTAAACACACTCTGCAGAAAATAAGGTATTTCAAGAGTACGTTAATCGTAGGTCAAAAGTAAATGGAGAGTAGATAAAGTGATTATGTTCTTCACAAACGTCTGTCCTCTGAAACTAAATGGACAATACAAAAAGTACACTTCTAGCAATTAAAGAAAATCTTTCACATTACTCTCAATGTACCTTCGGTCTACTGTATACAGTTATTAGAATATGATGTACTTCATCGAGAATGGTACGCTTTGGAGACATATTTCATACCTGGAAGTAAAAAAAAGTATTTCTGAAGTTCATCAATAATAAAAATGGATCCATTATTTCACTGCGTAGAACCCTGACTTTACATCATTTCAAGGTTTCTTTTTATACATTTACAAAAGAATACTGATGCATTTATAGAAACACTGTTCGATTATAAACTTCAGTATACATTCCATAACATAAAGTCAGATAAAAATTTCTTGTAATTTTCCTAAAACTTGACCGAAATACGAAATCCCATAGAGGCGTTCTCAGTAACATACTGTATATAGAGTAATTTTGGTCTTAATCATTAGAGAAGGGTTTATAATCGGAGAAATTATTTTACTGAATCCATCTCGCTATTTGTAGGATGAAATACCACATTGCCAAAGACTTACTCAGTGTAGTGTATATGTAGTGTATATAAAAAGCGAAGAATTCGAATAAACTTGAACTGTTCACAATTACTGACTAGAAGAAGTGGATATTTTAGACGAAGATTCGACCTTGCACTGGCGAAATTTTTAAATGTATTATATATGTTAAAAATTAGCCTTTCATTGTCTTCCCTACAGTCTCCTCCATTTCAATCCCTCTAATTACGGCCTAACAAATTCTACCGCCTAACTTTTTAACTTTTGCTTTGAGTACATCATATTTTAAGCGAGTATCTCGTAATTTAATACATGCGCAACAGTAATTAAACGTCTTATGATTAATTCGAATGGTAGCTTATTTAAATCTCACCTTAAGCTTTCTCCTTGCATTGAATTTTCTCAGGCAATCAACAGTCTCCTGTCTGTGCACAACTGATGCCACACGCTCTCGTTGCTGCAAAAAACGGTTAATTTACTATTTATAGACAGCGAAAATCTACCAGCAATTAATATACTCAATTAATAACTTTTAAGAGTTCAGATGACGACAACTAGTCTGAAATTACCACTATATATTAATTATCTACCACTGAACATGAACAATCTTATATCACGCATCATGATTTCAAAGTTTGAAATTATTTAAATTTAAATGAAGTAAGCCAAAGTGTAGTTAAAAGGATCTTTGTGATTTCGTCCAATTTTTGTGAATTATAAAATGTAAATAAAAAACTGGAACAATGAACATGTGGTTCGCTTTCAGTGTAAGAATGAATTAAAGTGGTTAACATCAACATCGGATAGGAGCTGGATCGTGCCAATAATCTGTAAAAAAAAATATTCAAACTACAAAAGTTACGGCACAAGTATATAAAGTTCCGAATTTCGTCATCGGTTACAATCTCGGTGATAATCTGATGCCAAAAATTGGCTTGAAATTTAAATTGAGAAACGTCACTCTTTTCTTGCTTTAATGTTCGACATTTAAAAATGAGAATATAAAGAAATTAGGAATATAAAGAAAAGTTAAGCAGTTAAAGTAATAGCTTGTCCAAGTAAATAAAATACCAAACAAATAACGTACGCAAATCCATGGGTGTTTTAGGGCCTCAGCAGCGGTGATTCTCTTCGCTGGGTTTACCGTTAGCATTGAATTAATTAAATTCTTAGCTTCAGGGGTCACCGTATCCCATTCTGGCGAAGGATACTGAAACAAACGAAAGAATTAGTGCCACACATTCATTTATAGTTCATTAACAGCATTATAATTAGAAATTAAATGTTATTTGCTCGTTTTCATTCCATACTAAATCGGAATATTAAAACGACCACAACGCGTAAAATAGAAATTATATAAAAATAGCAAACTTCCCTTCTGGCACTGCAGTTCAGTCTTGATCACACTTTTTCCTATTATTATATTATTATTATTATTATTCAACTGTCGAGAAAAAGTAGGTACGAGGATGGTTGTCTCTGAAAATTACTAACTTTAATCATGAGAAAAATTATTGTCAGGTGAAGATAAATGAAACTTTGGTGGCATATAAATATGCGTCGTCAATTGTGTGGATGTGGCCTACAACTATCCTATTCTTTCACGGAGGAGAGAAACTTGAGTTATTGTTGTTGCTGATAAAGATATAGATTTAATGTCTCCTTTTTAATTTCAATAATTTCCGTTTTATTCTTTGACCAAAAATAAGAAAAGCGAATGGAGGAAATTTGGATTGATTATCAAATCGATCTCATCCCCTTGTTGCCATCGTGGGATTTCCACTTTCAGGTAATTTCTCATTGAAAATGCCCCTCGGGCCCGCAATTGCGTCATAACACTAAAATTACGTTTCCCAAATCAACAAACGTTCTTCCCAGTTTGCTGTTTCTAATTAAAAATTTCCCAATTTTGGAGAACGAACGACAAATAGGAATGGGGCCCCGAGTGATAAATGTTTACGTTTATTCTGAGACGGAATAATGCACAGTAGACCACCAACCAAACAACAGAGAAAATTTTACGAAATTGTGTCCACATAAATTTTATCACATTTTTATTCTCCAAGAAATTTGTAATAGTTGCCTTTTAAATGAAATTTAAGTATAGTCAGGTTAGGGTAGGTTGGGCTCGGAAAATACTGGGTTGGGTCATCTTAGGTTAGGTAAAATTTGGTTATGTAACGGTAGATCGTTGTTTCTATGAAAGAATTTGCATCTGAAGAAATTTTCTCCTCGATTTGGTTTGTTTGTTAAGTTGTTTCATCGGTTTCTTTAACTTCCTTCGCAACATTTAAGGTCATATAACGGAGGGAATCTACAGCTTTAAGCGGGATTCGAACCACGGGTCGTTACGTAATCTGGACACGGCGGACGGTCCCCCATCCAACTACTACCCACACCCAATGCTGCCTAACTTTGCTGATCGAAGAGAAGCGGTGTTACGACACTGGCCACGACAAAGGCCGTACGTCGGTCAAACTGTTTTTCCTCCCCTAAACGGTCAGAACGCCATTTTGGGAACGCATTTCGCATCTATAAAAATCACTTAAACTGTAATATCAGCGCTTGAGGAGATTAAGAACTAGAGAACCCGGCCGCTCATCACCGCACTATGCGTTTGCCAACGTATTTGCTCGCACTTAATCTTACTGAGAATTGCTTTTCAGAACTAAAAATTAGGATCTCGAGTTTGCGGAACCTCTTTCTATTTATTCCATGATCACGCTTCAACACGCAAATAATTTTATACGAAAGATTCTGAACAATAATAATTTAAACCAGTGAGACCTAAACATTCGCTTTAAATTCACGAAAACCTTACATTTTTACGTACCGCTTCACAAATTTTGACTCAGTGGCTTTGGATGGAAAGCCAAAAAATTTCGATGGCGATGTTAGTTTTGCAAATTTATTGAATAACTTCATTTTACAAAATTGTATGAAATTTTGTACACGCGTGGACGGTCTACGTTAATCCGTAGACTTTGATCATACTTAACCCCTTAACCGCGGAAAACTCGCAGCCATATATATGAAAATATATGTATGCCGCCGAAACAGCGCAGTTAAGGGGTTAAACGGGGGAAATATATTTGGTTCGGATAATATATTATATTTATTTTTATGCAGGAAGTAGGGGCCAAGGGCTATACAATGGTACATAGTGAATATAAGGAATACTCACATAAGCAATCTACCCCATATTTCGTAATAAATGTTTACATAAAAAAATAGTGGATTATACCGTATATAATGTACACAGTATATTATACCGTGTGCAGTTTGTATATGTAATTAATCGAGTGTCTTCGGTCCCGAGTTCAAGAGTTGTACCCACCCAATGGAGAATAGGAAATAGACTTTTAGGTTATATATGTCTGTATGCATCTACAGTTGCGGAAAGAAATTCGTCAAAAACATTATATTTAAAATAATAATAATAATAATAATAATAATAATAATAATAATAACGATCGCTTTTTAAATGTTACAGTGGGTTAAAAGATGAATTAAGTAGAATATCGCTAAACTACCTTAAAAATTATTTTTGCTTCCAGCAAAAATGGTGAAGATTTCTGCTCCGCTCTCCTTATCCTTATACTTATCTTAGAAAAACGTAATTTGAGGATGTCCTTCGCGCTCCCTGAGCTTCGATCTATCATTAATGTTACAGCACTTTAAGAGACAACTTATGTGGAATTCCCCAAAATTTATTTATGAAATTTTTTTTGTTAGAAACAAAAATGGTGAACATTTCTGCGTCGCTCTCTCTATCCTCAGACGTAAACCATAGCAAAGACAACCGCCCAGCTGTCGGCGACACTGGGATTCGAACCCATAACTCAACAGAGTCTCTGCAATGCCGGGCGTCTCCAGAACCGTTGTTTATAGGCAACAACTTGTATTCTGAGAACACACACACACACACATATATATATATATATATATATATATATATATATATATATATATATATATATATATATATATATATATATGGATGGGACAAAATAACATCAATTTCGAGTTGCAAAGATGAAACATCTCTAAAACGATGCTCTGTCCCCTACTTGACATAAAATCACCAGCATATTTCATTTTCAATATCGTCCATTCTCGGAATTTGACCAGTTACAATTGTTAAAATTAAAATTTTCTACTGACAACATTACTCATACATTACAATGATGACCTAAGTGATACAAAATATTTTGTAAATCTTTTTCATGCTCCGAAAGGATTCTGAAATAAGTATAGCAATAAATATAGCATCATAAATTTAAATTTTATTTCAAACATGATCAAAAAAATTTAAAAAATGTGTAAATACGATTACAATCAACTTTTATAATTTTCCTACTTACTTACACGTTAGTTCTGTTTTAATACAAAGATCTGAGATTCATGAATGGATTGGAACTCATTTAAGGTCTGATTTTGTATCCATTTTGGGAAATTCTACGCGAAATTTTTTGCCGAGAAGAACCATCCCATGCTGTGCCTTATATCTAAACATTTGCGCTGGCAGCTGATATGTCCTTTACATTTCTTTCAATTGATTGAAAATGGCAGGGATAATTGTCCAATTTAACAGTCCCATTCCCGACAGACTGGCTATTTGTAAAAGTAAAGTTTTCAAAAAACATTTTCATTCAATGAAGTTGGAGACAATCTTTGCTCCCTAGCGACGCTGCTCTTTTGTCATGGAAACGGAGACATTATTAAATATGGAAAACATTCATCTAGCCCGATATACTCTACTTTACGAAATAATAACAAAGTTGCAATTACAGACTTTTTACATAATTTCCGCATGGACCTATTCAGTACCGGCTTTAACTTTTGATGCTATTGAAAATGAATTATTCAACAGAATTTGATGAAACTTGGGAAACATGGAAAATAGGCTTTGTCGTATAAACAGTAGGAATTTCGAACAACTATGCCCTATAGGTACGATGTTTTTACTTGTTGAACGCAAAACATTTTAAAAACAAACTTTCTTTTGATAAAAATTGAATGATGGATTTTAACCTTTGAAATTTAAAAGCATGTAATACGTGAAAAAATTTTTTGCTCTTTAAAATGGTGTATAGAAAAGTTGATCTCTGTGCGGGAATTTTCTCCGAAATTTCATTTTAGGCTTAAAACAGCCTAAACCTTCCGATTCATACGAAAACTCTTCTTCAGAAATTAAAAAAAACAAAATCTAAGCGAGATAAAAAGATGAATTTTGTACAGTACCATATATACAAGAGATGATTTCTACAGAGTAATGTAAAATTCAAGGTCCTCCGTTGAATATTTCATATTCTATAAGAATTTAAATTTCCTTTTGTTTTAAACCTTTACTGTCAATAAGAGCAAAATTTTGATATGACAGTATTAGCTGGTGTTTAAAGGAGAATATGTTTCGGTTCTATCACTTCGGTTCGCTCAAACAATATTCTTGGAGTTAATAACATTGACCGGTGGTAAAAAATGGTGGGAATCAGCCGGTTCAGATAAATTCCAGAGATCTATATAGTGGCAACATTTTCACCAAGTTTCATAAGAATCCTGTGATATATTACCGAAGTAGAGTGCGTGTGCAGGCTCTCTTCAAAAAGAAATGTTATAAACGGCACATAGCACAGTCTTGCCATATACTTTTCCTGAAAGTAAAGGAGCATACCTAAAACTTGTTGGGAAAACATTCAAAACATTTTTTTTTTTTTAATTTTTGGTGAATTTTTTCGCACTTTGATGGGATGCCCTGAGATCACAAATAATGGGATTTGGATGAAATGACGATAATTCAAAAGAATATATCTTTCTGAACATTCCTGCCATGTTTCTTCATGATCCGGTGAAAAGCGAAGATTTTAGCATGTTATCACTAATACAGATGATATTATTAATAACACTGTACAACAGTGTAAAAGAGACGGAAATGAGATCGTCATTTTTATGGCTAATTATATGTGTAGATTGCGAAAATAACACTCATTTATTTGTATCACCCACCGATTTTATGAAAATGACCCTATTTCATTGTATCATTTTGGGAACCACTGGTTCTCTGAACGCATCTTTTACATTTTGTTCAGTCATGCATATGCTGTGGTGGTGGTGTTCGGCTCTGTGTTTCCACTTTGATTTTATGAAAAATTTCTTTCATTAATCATTTAAAACAAAATTGTCAGCCATATTTTATCATAAATCGGTGCTATAAGTGAGTATTATTGAATAACAGCTATCAAATTATGTATATTTCACCGACGTCTATATTGTGTGAAATTGCAAATTGATCTATCATTTTCTTATTTTACAGGTTTTTATTGATGTTATGCTACAATGCCTAGAGAGTGCAAAAATTCGCCAGACAGTTTTTGTCATATTTGTAGGACATTAACGTTAAAACAGTATAAAAGGAAGTTGACTTCTCATGTGAAAAAGCTTTATGAATTATACTTCGCATGCAAAGTTGATGATCAGGACAAGCACTGGGCGCCTCATATCTGCTGTGTGAGACGTACAAGCTCGCTATCTGCATGGTTCAAAGGCACCGGTCCTGGTCTGGGATTCGGTGTCCCAATGGTATGGAGGGAGCCGCTGGACCATTCAACTGATTGCTATTTCTGCTTAACGAACATCACAGGTTTGAATCTTTTATTTTTCTGAATATACGTCAAATTTGGTGTTTTTAGCACATTTTAGCATATCCTGCTCTGCATAATGTATTACACAATTATGCTATCTTAAGTAGTCAACAATGTCTATTGTCTCACATTACAGGTTGCAACAGAAAAGGGAAAAAGGCTATAGTCTACCCAAATTTTCGTTCTGCTGTGCATCCTGTGGAACATTCTACAGATATACCCATCCTTCGTCCTCCAGCTGAAATGCCGACCGACAACACAGACTCTGACAAATCGGAATCAGACGGCGAATGCTATGAAGCTCAAGTCGAGTCCAAGAAAGAACAACATCTCATCACGCAGCCTGAACTCAATGATTTGGTCCGTGATTTAATACTTACCAAGCAACAAAGTGAATTGCTGGCCTCACGTCTACAAGAATGGAATCTGCTGGCGGAAGACGTACGAATTACAGCATTCCGAAAGCGCTCCTTGGATTTACAGGAATATTTCAGAGTGAAGAACAATCTTTGTTATTGCATTGATATACATGGTCTGTTCTGTTCGATGCTCTGGGTTTGTGCTATGAACCGAATCAGTGGAGATTGTTCAATGATGCATCTCTGTACAGTGTTAAGGGTGTACTGCTACACAATGGGAACACAATGCCTTCTGTTCCGATCGCTCATTCAGTCGTCTTGAGAGAAACGTATGACAATGTTGCTTTTATTCTGGACTGTATAAAATACAATGAACATGAATGGCTTATCTGCGCAGATTTGAAGGTTGTGGCTATTCTCAATGGATTGCAAACTGGCTATACGAAATACATGTGTTTCCTATGCAAGTGGGATAGCCGAGCAAGGTCTGAACACTACACACGCTCAGTATGGCCGCCGCGAGACAATTCCTCACCTGGATCTCAATGTTATTCACGAACCACTAGTACGAAAGGAAAAGGTTATCTTGCCGCCACTTCACATAAAACTAGGGCTAATGAAGCAATTTGCAAAGGCGTTGAAACAGGATAAGCCTGCCTTCAAATATCTAAAGGAAAAATTCCCAAAAATAAGTGATGCCAAGATTAAAGAAGGGATATTCGTCGGCCCTCAAATTCGCCAACTCTTGCTAGACGAACATTTTGAAGCGGTGATGGATGAGGTTGAGTTGGCAGCCTGGCGTGCATTCAAAAACGTGTTCAGCGGTCTACTAGGAAAGACTAAATACGACAACTATGCTGCACTTGTGGATCAACTTATCAACTCATACCAACGTCTCCGATGTAAGATGTCATTGAAAACAGTCATTAAAAACAGTATAATACGAGAGTTTTATGTTAATTTTGTGCATACAGGGTGTTTCAGGAGGAAAGGTCAATACTTCGGGAGGTGATAGTGTAGGTCACCTTGAGAAAAAAAGTTCATATGAACATGTGTCTAATTCTGAATGGTTACGGAGATAGAGCTGTTTGAATCTATAAATGCAAAAGCATTGTTAATGGTAATCAAGAAAGAGAAACCAGTTACTGTTTCTAACATTTAATGTTTAAACATTGGCATTTTGAATGGTATCAGATACAGAAATGACAAATTTGTTACAGTTTACAATACGTTTTCGAAAATCCCACCGTCAACCTCAATGCACTTTCCAACTCGTGTGCGAAGATCGCGTGTTGTTCGTCTGAGTTGATCTTGACGTTCCTTTATGCGGGCAGCAGCATCCAAAATGCGCGCGAGCATTTCGTCTCGTGTATCCACCTTTCCTTTGTAAACTTGACTTTTCATCCACCCCCACAAACAATAATCTAACGGAGAGAGGTCTGGAGATCTTGGTGGCCATTGAATGGGACCACCGCGGCCGATCCATCGACGAGGGAAAGTTTGATTTAGGTACTGCATCACCAGACGGGTAGAATGTGGAAGAGCTCCTTCATGCTGAAAGTACATACCAGCGCGTGTAGCCAAAGGAACATCCTCCAATAGTCCTGGCAATTCATTTTGCATAAATTCTAGGTAACTTTGTCCTGTAAGACGATTCTCTAAAGTAACAGGGCCAATCAGCTAATCATCGATGATACCGCACCACACATTGGCAGAGAAGCGATGTTGAAAATTTGTTTCCACAGTGGCATTTGGATTTTCGTCTGACCACCGATGAGAGTTACGAGTGTTGTTGATACCGTCACGGGTGAAAGTAGCTTCATCGGTGAACAGTATTAATCGAAGCAATCGGCGACTAGCATTTACCCAATGACGAAATTCCAGTCGCATGGCTAGTAGTTTTCCAGTATTAATCGAAGCAATCGGCGACTAGCATTTACCCAATGACGAAATTCCAGTCGCATGGCTAGTAGTTTTCCACTTCATCCACATCTTGTTGACCGTCATGTTCAAATGAAACATGAGCGCTGGGAAGTGTACCAATCTCACGCAATGTGTTGAAAACCCTGGTAAACACTCTTCGATCCGGAATTCTGCCGTTCGAAACCGTCGATGGTATTCTGCAACAGCAGCTGTTGCACTTCCATCGCAAAAACCGTAGACATACACCATATCTACATATTCGGCAAGTGTGAAGGTGTGTGGCATTCTTAACACTGCTTCAAGCACCAAACAATGTCACTCACAACAGTCAGCTGTCGATTGGCTTATGTTACATGTTTACATTACATCTTACATGGTTCAAGGTTATGTGGGAGGGAAGGGGGAGGAAGAGCTGCGCGCGCATCAGATTCAAACAGCTCTATCTCCGTAACCATTCAGAATTAGACACATGTTCATATGAACTTTTTTTCTCACAATGACCGATACTATCACCTCCCGAAGTATTGACCTTTTGTCCTGAAACACCCTGTATATGTTGAAGTATATCAATAAACTGTTCCATATGATAAAGCCTATCTGTTTATCAATATATTCTTATTTTTTCGTATGAAGATTTTAAGGAGTCATTACAAAAAAAACGTGACGTGATAGAAAATACTATTTTCAGATTTGGAATCAGCACACTCGAAATATTAAGAATGACCGAATGTTATTCCCGTTTTTTTCTGAACCGAAAATTTGTTGTACAGTGAATAATTAATTAATAATAGCAAAATTTTGAAATAAAAGTTTTAGCTTGTGTTTGAAATAGAAAATTTTCACTTTTTTTCGGTTGGATAATATTTTTGGAGTTGATACACTGACCTATGGTCATAATTGGTGTAAATCCACCGGTCCAATAAATTCTCAAGATCTATGTGGTGGAAACTTTCATGATAGCAAAATTTTGAGATGACAGTATTAGCTTGTGTTTGAAGGAGATTTGGATTTTTTTCATTTCTATCACTTTTGCTCTGGCGCGAACAGTTTTGGAGTTAATACACTGACCTATCTAAAAAAAAATATGAGAATCAGCCGGTTCGGATAAATTCCAGAGCCATTCATAGTGGCAACATTTCCACCAAGTTTCATGAAGATCCTATGGTAAGTTAAGGTTGGAGTTGTGACCAAAGAATACTAATAATAATAATGAACAAAAATAATTAGATTCTTTTTCGCAAAAATCTAAATAATAATTAGTACGTATGAGCAATTTTTTGAAAATTTAACTTTATCGGTAAATTTCCTTCCGCAACTGTGCACTACAGGGTGGCCCAGAAGTCCTGCCTCATTTTAGTGGATAAATGACACTGTTTAATTAAAGGAGATTTTCAAACTTTGATCCTTGCATTTCACTGCACAATCTAATGCGAGTACGGCAATAGTGTCTGCAGTAGTGTTGTTGCATTGAGTATTGATATTGTTCTTTAATTGTTCAAGTGTTCTTGGACGATTTTCGTACACTGTATTCTTGCGGTAACCCCACAAAAAGAAGTCGAGTGGAGTCAAGTCTGGGGAACATGGTGGCCATTTAATCGGACACTGAAATCATGAATACCGCAGCAGAAATTTAGTTTAGGATTCGTTTGGAAATGTTCTTCAATTGCATGATGTGGATTTTCATCAGCCCAATACACACTGTTATGTCTATTGACGTGTCCATTAAGGTGGAACAAATCTTCATCACTGAAGAAAATGCATCGTGGTAAGGTAGGTTTTGTGGCAAGCGTTGTTTGAAACCATTCTCAGAATTCGAGTCTTCTGTCACAATCGTCTCCGTGCAGTTCCTGCGCAAAGGTGACTTTGTATGGATGGAACTTGTTCTTTTTAAGTATTCTAAGAACACTTTGATGCGAAATGTTCCGTTCTTGCGTAACTTTCCTACTTGAAGGTTTTGGACTCGCTATTACGCTTGCTAGTACACTTTCTGAAATTTCCCCACTTGTGCTTCATCGCGACCAACCACTTCTCTTTCTGTCTTCTACGCTTCCTGTTTCTTTTAGTTTTTTAAGGAGACGTCCGACAGTTCGTTCATCAGGTTGTGGTTTTCCTGGATGTTTTCTATGAAATTTTGCAGCCGCCATCCTCGGGCTGAGACCCTCAACATGTAGGGGAACTAATTCCACCTTTTCTTGGGGAGTATACACTGTTGTTTGTTGTTGTTCTGCCATTTGTAAATTTTAAGGCCTTGACACTGTAAAAAAACAGTAATAGCAATACCCTTATGAGGCAGGACTTTTGGACTACCTTGTGAAATTTAACTGAATATACAGTTGGTTTTTGTCATGTTTAGTGAAACTGACTTAGAAATTTACTAAGAGCTCAATCTTATTCATTATTTTCACTTTTTCCTCATTTTTAGCCCTGGTTGGAAATTTTTTATGTTAGTGTCAGGTTCGGTAAGTCTTGAACCTACTACTACAACCATTTTGTATTCTGAAAGAATACTCTTCACTTATTTCATCATGGTTAAACTCAAATCTCTTTTCGTTCATGAACTAAAACGGGTCTATATGTAACGTATGCAAAGTGTAAGGGTGAACTTTTTTTTGCACACACAACAAGCCATATCTCAACAAAACCAGAATAAATCCTTCATATCTGGTACAAAGAATAAGACCTCTCGTCACCTCCAAGCTCACACAAATGCTAAGTCCCAATATTCTTTTGTTCTTCAGCCCTTTACGCCCCAAAAAATATATTAAAAATAAAGACTACAGTGGGAAAGTGGTCAACAAGAACTGCAGACCCGATCTTTGGATCGAAAAAGATGAAACTAAAAAGTTTTATCTCTCCACATAAACCGTATTATTCAAAATGGATTACGATTTTATGATAAATAATTTCTTTAAAATCTCAGAGAAATTTCGAACTTTAATTTCGAACTGGTCATCTACATCTTTTCCACTTATACAAAGGTCTATAAACCGTCAAAATTTCATCTATATCAAAAAGAAAATTCGTACAGACGTTCCCCTCTTTTTAATAGGCGACCATATTTAAACTTAGAATACAATTAGGAAAAAATAAATATTTAAGTTTTAATTACGTTTTTTACGTAACTTTATAAGGTAGAGACAAATAGGAATGAAAAACAGACTTCCTTCTCGAGAAACGTGGCCACTATTAGTGAAATGAATTGAAAAATGCCTTGTGTCTATTGTACATTTCAATTGTCGGAAGGGTTTTTAATTTCCTAATTTTTAACCTTTGCTGAAAGTGAAACAGAAAAATACAGAATTTAAATTAAGACTGTTGTATATAGTGCCCAGAAAATCATCATCATCATCATCATTCATTAACGTGGTATCCCATATTTATTATTTTCTTATTGGTTATTACCTTACTACTACAAATTCTTTTAAGCCATACTGTATTTACAAATGGCAATATATTTAGCCATCTAGACCAATGGTTCCCAACCTTTTTGAGGCGATGGCCCACTAGATGGCCACACTTTTCTAGGCCAGTTTTGTACGCTGATTCTAAATCTGTTTTCGGTTTTTCTCTAGCTAGTTATCGACATATGACTGGTGTTAATTTCAGCACAATTTATCGTAAAAGTACAACTTTATTCATAAAAAGAAATGTACACCAACCTGAAAACGTTGCGAGTACGATTTTCTTTTGTAAACCTTGTCCGGATCGATCGCAGTACAACATCCAGCAGTAGTCTGCCAGCATACTTTCGTTCCAGAAACCTTGGTAGCGATTTTCCATTCACTGGATGTCTTGATGGAAATGTTCCCCCTGTTCGTCACATATCGCGTCAAGGTTTTCGGGAAAGAAATCTAGATGCAAATGTAAAAAAAATGTATTTTCAAGGACAAGCGACAGCCCATTTCTTGATATGCATCGAGCAATTTCTGAACTCCATCTTTGTATGCGAGAGACTTGTGGTTACCCAAGAAGTTTCCACAAATCCATTTGAAAGCCTGCCATGCTTTTAGTTCTAAGGCATTGAGGCTTTCTTGAAAGCCTTCATCCTGCAGAACCTCCCTGATTTGGGGTCCCAAAAGATTCCTTCCTTCAATTTCGCGGCATTGATGTTTGCAAATTTCTCAACCAGGTATCGAAACCCTCTCGAATTCGCCTTACCCATTGCTTTCACAAAATTTTTCATTAAGCCGAGCTTAATGTGGAGAGGTGGCAGGAAAATCTTCTTTGGATCAACTAAAGGAACACACTAGACACTGCCCGTTCCTGGCTCGTATGTGCTTTTTTGATGCCAGTCACGTCTGATGTAATGATCCGCGGTAGCACGGCTGTCCCATAGGCATAGGAAACAACAGTATTTCGTGAACCCTCCTTGCATGCCCATTAACATACCAATGACTTTGAGATCACCACAGATATTCCATTGATGAGTGCTGTATTGGATTGCTTCGAGTAGTATATTCATGTTATCGTACATCTCCTTTAGATGAACGGAGTGGGCGATCGGGATGGACGGTTTAAGTTCCCGTTATGCCGGAGAACCGCTTTCAAGCTTCGCTGTGAGGAATCAATGATGAGGCGCCACTCAGATGGTGTGTGTACCTGTGACAAGTTCTCGAAAAGTTCATTGATATCATGGCAATAGCAGAGCGGACCGTCTACTATAAAGAATGTCGCCAAATCATGGTTTCGTTTTTGATAGTGACCCACTCGGACGTTCTTCTCAAGTAAGTGTTTCTGCTTGAGTCTCGAGGAGAGAAGTTCTGATTTCTCTTTGGAGAGGGCTAGGTCTCTAATGAGGTCATTCAACTCGTTTTGGGTAAGCCTCTCGGGCTCCGATTGCTCCCGCATCTCCGCCAATCGCACCTTCGTCGGATTCCCTTTCGTCTTCTAAAGAATCGAGTCCATGCTGTGGAGGTACCGGAATCGGTATCGTGTCATTGTAAGGGATCGGTGTGATCGCGGAGTCTACGTTCGGATAAATGATGTTATGCTTGTTCTTCACGGAGAATCCAGTTATGTTAACATCGCAAAAGTAACAATCGCAATGATGGTCTCTCAGCTCCCTCCATATCATGGGTATAGCGAACGGCATCGATTTTTTCCTTTGGTTCAACCAGTCATGGAATCCATTCGCCTTATCTTGGTCGCCTAGTGGACAGCCGAAGTATAACCGGTAAGTTTTCCGAAGATTAATCGTGATTGTACGCCGTTGTGATTTAGTCGCGAACGAGCCGCACATGTAACAGAAATTGTCGGGGTGATTTTTACACTTTTGAGGCATGATGATCGATGGGTGGGTTGATGTAAATCACCTAAAAAAAATAAAATGTGTAAGTGGGCGACACAAAAAAAAAAAAAACAACTAGACATGTGACTGTTACGCCAAAGAATAAAAGGGTGTACATGTGCAACGTTTCCAAATTTGTGGCCAGCAACTGCTCTCACCTAAAATACCACAAGACAATCTGCGGAAAGCCTAAGTTGAAACGACAAAATGCCATACATGAGGGTACAGAAACGGTAAAGCAAAAACCTACACCTAAGCTGCAACGACAAAATACTCCGCTACATGTATAAAGGACGCGTATTATATATTGTATATATAGTACCGGGTGTCCGAGAATTATCTGTACAATTTTTGGCTGTTATTAAAAGTCAACCATGAAGTGTAGAAACTCCAGTGTTGTCCCATTTTACAGAGAATCTCATTAAGTTTTTTCTGATACCACGTTTTGACAAGTTTTTTAGAAATGTACGCGGGTGACAGACATTGATGATTTAAAAGCAAGAATCACAGCTGCTATTGAGCGAATTGATGTGGATATGCTGCAGCGTACATGGCAACATTTGGAGTATCGATTGGATGTTTTGCGAATCACAACGTTACTTTAATAAAAGAAACTTTTGAAAATACAGATTCTAAATAATCTTGTTTAAGAATTTTACGTGTGTTATCAAGAATTTTATTAAAAGATGAAATTGTACAGATAATGTTCGGACACACTGGAATTTCTAAAAAACTTGTCAAACGTGGTATCAGAAAAAACTTAATGAGATTCTCTGTAAAATGGGACAAAACTGGAATTTCTACACTTCATGGTTGACTTTTAATAACAGCCAAAAATTGTACAGATAATTCTCGGACACCCTGTACCTATTATATATTATATTATATATAGTATTATAATATATATATATATTATATTTATTATATATATTAAGATCGGTCTCATCTCGAAAACTAGACGTGCTAGAGGAAAACCGAAAACAGATTTGGAATCAGCGTCCCAACAGCTACAGTATGTAGCCCACCCATAATTATATCTGATGAAACATACTTGTTGGCCAGTGTAATTTTATAAAATTACTAAAATTATACTATTTTTAAATTTGAATTTGACGTTTAAAAGGTATGCTATGACCAATTTCCATGGTCCACACATGGAAATTCGCCATGGTCCACCGGATGGGAACCAGTGATCTAGACTGAGGCCTCCTCCTTATCGCCATGTGAGGTTTAAATTAAACAAGTTAATCATTAATGGTGATTATTCCAACTTTGTATGTGAACGCATCAAAGCACAAGCTGACATCGAAACGAGCCTGAATAAAGTCGTAAATGCTGAAAATGAAAAAGTGAAATGAAAGTCTTTATAAATTTAATTTTTAACCGTCGAATTTCAAATTAAATTCTTGACTATATTTGGGAGTTCCTATTTCCGAACACTTTGCAAACCCAATTGGAAAAGTTATTATTAAGATATGACATTTTTTAATCGCCTGAAACAGATTTAGTAATGTGAATATCAAAATATTATTATTATTATTATTTTTACGAGAATACAGACTCTTTTTAAATCTCCTGCAGTGGTTTACATTCGTCAAAATATTTTGTGTCGTGTTGGTACTCACGTCATAGGCTCCTGCCTTAATTTGGGCATAGAGGCGGTGTTGGTCTTCATCCCAAAAAGGGGGATAACCCACGAGCAAAATATATAAGATCACACCTGAAACAAATAAATTATCAGTTTCACCAGACAACGAAAGAGATGTTAATCCTTCGAATGACTTCACAGCACCATGCTGTCACATCAGTAGTATTAATTTATTTTTGTACTAAACTATTTTGGAAACTTTATAAGCTTGAAGAGAGTAATGAGATTAAAAAGAATGAAGCGATTCCCTTGATCGTTACTTGCCGATGATATTTTTATACAAAGATTTCTCCACTGAAATGAAAAAGAATAAGTCTCTTAAGTTATGTGAAAGTTGTTGTTATTCGCTTATAACCTTGTGCCGATTCTTTATTTCGAAAGTATTTTTACATTTGTTTGTCTATTTCGTTTCCATAGTAAAGTATGTTAAGCGTGGACTAGTGTGAAGCAAAGGATTCATTCATTCATTAATTAAATTTACGATTTCCTCTCAAAATAAGATTTGTTCAGTCATTTCCTTTCTTAGTTTTTGAAATAATAAAAAAAAAGAAAAAAAAGAATTGTTTTGGATTTTGAGAGAGAGAGAGAGAGAGAGAGAGAGAGAGAGTTACAAGGACAAGAGGAAGCCTCAAACACCTTCCGGCCCACTCTGGGAGGTTCATGTTATGAAACAAGTTTATTTTTCTTTCAACTATTCTTACAGTAGTAGAAAACGAGATAGAAAAGTATAAGGCTCTCCCCTCACCCTCCGCTCCCTTCCTGTCAGAGGCAGGTATGGAAAAAGGTTGAAGAAAATACCTTGACCCTGGAAAAGTAGCCAAGAAAATTTTACAGGAAAGTGGAGAATATATAAAAAAGCTCCATAATTAGCATGCCCACAGAGACACCTTGCAAGCGAACTCCTGCAGAGTTACGTTATGTTTTAGTCTTAAACCATGAGTATCCAGTACTTTGTCTAGCCTATTTTTAAACACATTTACACTTTGGCTTGAAAGAACCTCTGAGGGAAGTTAGTTCCAGATATTAACTATTTTATAGAAAAAGAAATTGCCGCAGACAGAGGTCCTAAATGTCTTTAGTTCCAGTTTAAACCCATTATTTCTTGTCGGATTGGCATTAAGTGAGAATAAGTTTCTGTAATCTACCCTGTCTATTCCATTGAGCATCTTGAAGACTTGAATAAGCTGACCGCGCAACCTCCTCGTCTCTAAGGTAAACAGATTTAGGCGCTCCAATCTCCGTTGGTAGTTTTGCATTCTCATTGAAGGGATCAATTTTGTAGCCCTTGCTTGTACCCTTTCTAACCTTTCTATATCCTTCCTGAGGGATGGAGACCAAAACTGCGCACAGTATTCCAGTTAAGGTATGACTAGTGAATTATAAAGGGACATTATAGTCTCCTTGTTCCGAAATGGAACTGTCTTTTAATATAACCTAATATTTTTAAGGCCCTCTTTTCGACTTCTGCACAGTGCTTCGACGGTTTCAGATCATGCTGATATAGACTCCTAAGTCTTTCTCCAGATCGGTCTCAGTCAAGTTCCTTCCTAAGAGAGAGTAATCGGTCTTCGGGTTTTTATAACCTATGTGCATTACCTTACATTTGTCCAAGTTGAATGGCATCTGCCAAGTAGCAGACCATTCGCCCAACCTGTCAAGATCATTCTGAAGTGTTCTTACGCCTTCCTCAGTACCTACACTACTTCCTAATTTCGTATCGTCTGCAAATTTGGAGATTGTACTTAGAAGCCCGACGTCTATATCATTAATATAGATGATAAAAAGTAAAGGACCCAGAACGGAACCCTGTGGGACACCACTGGTGACGGGCGCCCACTCCGAAGCCACTACGTTTATTACCACTCGCTGCTTTCTATCCTGTAACCAATCCCCAATCCATTTGGAAACGAGCCCGGTGATTCCTAGTCCTTTGACTTTAGCCATCAATCTCACGTGAGGGACTTTGTCAAAGGCTTTTTGAAAGTCAAGGTACACTATATCTATTGCCCTACTTGCATCGTATAGTGTATGCATATTATGGAAAAACTCTAACAGGTTTGTCAGACAGGATCTATGTCGCCTAAATCCATTTTGAGAATAAAAAATTAGATTGTTAGATTCAAGGTGATACACAATACGTTTTGTAATGATGGATTCCAACAGTTTGCCGACAACTGATGTTAAACTGATCGGGCGGTAATTACAAGGATTTTCCATAACCCTTTTTAAAGATTGGTGTTACATTTGCTAACTTCCAGTTGGTTGGAACTTTCCCTAACTCGATTGATTATTTGAATATGGTTACTAAGTCGTCAACAACATTGTGGCTAACCTCTTTTAATACCCTTGGAAGAAATAACTCGGAGCCAGGTGCAGGCGCGGACTGGCTCAAAAATTTCCACCGGCCAGGTGTCACTGAGAGGGCCCCCAAAAAGCTTCAGTAAATTCTGCCCCCAAAAAAGTGTTTATGGATGTTTTAAAAATCTAGTATTTTTGTCATGACCTGTAAATCCCCGCGAGTTTTGAATATAATTTTGAACTCAACCAAAATCAAATCTAATTAATACGCAGTCAGGGAATGACGAGATGTACTTCTGAATACACGAAAGGCCTTGGAATAATTTTTCTTTTTCCTTGTGGGTTTGCATTTTATATATATAAGGGTGGGCCAAAAGTCAACCGACAGTTATTCATTAATAGTTTACTTTCAACTGTCGGGTGAATTTTGGCCCCCCCTGTATATATATATATATATATATATTAGTGGTGGACCGGATATCCGCATCATTTTTAGCATCCGCATCCGCACTTCTGATTGCGGATGTTATGCGGATATTACCTCTAATAAATTATGCAATTTACAATTAAATTAGCTTATAAAGTAGCTTATAACTTATAAGGCCCAGTCATGCACATTTCGTGTATAGTATTAATTATTAATGAACAAACAAATCTATAAACCTCAAAATATAAATACCTGGTAACAGAAAATTGAATGAAACTTGTTTCATTGAATTTTCTGTGGCTGAAACTCTTGAGAAAGTTATTATTTTTATCACAATGAAAACACTAATATTAATTTTAATTCTTATGCATTGCCTGCCATAATAGTAATATCACGAAATTTGAAAAATTATGTCATATATTCATAATTCTATATTATATTGATAGATTAACTAAATATCCGCATCCGCGGATATTGAAATTAAAGATCCGCATCCGCAGATGTTGAAAAACTGACATCTGGTCCACCACTAATATATATATAATATATATAATATATATATATATATATATATATATATATATATATATATATATATATATATGTATGTATGTGTGTGTATATATATATATATATATATATATATATATATATATATATATATATGCTGCAAACCCACAAGGAAAAAGAAAAACGATTCCAAGGCCTTTCGTGTATTCAAAGCTACACCTCGTCAGGGAAAGGCCTTGGAATCGTTTTTCTTTTTCCTTGTGGGTTTGCAGCATTTATTCATTTCACGTGTTTTATTGTGAAATTCATCCCATATATATATATCTGTTCATTACAATATGAAAGTTACTCATGAAAATCATAGAAAACGTTAAAGTAGAGAGACTTTTTTTTTCAATCCCAAACTAAACTGTCACTTACTTAAACAGAGGGGCCCATTATTATCAACAGTAGGCCACAGGCCTTTCTTCTTTTAGTTACGCCTCTGATAATAATAATATATATATTTATATAGCGCACAATATCAATGAATAACGTTTTCAAAGGCGTTTAGAAAAAAGGTATATGAGGAAATTATTGGAGGTGTGGATTGTAGGTTTGGGTATGCAGGTTCTTGGGATCTAGGCTGAACTGGCTGGGCCCTACTGGCCTTTATTCAATTCCTAAGATATTTGTGTGTTTAAAGCTTAAAAATATAAAAAATTAACAATTACTTAAATAAAAATTCAGTAAATTACTCACGTTATAAAGACCAAGAGCAAAAAATCGGCGCGCCAGCACAAATGCAACACCGCTTAAAAAATATTTACTTTATTTACTTAATTTTATTTTTCGCGCCAAAAATAGTCCTAGAGTGCTGATTGGTTATACTAGAAATCTCAGAAATGCGTTTGGCAACATAG
The DNA here is from genome assembly GCA_023014485.1 of Bathynomus jamesi. NCBI lineage: Eukaryota > Metazoa > Arthropoda > Malacostraca > Isopoda > Cirolanidae > Bathynomus > Bathynomus jamesi. The sequence goes on along the minus strand of JAJOZX010000139.1, from coordinate 994,221 downwards.
CGATTTTTAACATATTTATTTAATTAATTTTCAACAAATAAAATAAATATATTATAATATATTTATTTAAATAAAAATTTATTTAAACGGACATAATTTATCAACGAATAAACTGAAGTTAATAATCCTAAACAATTTAAATATCAATTATTTTACTAGTATTAAAAAAAGTGGAAAATTTTTAATGCCGTTTTGTCGCCAACGTACTACGTTGCCGTGTTGGCACTTCTTTTGACCTCTGTGAACACTCCTGAGGTCTTATATAGTAATACGTCGAACAAATTTAGGGCCCCCAACGGAAAGGGCCCACCGGCCCGTGGCCGGAGGGCCGCCGGGGCCAGTCCGCGCCTGACCAGGTGATTTGAATTTATTCATCGTATCAATTAATTGCTGTACCTCATTTCTCGTAAAACTTATGGTCTCTACGGGATGGTCACCGTCATATGTAATCCGAGGACTTGGCACTTCAATTGAGTCTTCCTACGTGAAGACTGTAACGAAGAACTCGTTTAACGTATTAGCTATATCTTTATCACCGAATTTCAGTACGCCATTTCTATCTTTTAGGGGGCCTACAGAATTTTTAATTGGCTTTCTGCTATTAACATGGGCAAAAAATTCTTTAGGGTTAACTTTACAGAGTGAGGCAACTGTAGCTTCTTCATCACGTTTGGCTGATCTAATTAAGGACTTAACCCTCCTACGTAGGTTTATATAGTTTTCTGAATTAGTCTGGTTGAAATGTGACTTAAGTAGTTTGTAGGCTCTATGTCTTCCCGTAATAGCACTGCTAATTTCGTTGTTAAACCATTTCGGCGACTTTATTGACAAGGAAACTATTTTAGTGGGTATAAAAGTGTTCTGTAATATTCTAAATTGATCCCTATACGAGCTCCAGGTGACACTGATATCCTCACTTATTTGAACTTCAAGTATGTCTAAACTACTTCGGAAGCTTTCAAAATTTGCTCTCTAGAAATCCAGTCTTTCACGAGTCTTTTCGCGTGTATTAACTGGAACCCTGAGGTCAAACCTAATCAAATTATGATCGCTGTTACTCAAATTTTCACCAATAGTCAGGTTAGAGACTAGGTCATCTTCGTTCGTGAATATGAGATCTAGTTTATTATTACCCCTTGTAGGACCATCAACCATAACTTAATACGTTATCATCGGCAAATTCCACCAGTCTTGAGCCCTCAGTATCAGCTGTTTTGTTTCCCCAATTTATATCACCACAATTAAAATCACCAAAAATCACACTGATCTTATTATTCACTATTCTGCTTAATTGGTTATACAAGTTTATATCCTTATCAACTGGGTAGTGAGGTGGCCTATATACTAGGAGTAGATGCACTACTTTATTATTTAGGTTTAGATCAATTCCCAACATTTCATGAGCAGATACGATATTACTGTTTACCGGGTGCAGGAAGTCACGAGTATACAAAAGTACACCTCCGCCTTCCCTTCCGTTCCTATCTTTGTGAAACATTTTGTAACTTACCATTTCAAATTCTCCTACAAAATCCCTTGATTCAGAATGAATCCAGGATTCCGTTATTCCTATGATATGAAAGTTCTCAGTTTTGAATAACGCTATAAATCCCATTAGTTTGTTTCTAATTGACCTAGCATTGAAGAGCACAGTTTTGAGAGATTTTAAGTTGTTATTTCTCCTAACTGGCCTGAGTCGTTTCCCGAAGCAGTTGAATCAACTACTGGGGGAGTAGGATGAACTGCTGTGGGAGGAGGACTAACTGCTGTCGGAGGACTAACTGCTGTGGGAGGAGGACTAACTGTTGTGGGAGGAGGACTAACTGTTGTGGGAGGAGGACCGACTGCTGGAGGAGTAGGTTTAACAGCTGGGGGAGATCAATTGCTGGTTTCGGGGGGTCCTAGTTTAAAAAGATTATACAAATTTATGTTCCATAAATCACCAAACTTCTTTTTCCTTTCTGATTGAAGTGTATCCCGTCCGAACCAAAGTGTTCCCCATTTCCGAAGAATGTAGGCCAAAAATCAACAAACTTTAGGCCTTTTTCCTCACACATGCGTTTAACTCTCTTATTTATGCTGATGGCTTTACTTAAAGTATAGTCACTAGCACGCATTTGTGGGAGAATCCCTACAACCATACCCATATCTGTCTTATCCCTAACCTTGTCGGCTAAGATCTTGAACTCTTTTACAATGGACTCTGTCTGCCCTTCTGTCCCTCCCTGAAAAACGTCATTGCCACCAACATGTACAATGATGGGGCAACTCTTATTCTTGATATTAATTTTGACTAATTCCCTATTAATTATCTGACTCATGACACCTGGAAAACATCGGAGTTTTCTCTTGGTCACGCGTCTTGCTCCGAAAAAGTTCCCTTGATTCCTTACCAGAGAATCCCCAATTAAAAAGGATTCCCCCTCTTCGTCGCCAAGTAAGTGAAACTTATTTTTGACGGTAATGGGTTCCGAATTCTTATGTTTTGGTTTTGGTTTGGAGGGCCTTTTATTTTTGACCAACTGGAATTCTCGTTCCTCCGTCCTACTTTCCGGAATATTCACCGTATTTTCCAAGCGAGCCACGCTTTGTTCTAGATGTTTAACCTTACAGTTTATATCTGCTGATATGTTTTCAGTCTGATCTTGTCCAGTGGGTTGGATTTCCAGTGCTACGACCCGAGCTGAAAGCTTTTTTACTAATTCCTTTAGCTCTTTAACTTCCTTTTCGTGGTTTTCTCTAAGTTTACAAAACAAACATATACTCAGGGATGTGATGTCGCTGATATTACCCTCGGGGGAAGTCGACACACCAATGATTAACTTTACATTTAAAGCATTCCGCTTTCAATTTAGCTGGCCCTGTCATATTTTGTTTCTCTTTTTTTTTTACGATACGTTACTTTAAATAATACAATATGTTACTTTAAATAATACGATACGTTACTTTTAAATAATACGATATGTTACTCTAATTAATATAACGAATGGTGAGGGGGGAAATGGTGAATGTGGAAATAAACACGTTACAGACCGGAAACGGAGATGAATACAGAATTGAATGGAACCTGTGGGCTGCCGTTAATAACAATGCAGACTGATGTTAATTTAAATAATACAATACTATTTTAATTAATATAATGGTTAGTGAGGGAGAAATGGTGAATGCAGAAGTACAGAAATAAATAAATATGCGCAAACGAGTGGTATGTGTTACAGACCGGAAATGGAATTGAATACGGAACTGAATGGGATCTGTAGGCAGCCGTTTATAACAATGCAGAATGATGTTACTTTAAATAATATAATGTTATTTTAATTAATACAATGGGTCGTGGAGGAGAAGTGGTGAATGCGGGAAATGGGCCTGCGAGAGCACGTGTTACAGACCGGAAACGGAAATAGACTCGAATACACAAATTTTACTATTTAACTCGTCTGAAAAATTGAATCTGTAGCGACCGTCTAAATAAATGCAACATTATTTCACGTTAACTTTACCAGAGAAACTCAGCCGATAAATAGAATTTAAACAATACGGAATTATGTTCGTTAATTTTAATTAAGAAACCGGAAAAGGAAATAAATTAAGTCTAATTAATAAGCAATAGTGCTTGGCCTAGCATCAATAATAAAGGAAATAAATATAATTATACTTAACTAACAAATTTTTTTAAATCAAACTTAGTCACACAACTATCGAAAAAAATACTGGAGAGTCCACACAGCACATCCGCCTCCGACGAAGAGGCAGAGCTGGGCCAAATTACGTCACCAATCAGAAGTTACTTTTTATTCCGTTTCGGGCAATTAATTCATTATTAAAAAAAAGTGAGTAAAAGTAAAATGAATCATCTTTTAAGGACCTTTATTTAATAATCATACTCCAGTTTCACCACTTTATTAAGTATTGAAACTGGAGTATGGTAAGAAAGTCATATCTTGATAAGAATCAGATCCCGTTATTTCAATGGTGGTAAGTAACTCCATAGATATAAACCCCATAAAAAATTTATGGGAAACAATAAAAAGGAAAAGGAATGAGAAAGTAAAAGTAAATAAAATGGAACTGATTTCCAGCCTAATTCGAGTCTCGCATCCCGATGAGAAGCTCTCAGCGTGCGGAACCCTCAACAAGAAAGGAAATAAAAGCTTCGTACACTATTTTTTTATAAATAAAACTTAGTGTTTCAACTTCGAAATCTAAATTAACTTCACCTTCACCACCACCACCACCACCACCACCACCACCACCACCAGCGGCTTACCGCAGGCCCAAATGTCAACTGGTTTTCCATAAGGCTCCTTCTTCAATACTTCCGGAGAAAGGTATCCGGGAGTCCCAGCAAAACCTGTGGGAATGTTCACCAATAAAAATTTCACTCTGAATCACGCGCACTTTCGACAAAATTAAGAATTAATTCTACTCTAAAATGTAACCAAATGGATTCAACCTTTTTTTCATTCGTGCTACGGACAAAAACACGTCACAAGTCAACATTAAATGCAATCATTTTGAAAATGTAAAATACTTTCATCAAAACTAGTCATTATTATTAAATCCATAAAGACGCAGAAAACAAAGTGAAATTAGTTTCTAACATAGAAGCTAATACCATGACAACAACTTGGCCTCTTTCAATTCCATTTCTTATAATCAAGAAAGCTGACAAAAGGTTATTGCCTCATAAATGTCCTTGTGTCACGAATCCTGTGCAACTGAATCTATGTAATAAGTACTGCGTGTATATTATATATATATATTATATATATATATATGAATAAACCACGAAGGAAAGGAAACACAAAAAGGTGCTCAAGCGCTTTCGTCTAATGACATCCTCAGGAACACTGAAGTACATAAAAGGTTACGGCCTATATATAGGTTACAGAAAGAAAAAAAATAATAATAATAACATACATACACACAAACATATATATACATATACATACATATATATATAATATATATACATATATATATATATATATATATATGCAATAAACGGAGAAGTAAAAAAAATTAAAAATTAAAGATTAGAGGATTAACAAGAGGCATACAGATTTGTAAGGAAAAATATCGATTTTTAGCACAAGATCAAATGAATTAAAAATACAAATTTATACTGGAAATCTACCCGGGTTTTAACACTTTGCCTTTTAGAGTCAAGTTTCGATATATATAAAAATAAAATGAAGATTAAAAGTTAATAAAGTAGCAGTACAAGTTTACCAAAGATTTAGCGTCCTACCCTTTTTATCTAAATTTGTTTTGAAGGAATTCAAAACAACAGGATCGAGTTGAAAAGACCTTTGCTTATGTTGAAGTTATTTGAAAGTTGGATAATGGCAGACTCAAGAATATTTCTATTGACAATGTTGCTAGAATGAAATAAAACTGAAGCATTATTCCAATCAATACAGTGGGATAACTCTGACAAATGGACAAAAAGAGCACTGGACAACTGTCCTGTTCTAACGGAATATTGATGCTGTTTTATACGTGTGTGCAAATCCTTTCCCGTCTGACCTATGTAAAAGGAATCACATTGTTTACACCCAATTTTATAGATAATGCCTGAATTATTGGTAGGGCTATTTTTTACTATGATATTTTTCACAATATTGTTATATGAAAATACTACATTAATATCCAAAAAGTTAAGTACATTAGCAATGCCTAAAAAGCCCGGGAAAAATGGAAGTACTAAAATATTTTTTGACAAAGTACGAGTGTTATTATTGACACGATAGAAAGTTCGTTTGCCTTGTTGAGACAAGATTCCATAAACGCAGATGGGTAACACAGATCACTTCCAATACCGTTGATTTTTTCCAATTCGGCATCGATGTATTCCGGACTGGCGATCCTAAGGGCGCGGAGAAACATTGATGAAAAAATGGCCTTCTTAGTGGGGGTGTCATGTCCCGAGTAAAAGTGTACGTAGGACAAATTGTTTGTTGTTTTCCGATAGATACTAAACTTAAAACCTGGGCTTTCCCTATGTACCCGCACATCCAAAAATGGGATTGAATTATCTTGTTCCACTTCTAAAGTAAACTTAATGGAGGGGACTTGATCATTTAACTGAAGGAGGAAGTTATCCAGGTCACGATTCATGGGCCAGATACACAAAATATCGTCGACGTACCGCAACCAAGGGATGCCAACCCCCAGGATTCTCGGAATGTAAGTAATTTCGAAAAACTCCATATAAATATTGGAGAGGAGGGGCGATAAGGGGTTGCCCATGGCCATCCCAAACACTTGTTGATAATACTCGTTATTGAAAGTGAATTTACAGTCTTTGATGCAAAGCTTAATAAGTTCCAAAACAATGTGTGAAGGTAGTGGCAGGTCATACTTATGTAATTCTTGGGAGAGAAAGTCAAGCATATCATCAATCGGCACTTTTGTAAACAATGAACAAACGTCAAAACTGATCAATCTATCGTTAGTTTCAGTACGTGCATTATTCAATTTTTCAGTAAGATCCATGGAATTTTTTACATGTGAATCAGAGATAGTTCCGAAAATGGGGGACAAGACTTTGACAAGCCATTTGGAGAGTTTATAAGTAATAGAGCCCACCGAGCTAATAATAGGGTGCATAGGGTTGCCAGGTTTGTGGGTTTTAATAAGACCGTAAAGGTAGGGCAGAGAAGGTGAAGTGGACATGAAAAGCGGAACGAGCTTCTCCAGGACCCCGCCACATGCAGCAAACTTAGGAAGAACCCGCAGGATGACGTCATCAAATCATTTAATAGTGGCTTGAAACGCATTCTCAAAGATCATAAGGACTTAATTCCGCTTTTCATGTCCACTTCACCTTCTCTGCCTACCTTTACGGTCTTATTAAAACCCACAAACCTGGCAACCCTATGCGCCCTATTATTAGTCGGTGGGCTCTATTACTTATAAACTCTCCAAATGGCTTGTCAAAGTCTTGTCCCCCATTCTCGGAACTATCTCTGATTCACATGTAAAAAATTCCATGGATCTTACTGAAAAATTGAATAATGCACGCTGAAACTAACGATAGATTGATCAGTTTTGACGTTTGTTCATTGTTTACAAAAGTGCCGATTGATGATATGCTTGACTTTCTCTCCCAAGAATTACATAAGTATGACCTGCCACTACCTTCACACATTGTTTTGGAACTTATTAAGCTTTGCATCAAAGACTGTAAATTCACTTTCAATAACGAGTATTATCAACAAGTGTTTGGGATGGCCATGGGCAACCCCTTATCGCCCCTCCTCTCCAATATTTATATGGAGTTTTTCGAAATTACTTACATTCCGAGAATCCTGGGGGTTGGCATCCCTTGGTTGCGGTACGTCGACGATATTTTGTGTATCTGGCCCATGAATCGTGACCTGGATAACTTCCTCCTTCAGTTAAATGATCAAGTCCCCTCCATTAAGTTACTTTAGAAGTGGAACAAGAATTCAATCCCATTTTTGGATGTGCGGGTACATAGGGAAAGCCCAGGTTTTAAGTTTAGTATCTATCGGAAAACAACAAACAATTTGTCCTACGTACACTTTTACTCGGGACATGATACCCCCACTAAGAAGGCCATTTTTTCATCAATGTTTCTCCGCGCCCTTAGGATCGCCAGTCCGGAATACATCGATGCCGAATTGGAAAAAATCAACGGTATTGGAAGTGATCTGTGTTACCCATCTGCGTTTATGGAATCTTGTCTCAACAAGGCAAAACGAACTTTCTATCGTGTCAATAATAACACTCGTACTTTGTCAAAAAATATTTTAGTACTTCCATTTTTCCCGGGCTTTTTAGGCATTGCTAATGTACTTAAACTTTTGGATATTAATGTAGTATTTTCATATAACAATATTGTGAAAAATATCATAGTAAAAAATAGCCCTACCAATAATTCAGGCATTATCTATAAAATTGGGTGTAAACAATGTGATTCCTTTTACATAGGTCAGACGGGAAAGGATTTGCACACACGTATAAAACAGCATCAATATTCCGTTAGAACAGGACAGTTGTCCAGTGCTCTTTTTGTCCATTTGTCAGAGTTATCCCACTGTATTGATTGGAATAATGCTTCAGTTTTATTTCATTCTAGTAACATTGTCAATAGAAATATTCTTGAGTCTGCCATTATCCAACTTTCAAATAACTTCAACATAAGCAAAGGTCTTTTTCAACTCGATCCTGTTGTTTTGAATTCCTTCAAAACAAATTTAGATAAAAAGGGTAGGACGCTAAATCTTTGGTAAACTTGTACGCTGCTACTTTATTAACTTTTAATCTTCATTTTATTTTTATATATATCGAAACTTGACTCTAAAAGGCAAAGTGTTAAAACCCGGGTAGATTTCCAGTATAAATTTGTATTTTTAATTCATTTGATCTTGTGCTAAAAATCGATATTTTTCCTTACAAATCTGTATGCCTCTTGGTTTATCCTCTAATCTTTAATTTTTAATTTTTATTTTTACTTCTCCGTTATTGCATATATATATATATATATATATATTATATATATTATATATGTGTGTGTGTGTGTGTAGATATGTATGTATGTATATATATATATATATATATATGTTTGTGTATGTATGTTATTTATTAATTTTTTTTTTCTTCTGTAACCTATATATAGGCCGTAACCTTTTATGTACTTCAGTGTTCCTGAGGATGTCATTAGACGAAAGCGCTTGAGCACCTTTTTGTGTTTCCTTTCCTTCGTGGTTTTATTCATCATAAATATTTTTCACGTGTTACTTTCGTGAAATAATTTTCACATATATATATATATATATATATACAAACCACAAGAAAAAAAGAAAAATTATTTCAAGGCCTTTCGTGTATTCAGAAGTACATCACCTCGTCAGTGAACTTCTTAATACACGAAAGGCATTGGAAACATTTTTCTTTTTCCTTTGTATCATTTACTCATTTCATGCGTTTAATTGTGAAATTCATCCTATATATGTACAGGGTGTTTATAAAGTCCCTATCTATTTCAGTGAAAACGTAGCAAAAAGGATAAAATTCAATAAAAATATAATAGAAGGCATACATTTAATGAATACTTAAGCATATAATTCTACATGAGCACCATCAGTATCTCTACAGAGTTCGAATCTGTCAGCAGCATTGCGGAACACATTTTGGAGCATGACAGGGGTTATTTTTGTAACTGCAATTACTGTACGATACGAGCACGTCAATGTTCCAGCTTCATTCAGATGGCATTTTAAACACCGTCGTCTTTCAACAAGATGGGGCACCTTGCCATTACGACGTAAACATTGTTCGGGAGTACCTAAATGAATGATTTCCAAATCGGTGGATCGGACGTGGAGGCAACAGGCCCTGGGCGGCTCGATCTCCTGACCTAACGCCCTTGGATTTCTTTGCATGGGGCTTTATCAAATCAAACGTCTATCAAACGAGGGTTACAAATTTGCAAGATTTACGTGCTCGTATCTTAACAGCAGTTACAAAAATAACCCCTGTCATGCGCCAAAATGTGTTCCGCAATGCTGCTGACAGATTCAAACTCTGTAGAGATACTGATGGTGCTCATGTAGAATCATATGCTTAAGTATTCATTAAACGTATGCCTTCTATTATATTGTTATTGAATTTTACCCATTTTGCTACGTTTTCACTGATATAAATAGGGACTTTATAAACACCTTGTGTGTGTATATATATATGTATATATATTTTATTTATTTTTTTTTTGCTAAATATTTAATATTTTTATCCTCGATATTAGAGGACCCTCAAACTTCTTTATATTCACTGTTGTTGACTTGGGTTTTTTGGTTATAAAAAGTTATTTAATAAATGTGAAATGAAATCATGATTTTTTAACATAAACGCAACCTTGTCGCTTTCAGTGAAGTGTTCGGATTAAATAAGCAGTAAAAAAGGCGTTTCGAAAAGAAAAAGGTGTCGTGTTCTATTTCATGGCTTAGTTGCTAAGTCATTTTTGTTTAAAAATTCTTCGCGAATTTGGGGCCATCTTCCCCTCTAATGAATTCCATTTGTAAAGCTTAACTTTTTTACAGATATATAAAATTGCGTGTCAATAGTGAAAACTTGGCGACATGTTTTTGAATGGAAGAGAACTGAATCGAGGGTAAATAGTGTTTACCGAACGTGATTAGTCCCACTGCATCCATACATACGAAAGGGATGACAATAAATCCAATTGCAACACTCTTAATGACGTAATCGAGCTTCTTAACCCTATATGGACAACTGTTACAAATTTCTAACCTTTCATATACACGCATTTGTAACTTAACCCTACAGAAAATTCTGTCCATAAAGGGTTAAGTTTCTAAAAATAGCAAAATGTTTATAAATAATTTAGTTGGGGAAAAACATGAAGGGAAAACAAGTTCATTTTTCCCCTTTACTAATCACGCAGAAAGTCATTATGAAGCTTATTTACGGAATAAAAATCCAGTTAATTAAGGCAGTGAAGCGTTTTATTTATTTATTTTTTTAAACAGAAATCAAGACATGTGAGGTAATTAAGTGGGAAATTAATTTGGTAATGAAGTCTATATGACTCGGGCTAACGTAGCCTAGGCTCGGGTCGCTACTCCTCACTCCCTTGGGGAATATGGGACGTGGATGTTACCTTTTATGAAGTCTATTTGTCTACCCAAAGCACCCGACAGACGCGGAAAATTATCAATATTTGAGAATCTAAATTTATAATAACTAATTCAACAATTAAATGATATTCAAATCATTGAAGTAAACAAATTATTACACTCAACATCTCAACATTATAACTCAACATAGGCAGACATAATTTCAAATGTTTATTAAACCATGAAAACATCTATTAAATTTTTGTAATAAAATGGAAAAAGCGCCCACTATTCATCACAAATAGTTCATGCATAGCTATAGTAAGCAGAGGTTTTATGAAGTTAAAGCAGCGACACCTAAAAGACGGTTAAATCACTCACTACAGGGTGTTCGAAAAGTCCCATCACCCCCCCCCCCCTACAAAATGTACATATTGTAATACCAATTTTATTTTTGCGTGATTAATTGAATTTATATGTGATTCATTAACATTTTATTTTTCTTTTCCCGGTATTAGAGTTGTGTGAACAACGGCAGACCAGTCTACTTACACTGGAGGAAAGGATAGTGATAAGCACATGGGCTCATGAAAGGTCACATACTGGCAAAACGATGCATGATATCCAGAATGATTTCAACACAAGATTCAATAAGGCTGCACCACCAAACAAGACGGTATTACGCTCGGAGAAAAAGCTGTTTGAAACTGGCTCCATCAAGTACAGATCACGGTCGGGAAGACCAACAACGCGAGCAGAACAATGTGAAGGTGTGATTGCATCGGTGGCCCATTCACCAAAAAAATCACTTCGGAAACGATCGCAAGAACTTGCAGTCCCCATGTCCACAATGAGAGATCACATGACAAAAGATCTCAACATGAAACCATACCATCTGTCATTTGTTAATGAATTAACACCTCTTTGAGGAACTGGAACACCATCCACCGCACTTGATGGTATGGGCTGCAGTGTCTGCCAGGAACTTGTTCGATCCACATTTTTTTGAGGGTCCTGTCAACCAAACTGCCTACCTCAACATGTTACGGGACTGGTTTGTGACTGAACTTGAACGTTTAGGGCTGCTTGGTGGTTTCAACAAGACGGGGCTCCGGCTCATTTTGCCATTAATGTGAGGGGATTCCTCAACGAAGTGTTCAGAGACAAGTGGATCGGCCATGGCTCGCAACATTTACCTGCCTCTCTTGAGTGGCCACACCGAAGTCCAGATCTGTCTTCATGTGACAATACGTTATGGGGTTTCGTCAAGCAGAACGTATCCCGGGTGCGTTACTGCACAACAGAGTAACTGAAACACGCTGTTCGAGATGCATTTGGTGCAATCACTCCAGCAATGCTGCGTCGATTCTCACACCGCACATGGAGGCGCATAATCCTTTGTTACGAAAATGATGGTGCACACACAGATATTCTTGATTAGTAACTGTAACTAAATATAATTAGTAACTGTATTTACTGTAATTAAAGTAATTGTTGCTAGTGACTCGTTTCTTAAATTACACCTACCACATATAAATACAATTAATCACACAAAAATGAAATTGGTATTACAATATGTACATTTTGTAGGGGATGACGGGACTTTTCGAACATTCTGTATAATAACTTTTTCCCTCATTTTGAGAGTATGAACCTATCCAATTTCAATAAATATGGTTTAAATGTGACATAATTGTAAACTGAAACGAAACACGATCTTCACTACGATGAACGTCTTAAATTGAAATTTATTCCTAAAGTTAACTTTATTTCCTTTAAAAGCTTTATTTATCCTGAAAAAAATAGTTCCTTTGTAAATAGTTTCTTTGTAAATAAAGGAGATTTATGCCTATGATTGTATTTTATCATTATGAAATGGTTTGATGATGTTTTCAACTGACATTCCAGTCGTATCTAAAATCAGACCTGAGCCGGATATCCGAATCGGTATAGACCATCAAATACTGGACATCCGAAATCAAAAGCCTTACCAAACCAAGCTTGTTGGTCGCCCTGGACTTCGATGGCGAGACCGAAGTCAGCGAGCTTTACCGCGGCTCCTTTCGCTTTGCTGGCGAGAAGAAGGTTCTCAGGCTGCAAAAAAGAGAGGAATTATAAGGGAGGAGAGGGAAATAATCGCCTTTCATGCGGGCAAGGCTCTGAACATACTATTATAAAACGATAAAGCAATGAATGACTCAAATACGAATATTCTTCTATGTTTACCGTGTATTAGACTTGTACTCTCATGAATTTTTACTGACAATCAAAACTGTTCCTATTTTTAAAAGACGCCTTACACACGCTGACACTGTTACAGGTTCGGAAGTGTGCGCCAATTTCCCCATTCCATTGAAAAACGCTATTTATAAAAACAAAACGTTAAAAATATCAAGATGAACGAGGATCAGGTGAAAGAAAACCAAAATAATCTTGAACAACATTGGCGTGGATACGAGCGATGTTGAAATATAACAATCGCTGTACAGTTCAATATTTCATAACCAAATAAACCTTGTCATTTTCGGGTAAATTTACCAAAACCTAAAGTTTTTCTTTGATATTGTAAACTCAATTTAAACAGTTTCGTTTTAAATACATAAATTTAAATACAAGCATATTTTTATACTAAAGGAAAGAAGCTTATATATATATAATATATATATATATATATATATATATATATATATATAAACTATTCCAATGCCTTTCGTGTATTCAGAGCTACACCTCGTCAGGGAATGACGAAAACAAGGAATATGAAAACAAGAGATACGACTCTCAACATTTATTGGCCAAACGTTTCGGTCCACTCAGGGGCCATCTTCAGTGACTAAATAGAAGCATCTAAAAAACAATCATATAACTAAAGTAAATACAAATGTCATAAATATACTGTACACTAATAAAATCTAATGACGAGGTGTAGCTCTGAATACACGAAAGGCCTTGGAATCGTTTTTCTTTTTCCTTGTGGGTTTGCAGCATTCATTCATTTCACGTGTTTAATTGTGAAATTCATCCCATATATATATATATATATATATATAATCAGCTTAATTAAATGTTGTTTTCGGGTCATCTATTTGATCTTTCGATCAAATAATAAACATTAGTAATAAAGGAAGGTGCTTAATAAGCCTCATTGGATTTAGGGCATAATTCTGATTAATCAGTTAATCATTGTTTCTAATTTAATCATTAATTAATCAAAAAATATTTTTGGAAAGTGATGGGAAATCATTAATTTTCCTCATAATTTCAGCATCATTTTACCTTATATTTTGTAAGGTATCATTTGAATTTGACACCTTTTTGCATGTATAAACTGTCTAATCCGTCCATGTCTGATTTCTTGAACTAAAGCAAACTAAATGTTTGAGCAAAATGTTTTCTTCGGTCTTATCTCACGCAACAGAAACAATAAAGCTCTTTCTTACTCTTTTCAGAAGTATTTATTTTTTATTTATTTTTAACCAGTTAATCATTGATTAATTAGAAAATTTCATCATTCATCACTTTTTCCTAAAAATGATTAATTAACCATGCCCTAGTTGGATTTTTCTTTATTTAAACAAAGCATAAAAAAGTACAAAAATAAAAATTCCCAGAACTTGAACTGAAATGGTCAATTACATAATTATGCTGAATGAATTATCAAGATTAAATGTTTATTATAATGAAGGACAAATGCACGGTATATAAACGGCAATAAAATAATGACATCAATTATATAATAACGCGCGAGCGAATTTAGAGTCATTAGGGTTGAAAAGGAATAATACAAGGTCCGGAGAAGGGGCCTATTGGATTAGGTCTGGCATTTTGGACGCGCGCTAGCAGACTGAAGAGGGCTGCAATCATGCAAGGGTTTGACGATCCTCATCTGGTCGACGAGAATGAAGGCGTTTGAGGCAGAGAAGCGATCGAGGGAAATCTTGTGTCGGAATGAGAACAAGTGAAAAAGGAATTCGTGTGGAAGCAAAAATAAAGAATCTTCGAAAATGCCCGAAAGTGTCGCTGAAGAAACGCTTGAAGCGTGTTACTGTATGCCCATTATATATATATTAGTGGTGGACCGGATGTCAGTTTTTCAACATCTGCGGATGCGTATCTTTAATTTCAATATCCGCGGATGCGGATATTTAGTTAATCTATCAATATAATATAGAATTATGAATATATGACATAATTTTTCAAATTTCGTGATATTACTATTATGGCAGGCAATGCATAAGAATTAAAATTAATATTAATGTTTTCATTATGATAAAAATAATAACTTTCTCAAGAGTTTCAGCCACAGAAAATTCAATGAAACAAGTTTCATTCAATTTTCTGTGTTACCAGGTATTTATATTTTGAGGTCTATATATTCGTTTGTTCATTACTAATTAATACTATACACGAAATGTGCATGACTGGGCCTTATAAGCTACTTTATAAGCTAATTTAATTGTAAATTGCATAATTTATTAGAGGTAATATCCGCATAGCATCCGCAGTCAGAAGTGCGGATGCGGATGTTAAAAATGATGCGGATATCTGGTCCACCACTAATATATATATATATATATATATATATAGATAGAGAGAGAGAGAGAGAGAGAGAGAGAGAGAGAGAGAGAGAAATTCCTTTCCTCGCCGTTCGCAAACATCTGGGAATCATCAGAAATCGAAAAACAAACGTGGTTTTCAAGGAGAGAGAAACAAAAGGGTGCTTGTTTTTTTCCCAAAAAGGGCCGCGAAAAGTTAGCGTCTTATGAGCCTATATAGGCCAGAGTTCACTGAAAATCGCCCTCACTTTGCTCGTTACTCCTCGTGAATCTCCCTTTTCACGTAGCGCTGCTTCGACCTCAGCCGGCCTCAGTCCCTCAAGCAACGGGCCAACACCTGAACCATACACGAAGCGAATCAACACTTGAGGCGACCTACAATTTCATCCTGCCGGAAGCAAACATCACTCTACCGGCGTCATCCTTCTGGCACTGGTTTCACTCATCCTTCACCACAATTCGATCGGCGCCCGTTCAACAAGTCCATCAACGGGTCCTCAGCACATCCTCCTGTCGGTAGGCTAATACGTCTTCAGAGCTATCTAGGACGAAACGCAATACGGTCAACCTTCACGTAGGCCCTCGTCAATCTTCAGAGTTATCCACGTCGAAACGCAGGACGGTAAACATTCACGTAGGTTTCTTCAGCCTTCATAGTTATCTCCGTCGAAATCGTAGGTCGGTAATTCTCTTGTAGGCCCTCGCTCGGCCTACAGTGTTTTGTTACGTCGTGCTAGACTATTCACGATTCAAAGCTGAAAAGTCCACAAACTCAGCCTAATCGCGTAGACCCTAAAAAGTGCCCTCAATACCGTTCAAACTAACTCTCCCGTTAAGACCGCAGTAGGCCTATTCAAGTGTTGTACCAATACCGTAGTTTTTTATCACCTTGCTATTTTTGTTCATTCATATAATTTACTTATTTTGTATCCGAATGTTTATGTGCTCTTTTATGCATTTCATTTTTACTGACCTAATCCATTTACTGTACCATACCGTACTGTCATTATTTCAGTTATTATTGGCGTAATTACTTATTCTGTGTTCACCGCTGCATATTTCATTAGCCTACCTAAATTAGTGTACTTACTTAACGATTATACTTACTTAACTTGTACTTACTTAGCGATTAGACTGTATAACCATTTCTTATTGCTAATAATTCACTGGCCAACAAAATGAAACTTTTTTTTCTCATCACAAACATGATCACACTTTTATTAATGCATCTTTCGCGCTGATTCCGAATCTGGTTTTATTTTGTTTCTAGCACGTAGAGTTATATAGATACACTGGTTTTGATATTTTTAAGTTTTTGATATTGCTATAAGAAAATTTATGGATGTATAGATCACACTTAGGAATGCTAAACAACAAATACATCATATACTTTATTCAATGTACTTATAAATAAAGAATATATACATTATTTTATTAAAAGCGCTGTGAGTGTGATTTCCTTTTGTAAATTTGGCCTGGATTGTCACGATACAGCATCCAACAATGGTCCGCCATCATGCTTTCATTCCAATATCCTTGGTAGCGCTTCTCCATCATCTGAATATCTTGATGGAAGCGCTCTCCTTGCTCGTCACTCACTGCACCAAGGTTTTCAGGAAAGAAATCTAAGTGGGAATGCAGGAAGTGAATATTTAACGACATTCGACACTCCATTTCTTTGAAGGCATCAAGGAGGTTCTTTACTCCATCCTTATACGCAGGTGACTTGTTGCTTCCAAGAAAGTTTTCACATATCCATTTGTGAATCCTGACTGCATACCCATAAGCATTCCTATAACTTTTAGATCTCCACAAACATTCCATTGATGACTGTCGTATTTGATTGCCTTAAGTAGTATATCCATATTGTCATATGTCTCTTTTAGATGGACGGAATGGGCAATGGGGATGGATGGCATTATATTACCATTATGCAAAAGAACTGCTTTCAGGCTTCTCTGCGACGAATCAATAAAGAGGCGCCACTCAGATGCCACATACGTCTGATATATGGCTGTAAATAGTCCATTGATGTCATGGCAATAACAGAGAGGACCGTCTACTGAAAAGAATGCTGTTAATTCAAAATTCCGCTTTCGGTAGTAACTAATACGAACATTGTTCTCAAGTAAATTGTTCTCCTTTAGTCTTGAGGCGAGAAGCTCTGATTTCTTCTAGACAGCGATAAGTCTCTAACAAGATCATTCAACTGTCCTTGGGTTAACTTTTTAGGCTCTAAATGTCTACCTTCAAAAGTGTACTCTGGTTCTGTAGATGGTCCGGAAACGTCAGTTGCACCTTCATCACTTTCCTCATTCAACTGTCCTTGGGTTAACTTTTTAGGCTCTAAATGTCTACCTTCAAAAGTGTACTCTGGTTCTGTAGATGGTCCGGAAACGCCAGTTGCACCTTCATCACTTTCCATGTCATCTATGATAGAATCTAGCCTATCACTTGGGGGAATTGGAATGGGCAATGTTTCATCATGTTTTACTGGTCTACGTGCTGAATCCAAGTTTGGATATACAATCTGGTGTTTGTTCTTGGCAGAAAACCCCATTAAGTTCACACTACAAAAATAACAGTCTTCATGATGATCTCTCGGCTCCCTCCATATCATGGGTATGGCAAATGGCATTGAAGCTTTCTTTTTGTTAAGCCAATCACGTAATCCATTTGAACAGCCAGAACAGATTTGATGTGGCGCCCATGGTTTATCTTGGTCACCTAGATGGCAACCAAAGTATAGCTTGTATATTTTCTTAATGTCGGTTGTAATACTTCGTCGCTGTGTTTTAGTTGTCAACTGGCCGCATACGAAACAGAACTTGTCGGGGTCATTCTTACATTGTCGAGGCATGTTGACTGACCTGAGCAAACTATAAATTCAAAAAAATGTACACCAACTTGACACAAGTTCTTGGACTGGACTGATCTTTTGACACACAAAGCACGGCGTTGTTGCCTGAATCACAATGCTGCTAGACGTAAAAGCTCACACCTGAAATACATAAGATGTATAATTAAGGTAATTGAAATAAATAAGATGAATAAACTAAAAAAACACAATAAAATAAACACAATCAAATGTTGAAATATTAGTATTTTGCCTATTTAAAATGGTTAAATCTGTGTAGTTATATATATGCCTTCATCTTGAAAACTATACGTGCTAGAAAATATCTGAATGCAGTTTTGGAATCAGCGTGAAAAATGCTATCCAGCCAGTACAAATGTTACTCTGATGAAAAATCTTTGTTGACCAGTGTAATCAGTCATCTGTAATATAGTATAAATACCGCTATAGAATTGTTAATCACTATAAATACCGTTATAGAATTGTTAATCACTGTGAACAAATAATTCATTTAGTTTTCTAATTAAACACAAAACAACAAAGTAATTTCTCTCCTTATTAAATATTGTTTGTTTGGGCTGCATTTCCAAAACTGGTGACCCCTAATTATTCATTTCAATATAATTCATAAATTATAGTAAGCCTACTTTCTTGGCCACATCAAATTGGAGATCCGTAGGCCACTATATATATATATATATATATATATATATATATAAAAGAACGCAATAAGGCTATATCATGATAAAAATATATTTATTGACAAAGCACCACAGGAGCTCCTCGAGGGAAAACACCTCGAGAGAGGAGTCGACGCCTCACTCCTCGAGAGTGCGTGTCTCGCCTCTGGGCAGCCGGTTTTGGCTCAGGTCTTTTTCTTCGTTAAGAACTCTCTAAACAAGTGTTATGTTAAGGATTTGATTTTCTAATTACTCTGCATTGTAAAAGAAATCTAATATTTTAAAAGTGATCTATCCTTGTGAAATAAAGACTGAAAAAGGTAACTCGTCATTTATTCCTTCCACGAGAGAAGCATTCCATTCTCTCAACGGACTGAGGGAGAGGACGCCATTGAGCGAAGGTATAAATTGTTTTCCGCAACTCGCAGTAAGATTAAGAAAAATTGACAAGAAGAACCGTGGACGTCAGAAGCAGTACAAACTTCATTGCCGCTACCAAGGAAAATAGTATCATCTATATTATTCCGACATACAGGTAGTAATGACCTGTCACTAAATATTTACCGGAGAGCTTCAAATACATTTACATAGTTAAATCTCAAATGAAATTACTCTTGCATTCGTGCTTAGGGAGCTGAATGTCATTGTTAATTAAATAACAGAAAATCAATTTGTGAAATGAAATTCTGACAACAAATAACCTTCACTATTTATTGTCAATGTGAACATAAAGACTTCCATCAAAATCCCTTGCCTAAATTCCTTTCAAATATTTTTGGTACGACTGAGGTCGAGTGCCAACAAATGAAGCATTCACTTCTCTGAAGTTCACATGCCAATCAACGCTAACAAGCGTCTTTCCCCAAATGGATGGAGTAGGTACTGAAACTTGACTAGATCCGCCAGACCGCATTTTACTACTTGATGAAAAGGTTCAGAATGCGCTACACTCAATATAAGCAGCATCCCTAACATTTTAATATCCAAATAACTATTAGTTTTATATATTTTGAATCATAAACGAAAGGTATTTTATTTCAAAATGCATGCGAGAAACCCCTTTCCCAAATACTAAATAAAATGCAAGAACTGATTAAACCTTATTCCAAACATACTGTAGATTCATTACAAGGATGAGATCGCGATTTCAACTAATAAAGACTCGTAACTGTTAACACTTTTGTAGCCATCAGTACAATTAATGATAATCTGCGGGAGAAGTAAAATAATTGTAAATATGACGTCAGGTGAGACAGCTCACCTTTGATTTTTGAATTAACTGTTCCTGAAAGATGTATACACAATTTCTTACGCTAGTATGTTGTCTTTCAGTGTTTACATGTGTTTTATTCGAAAGTCAATAGATGACGGTATGTTGGAACTTAATTGCATATTCCTAATGCCAAGTGAAACACTGTAGTACATGTTCAAAATGTTCCCCATAAATATTCACGCAGGCACTGCAATGTCTGACAACAGAGCACGTTTCCACGGAAACAGCCGAGCGAGTATCAACAATTTTCTGTTAGCGTTCCTGAATGGTCGCGGGTTTTATGGCGTACATCATGTCCTTCAATACACCCCACAGGAATAATCAAGGGGTGCGATATCTAAAAAGTGTCATCCCATCCGCCGATCAGGTAAGTGTTCAGACAAAAATACCCGTAACAAACACTGAAAATGCGGGGGAGCGACATCTTGCTAAAATGAAAAAAAAAAATTAAAACCCCGCTCTCAATGTGTACTAATGTACTTCTCAAGAGACTGAGGTGCCGGTCACCTGTCACGTGTCACCGTGTCATTCAAAAGAATAGCCCAATAAGATCGCGGGAAAAGACTCCAATCCACACTGGCACGTTTACATCCGTTTCTACATGAAGATGAAGAAGATCGATTCATAGTTCTATTCCACTTAAAACACGCTTTATCTGACCACACAATCATGTCAACGAATGTTGGGAATTCTGATGCAGTGTTCAAAACCCATTCGTAGAATTCAAGTCCTTAGTCTGAGTATCTTCATTTAATGCCCGTTAAGGGATGCGGATTGTACCCAAAGGATTCCGTGGACTTACTTGTCTATCATATTGATAGACGACGGGGGATAGGATTGTTAGTACCGTCGTCTATCAACATGATGGTGCTCCTTGTCACTATGCCAAAATTGTTCAGGATTATCTAAATGGACGTTTTCCAAATCGCTGGATCGGACGCGGAAGCAACAGACCTTGTGAAGCGAGATGACCAGATTTAACCCCTTTAGATTTCTTTGCATGGGGCTTTATCGAGTCGCACGTCTATCAGACGAAGATTACGAGTCTTGAAAACTTACGTACACGTATACGAACTGCTGCAGATAACATAACCCCGCAAATGCTCCAGAATGTGTTTAGAAATGCTGCGGAACGATTTGAGCTGCGCAGTGTGCAGGGATACTGATGGGCGTCACGTCGAATCCTACTCTTAATTATTTAATAAATGTTACCACTTTATCATTCTATGATTGAATTCCATATAATTTCCAAGTGCTTCACAAAAATAGATCCTGACTTTATGTACACCCTGTACTTAAGAATGAAGCCTAACGGAACCAAAGAAGAAATAAATATCACTGAATGTTATCTCTAACTTCGAGTGATATAAAAAAATGGAGATAAAGCGAAAACAAAAACAATTTAAGTACACTGAAGCCTGTGGAAAAAAAATAAATGAAATTAAGACAAAAAAATGGCTATAACCTCATTTTCATGAAGTACAAATTAGTCTGAGAAGCCATTTCTTATTTCGTCATTCATTGATGGATATAACCAGTTTCTAGTTATTTTATTTTGTTATACTCTTTTGACACATTGTCAAAAGTTATTTCTGCCTAACTAATAACTACATTTACTGATGTAGGAGGGCTATCAATCTGAAAGTTAAATGTGTGTGTGTGTGTGTGTGTGTGTGTGTGTGTGTGTGTGTGTGTGTACATATTTTTTTTATAAAACAATAATTATTCTTATTGTAGGGGCTTTTTGGTTTATGTCTAATTATATATATATATATGTATATATATATATATATATATATATATATATATATATATATATATATATGGTTTTTTTTTAAGGATTTTATACCTAAAAATAATTTGTTAATAAATAAATTCCTATGATATCAATGCAGTGTATGCGATACTTTTTAAAGCATCTATACAAGGACAGAAATGACCATAGGCTAGAACAGGAAGGCCCTACCCCTAGCCCTAGTCAGCAAGGATGGAATACAGCAATGAAGAAAAAGTGTATCTTGTATCGTGGGCTATTTCTTATAATAATTGTGAAGAAAGTTCACGTTTATTTCAACAAAAATATAATAAACCACCACCAAATGCAACCACTCTTCGATACTGGAAGCTCAAACTTTTGGAAACGGGGAGCCTGGTATAAGATCGTCTAAGAAGCGGAAGGCCAGGAACGGCGACAGGAGACAACAACAAAGAAAATGTCCTCGCCACTTTTCAAGTCGATCCAACAACTTCAACGAGAAATAAATGCAAAACTTCACTTTTTTACGTGGAGGTCGAAATGTGACAATAAAACCCACACTAATAGACGGAGTTTATTTCCACAACAGTTTCGAGGCCCACTGGCATCCTCTTCGGGTGGATACAGAAAAACGAATGAACAAAAGTGAGTAAGGAAATAATCCAGGAAAGGTAAGGAACATTCTAGAAGGCCAGAGACCATTAAGAAATTCACACCTAAGTTAGATTCCATTCACCCGACACCGGAAGCGGAAGGGATTTTCTGACCAAGAATCTCATTAAGGGGGTCAAGCTTATAAGTACCTTCACACAAATTAAAATTATCTTCTTGTTCCATACATACAGATTCTATTATTTTTCTTTTGACATAATTATTACATTTATAAAGTAACTTACTTGATTCCCAATCTATGGCATGCTCATTTTGGCTGGAGTGATAAAAAATTGCATTACAGTATAGTGTTACAACATCTTAAGCCATATTTATGTTCTTTAATACGAGTTTCAATATTTCTTCCAGTTTCTCCTACATACTGTATACTAAATCACAATTTTTACAGGGAATGCTGTAGACACCAGCTTTCTCCTGTTTTGCAGAGTTATTCATAACCAATTTACTTTTTACAGTAGACGAACATTTGAATGCCAAATCAAACCTAAAATCTTTCGTCAAAGGTTTTACACTTTCTAAGCCGGAAATGTAAGGCAGACTCAAATATTGTTTTTGGTTAACTAAAGGTTCCCGAGGGGCATAAAAAGATTTCCTGGCTTTAAAATACCTTTAGTTAACCAAAAATAATATTTTAGTTTGTGCCTGTTTGTGCTGAGAGAGTCTGTCTGTCTGTCTGTCTGTCTGTCTGTCTGTTTAGGTTTGTCTCCTTTACAGGTCCAAACGGCTGGACCGATTTTCATGAAACTTGGTAACTTTAGAATTCCTGGATTGTTTTTAGCAACTTTTTTTTTTCAGATTGGGTGTCCCCTCAAAAACTTATCTCAATTTATCCCCCCCCCCCCCCAAATTATATGCTAAAACACGAAGCAGTTAAATTTCAAGATTTTGGCCCATTGGTTTTGGGATGTGAAACACGAAATTTTGATGGTTGTTGTTGTTGGTTAGCCGATCAGCCCACCCTGATCGAGCAAGCCGGCGGCACGCAGGTAACCGATCGCCCTCTCCGGAGTGGACAAGAGGTTCAGCGCACTAGTGATGTTATGTTGTGTTCCATGTTGTGCTAGAGCGGTATAGTCTGTCATAATGTGTTCAATTGTTTGTTTGTGGTGTGCCCTGGCACAGGTGGCAGGTGTCGTCTGTGGAGTTGTCTAGTCTGTTTATATGTATGTAAGTTGGGGTGATGTCCACATCGGAATCCAATCATGTTAAGTTAACTCGATCAGATCTGCTCAGGCTGGTCTCTGACCTGTCAATGGGTGACGGCTTCGCACCTAGGACTGCATTCGGACCGAGTCGTGTCAGTGCTTTGTGGGTTAGGTGTGTGTGTATGTGTTTTCTGTATTGTGTGATGTCTGTGGGGCGTGGTATGGAATGGAGTATTTGGTTATAATGTCTCTCTGGTGTTACCTTAATGGTGCGAGATGTTGGTGCATGATTGTACATGTAGTGGCAAGGGTGTTGTGGGTTAGTTGTTGCTGCTGCCATAATCTGTGTTCCCTTCATGTCTAGATGTTCCCTAATTTTCAGTAGTTTTGTTTCTGTGTGTAGGTGTTCTATTGGTGTTGTTTGAGTACATCCTGTGATGATACGAAGTGCGTTGTTTTGTATTGTCTGTAAGGTGTTTATGTGTGTGTTTGAGATAATGGGTGCCCAGCATGGGCTAGCATAGTCCATAACTGAGCGAATATATTGTTTGAATATGAGTGATGTTGTTTCCTGTTGGTGTCCAAAGTTTGTGCCTGTTAGTACCCTACGAGTGTTAAGTCTTGACGTACATTTGTTTTCAATGAATGGGGTTTGCAAAAGATAATGATGTGTTGTATGTGACCCCAAGTATTTTGGTCCTGTGAGTGTGTGGAATGTTGGTGTTGTTTAGTGTAAGCTGTAGAGTTATCTGGTGTTCTTTTGTGTTGCTTGTTAACAAGGTTGTTAACAGCTGGTCGTCTGGAATTGATGCCATCCATGATGTGCTGCGTAAGGTTAGTGAGTAATATCGTGGTTGAGTGGTGAGGTCTGAATCCATGTTGAGTAGGCGATAGTGGTGTGTGTGTGTGGGTTGGTGATTTGTAAGATTAGTCTTTCTGTTACTTTAGGTGTGGATACAAAAGTAATGGGTCTATAGGAAGCTGGTTCTGTTGGATTTTTGTTTGGTTTGAGTAGTGTAATAATTTTACCTTGTTTCCATATGTCAGGAATAATACAGTGTTGGTATGAATATGTGCTGATGTTTGTGAGAGCTAGTATTCCCTGTGGGCCCAAGTGTTTAAGGTGTATGTTAGATATGTTGTCTAGTCCAGCAGCCTTCGAATTCTTAATGTTTTTGATGATGTTGGTGGTCTGGTTTGTATTGAAGGATGTAATGGTCGTGTCGAGTCTGTAGGTTTTCTTGTGTCTGGCTGTTTGTCTGTCTGCGTGTTTCTGGTTGTTGTCTCTGTTTAAGTGACTTATCTTTGCGTAGTGATTAACTAGAATGCTAGCTTGTTGTGTATATGTTGGGATATTATTTTGGCTGCGACAGATAGCCACGTATGAGGTGTGAATGCGCTGTTAGAGTGGGTAATGCTGTTTATAGTCTTGTATAGCCTGGATGTATCTGTGGAGTGGTTTAGTGTTGTTATGAATTCCCTAAATGTTTCTGTTTGTTTTTCTTTAAGTTTGTTGTTTATTTCTGTGTTGAGCTGTTGTATCTGCTGTTTTATGGCTTCTGTGTGTGGTGTTTGTGTGTTATGTTTGAGGTTGTTACGTTGCCTTATGAGGTGGGTTATTTCTCTAGTGTAATTTGGGTTGTATTTCCTAATGTTGCCCTTGGGTATGTATTTGTTTGCATTATTAATGATCTGATTAAATGTCTTGAGTGTTGTATTGATGTTTATGATGGGTGTGCTGTTTAATGTGGTGAATTGTTCCTCAATCTGTATTTTGAACTGTTCCCAATCAGCTTTCTTATAATTTCTGTAAGTATGCCTAAGGCTGTTGGGACATAGTGTAGAACGTGTTGTAATGATGATGGGCTAGTGGTCTGATGACAGTTGTTTTTCTGTTCTCCAGTGTGTATGTGTTGCTAGTGAGGGAGAACAGAACGTTATGTCTTGGGAGGAGTTTGAGTATTCCGCTTGATGTGGTACTAGATATACTAGTACATGGAAACAACGTACATATTATGTATATAAGAACTGTAATGTCTGACAAATAGCATAGATTTCTTTAAAGCCGACCGTGGCCTTATAGCAACATGAACTTGACAAACGAACCTTACACTCTGAATATTAGGGATTATTTTGGCTTAAATAGGAAAAACCTTAAAAAAAATCCATAATAGACAACTTACCTAATTGACCTATTCGAAGACGTGTAAGGTCTCAAAAAATACAGCAGAAGGCCTTAAAAATAACTTCTTGCCAACTGTGTAGATTCATCGTAATACCGAAACCACACAAAATGAAATTAGAATAAACAAGCGGTAGCTCGCTATCGCTCGCGACCGTTGTAGAACTTGGCCCTCCGGAAAGAAGTGGCTAAGCGGCAAAAGTAAGAAAAACGCCATTACCCCCCCCCCCACACACAAAAGTAAAAAACGCCATTACCCTCACCCCTCTCCCCCATTACCCCACCCCTTCCTGTGCACGGTTCCGAAGAAAGCGGACAGACACACAGACACATTTTAGCTCAATAGTATATAGGATTAATAAACAAATTTTCTTTTGTTCTAATATTTGTATTATGAAATAGATCCAGAAAATATTGAGTAAATTCATTTAAATTTCATTTATCTAATCTTGGGAGAAGCTTATATATTTCAATCCATTCGTATAGTAACAAGGTAACATTCATCATGATCAGCAAATATTAGCATTATTATCATAGCTAATATATATATATATAATATATATATATATATATATATATATATATATATATATATATATATATATATATAGGGTGAACCAAATGTAGGTGGACAGTAAATGATAACGTTTATTTTGAGAATACATATTTAATTTTTTTGTATACTATAATACAAAATAAAATTTAAATAAATTTAGTTATAATATTTAATATAATATAACACAAACACCATAGTTATAATGAACACCATAGTTATAATATAATATAACACAAACCGTATTCAACCTACTGTCCACCTACTTTTGGTTCACCGTGTATATATATATATATATATATATATATCAGCCCTTTTAAAAAAGACCAAGATGAACACGCACATTTGAATACGTGCAATTTATATTTCAGAAATTAAAATAGCGATGCCTTCCGTCATTGTCATATAGTTCATCCAGTTAACCTGGAACTGTTGTTCTAAGCTCTGTATCTGTAAGATAAATTTAAAGAAATGCTAGCACTAATTCATACATTTATATCACTAGTTACGTCAAGTTGTGTAATGCTCAGTAGTATGGCCGCAAACAAGACGAGTGCAGAGCAATTGCAATGTTGATCAAATGAGTGCCAGTGCCGTCCACCCCACCCCCTTGTTGCAGGGTGCCAACCCCCAACCCTAGTGCCAACCCGCAGGGTGTACCCCCAAAAGGGGGATTCCCCAGCAAGCTGGGGGAGTCAACCTAGCCTCTTTGGGGGAGAAGTTGGGACGGCCTCACCCCTCAAAGGGGTATACCTAACCTAAGAGAGAGAGAGAGAGAGAGAGAGGAAAAGACCATCCAGCGTCTGCGAGATGCTCAAGTTTAATGAAAGCTCGTGTAGCCTGTAGTAATGTCTAATTAAGAATTAAATGTTTGTTTGTAAGAATTTAATAATGTTCAATTAAGTTTTATTAAATAAAAACTAAAAAATGGTTGTACTAAAATTATAAAATACGAGTTGGCAACACTAAGAATCGGCCCAAGCGGGACGAGGGAGATAAATGCCTAAAAGAGGGCAGTCATCGGACGGCCTTGAGCTTATTAAGGTTTTCGTGTGTTAAGATGTAATTATAAATTTAGAATATTATTTCGTCTCTCTCTCCGGTTAAAATGTTAACGTTACCCCCCCCCCCTCGCATTACCCCGTTTACCTCAAAGTATTTTCGGAATAAATAAAAGTCAGTAAAGTGTAATGAAGAGTATAATTAATCCCCAGGTCTCCCTTGCATTGTTTGAATGATAACGGCTTTCCACTCGGTCACGTCTACCGTATTTATAAAGTACAGCGGAAGAGAGTGTAAAGAGAAATGGAATAAAGAACGAGAAAACAGTATAAAAAAAAAGCAAAATAAGAAAGGTTAATAAAGCTTAACCACGACAAACATCACTTGGCTTAGAACTCGAAATCCGCCACTTGGCTTAAGCAGCCAGTGCCGCCAGGAATTATCAGCCAGTTGACGCAGTGTATATATCGTTTGAACAGCCAAAAAGGGCACACAAACTTCCCGACTATACGCTCATAGAATTCCTATTATTACACACACACACAAACAAACACACACAACGTATATAAACAGATGCCTGTAAAGCCCCAATAGCAAAATATATACGAGCATAAACACCGCACAAGGAAAACCACCACAACCACCAGTCGTCTAAATATAGCTTACCATCACCTAAACAAACCCAGGGCTTTTATTTACCCAGCTCATGGTAGACCGACAAGGTCTCTAAATACGACCCAATTAATAGAAAAAGCTATTAACCCTTTAAGCCCTGAATTTTTTGTAGGGTTGTTATGAATGCTTGTATTTGAAACGTTAGCAATTTGTACCTTCAGTCCTTAAAGGGTTAAGCATAAACAAATACGTTTATGGGGCCAGGGGGTAGACCGACAAAGTCTCAAAAGAAAGGGCGACGCTAATAGTTTTTCTATTAAGCTTCTCATGGTGGAACACCACGAGGCCAATTTGACGTTTGGCGTGCGATCTTTTATACAAAAAATCGAATAAGATAAACTAAGTTTAACGCCTAAACAAATTTCCACCTTAATATACAATTTTATCTTTAACCTATAACATAAAAAGCATTAATATGATTTTTAAAACAAAATAGAAATTAAACTAGGGGTAACTATTTCATTTTCCCTCATTTGATCAATTATTTTGTTTCAATACAAATTTACCTTTAATATACATGTTTATCCTTAAACTATAACACAAAAATATTAATATAACTTTATATTAAAAATAGATTTCATTTCTCGCCTTTCGCCCAAATAGATCCGATTTCGGGGTAACTTATTAATTTTTCCTCTTTTATCCAATTATTTTGTTTCAATGTAAATTTATCTTTAAGGCACAAATATATCTTTAAAACTTATTACAAAAAATATTAATATAACTTTACAATAAAAATAGATTCTATTTCGAGTAACTTATTCATTTTTCCTCTTTTACACAACTATTTTGTTTCCATACAAATTTGTCTTTAAGACACCAATATATCTTTAAACCTTCTTACAAAAATATATTAATATAACTTTATATTAAAAATAGATTGTATTTTGGGATAACCATTTCATTTCTCGTCTTTCGCCCACATAGATTCTATTTCGAGATAACTTATTAATTTTCCTCTTTTATTTAATTATTTTGTTTCAATATAATTTTATCTTTAAGACACAAATATATCTTTAAACCTTATTACAAAAAAATATTAATATAACTATAATAAAAATAGGTTCTATTTTGGGGTAACTTATTCATTTTTCCTCTTTTACGCACTTATTTTGCTTCAATACCAATTTATCTCTAATATACAATTTTATTCTTAAACTATAACATAAAAATGTTAATATAATTTTTAAAACAAAATAACCTATGGAATGAATAAGTTATATTTCGTTATATTTTGGTTATATTTGGTTATATAATTTATATTTGCTGGTCATAGTGCCACACCTTATACTCTTAACTTCAATTCACGGGATATTTACAGAAAGCATATAAAGGCCGAGCGTGGTTGCGGCTTTATAGCAGTAGTCTTAGCCCATATGTTTACTGTACTAAATTTCTAGGTCAAAAATATAAGCTTGAGTTTGAAATATGGGTCCTCAAGAGCTGAGAAGGGTAGAGCAGGAAATGAATGTTCGTATAGTTGTATTTGGAATGGATGATCGTCGTAGGACTGTGTATGTTTTTAAAAGCTGTGTGAGAGATCATACAAGACCTCTACTTATTTTAGGATTGTCAGGAACGTATTTCCCTATCCGCAATATAAGGGATTTTTATGCTAGTTATGATAAAAGTCGAAAATATGGAAGGCATCATGATTTGTGTAAGGGATGTCTCGAGTTTGCCGATGATATAGTGAAGCATTGTAAGGAATGCCACATGGTAAGTGAGCAGTGTAAAAGCTCCAAATGTGAAAGTCGTGTAGTTGAAGCTGAGAAGAGGGAATGTAATGTGTGCAGACGTATATTTTTCAATAATAAATACTTTGAGTTCCATAATTCAATTGACACTCGCAGGAAAATGAGAATCAGTGAATGTGGTATGTTTCATATGGTGGATAATTGGGGGAAATTGAAGCATAAATGTGATGAAATTCACTGTCCTACATGCCATGAGAAATATAAGGCGGATGGAGTGAAGCATGTATGTTATATGAAAGATGCTAAGCCTAAAAATAGACCTTGTATAACTGTGTACTACGATATAGAAACACACAAACCCTGAAACCAAAGAGGTTATCCCACATCTACTTGTAAGCCAGACTATCTGCGATGAGTGCATGGAGGTTGGGTGTGATGAGTCACAAATGTGGTAAACGGACAAACGTTTTTAAAACGATCGCACACGACAACCCTGTGAAACTCTTTGTGTCCTATATTGTCAAGTTAGCGGACAAGATAAAAAAAATGATTGTGCATATTCTTGCCCATAACGAGGCAAAATTTGACATACAGTTCCTTTATAAGGAACTGCTTGAGCACGAGTCATCAGAGATATTCACGGGTGATCCCCTAAAAAGAGGAAACAAGCTTATACAAATGCAGATAAGAGGCAATGTTCAGTTTAAAGATACTGTATTATTCACACCTTGTAAACTAGCCAAGCTACCCAAGGTGATGGGTGTAGCCGCCGAAGTTTCAAAAGGCTATTTCCCTTACAGTTTCCTCACTAGCGACACTTTAAATTACGTAGTACTACCTCCCCACAAACAATACTTTAACTACACCAACATGAGTAATAGTGAGCGTGAAGATTTTGACCGCAACTACAACAGTTTTAATGAAACTAATCCATACAATATAGCTCATGTGAGCTTTATTGCGTGAATGATGTGCGCGTGCTTAGAGTATGTTTCCAGGCCTTTAGAAGGATGTACATAAACCGTTTCAACTGGGATCCGCTGCAAGTCGCAACCACAATCGCCTCATTGTGCTTTACTGTGTTTAAGAATAATTTCATGCCTAAACACACCTTAGCCGTCATTTACAGAAACAACTCCCGCAGTTATGGGCATAAGGCTATTTACTGGCTCATACACATACAGCAACAGACCGGAGTATAAATAAAACACGCCCGCAACACGGGAGAAATACCCATTAAGGTTAATGGTCGTGTTTTTTGGGTTGATGGTCTAAGCGAAGACCGTGCCACTGGTGAGAAGACTGTGTACTCCTTTAACGGTTGCTGGTGGCATGGGTGCCCACGTCCTGAGTATGGAATCATAGGAGATATCTACGGTAGATCTCCTGCTGAGTCTCGCATGGGCCCGCACCCGCGATCAGCTTATAGGCACCCAGTTCACTCACAAGATCTTGTGAGAGCATGAGTATGATGCACGGATGGAAACAGATGGACAGTACCGTGAAGAAATAAACACGATCAAGCGTTCAATGGTGTTGGATCCGCTCAAATGCGGTGATAGCTTGTTCGGAGGGCGTACAAACCCATTCAAGCTATACTTTCCACCTACGGAGGGCGTACAAACCCATTCAAGCTATACTTTCCACCTACGGAGGGCGTGAAACTCCATTACTACGACTTCTGTTCTTTATAGCCTTACGTGATGACGAACAATCCGTACCCTGTAGGTGCACCTAAAAATGGAGAAACATCGCTTGAAGACAAGGAACGCAGTGGCCACCCTTCCACTTCTCGTACGGATGAAAATGTCCAACAGATTCGATTTCTGGTACGAGCAAATGTTTCTCCATTTTTAAACTTTTTGTGCCATTTGTAAACGTTAGCTACATTGAGAGCATTATTTCCAAAAGCTGTTTTAATCATTTCGTTCATCTCCGAACGCGCGTTGCTCCATTTCAGAGATTTAGACGTACTCCAAAAACGCACTCTCCTTTTAAGCGATCCAACCAACTACTGACTCATGGTAGCAGATTTTGCTTCGGACTGCAGACACCAGAGGGCAGGAAGACTCACATGTGTAAACGGTTATTTCTAATTTGCATTCATTTGTCCGTAGCAATAAAAT
Source organism: Bathynomus jamesi (assembly GCA_023014485.1). Lineage (NCBI taxonomy): Eukaryota > Metazoa > Arthropoda > Malacostraca > Isopoda > Cirolanidae > Bathynomus > Bathynomus jamesi. Next base: position 962,440 of record JAJOZX010000139.1, on the reverse strand, counting down.
TATCGATACTTTTTGATCACTCCTCGTAGGTCTATTGTTGACGATATGTTTATTTATTACGTATATTTGAATATGTAAATGTTTCAATTCGGGTTTCATTTTCTCCTTTGTGTGTGTGTGTGTGTGTGTGTGTGTGTGTGTGTGTGTGTGCGCGCGCGCGTTTGTACAGGAAAACGGTCCTAAGCTCGGCCCACTGTAAGATCACTCAAATGGTCACGTGACTCCTGCTACTACCTGGGCATATCTCTACCCCTGCGTGCTCAGTTGGCCTCTGCAAGCCCTGAAGCTCAGCCGTATATTAGAAGAATTCTCAGGTAGACGAAAAATAGTGATGGCTACTTTTGATATTGCGTGTTCGACGTTTATGAAGTGGTATTCAGTAAAGTCGGAAGATGTGGTGAATAATGAAAGACGGCCTAGTCCCCTCTCTTTTAAGACTTTTAAGGCTACATTGAACCGCGCAAAGCTTGAGGAACAAGATGTTCAAATACTCCATGGATATTCTGGCGAGAGTATTGCCGGATTTCGCGGCACAAACGATGTAATGCACTACGTTGTAGTGCTAAACTGTATAAAAGCGTACATATACCATGAGGTGAAAGAAATAACGCGTGCAGAAGAGAAGCAATGGGCATGGGTAGTGAGTCTTGTTGATGAGTGGTATGACAGGCGGTATTATGTCATGCTGCATCATACCGAGTACGCGTACCCTGCGGATGAGAATGTAAACCTTGATATTATGGACAGGCTAAAGTACTTTTACCACTACATTCATATACAGCGTGTCCCAAAGAAATGTATACCCACTTTGTTTGATAATACCAGCTATGAGGATAATAAATATATTACTTTTTATATGTTTTTTAATAAAGAATTTTCTCCTGAATCTAAATATGTAATTATTTTTATTAAAAATTGAAGAACAAAAAGGTTACAGATGTTTAAATTATAATTATTATTTTCGAGACTTCATGTGCGATATTTTCTAATATTTTAACCGACTGTTTTGAAATACTTATGTTTAGTGTTGATATTGAAGCATAAATGTTGTAATTATTAGTTAATTCAAAAAATTTACAAATTCCATGGTTAAATGACACTTTATCTAAGATGTTCGACGTCTTCCAGAACGTTGTTTTTGTAAGTTTTGCACAGTGCCGTCGGTTTCAAACTTATCTCGTATACGTGCAAAAATATTAGAAAATATCGCACATGAAGTCTCGAAAATAATAATTATAATTTAAACATCTGTAACGTTTTTGTTTTTCAATTTTTAATAAAAATAATTACATATTTAGATTCAGGAGAAAATTCTTTATTAAAAAACATATAAAAAGTAATATATTTATTATCCTCATAGCTGGTATTATCGAACAAAGTGGGTATACATTTCTTTGGGACACGCTGTATATCATTACGAGGTTCGCAGTGAAGGTGTAGCTAAAGGCCTGTGTGAGTTTTTAATAGAATTTAGAGACGAGTATCGACTGTTAAACAAAAAGGATAAATACGGACACATGTTTCTCTCAAATAGTGCGCCGGGTTGTTAATGTGTTTAGTTTGCGTCTAGTCCGCATTCCGATAAAACATTAAAACCGATATTGCCCCATGTATCGGAAAATTGCCCGGTATAATGGGTACAAATATTCGCATGATTCTTTCATGCTGGAACAAACCCGTACATGAAACACCTGTCCCCGAGCCAAACAACGCACCGGTTGCTCATAGTCATCTCAGAGCTTGACCCGACTGGTTGTGCACTTTTACAAAAGAAAACAATGGAACTTCCTTTAAGCAGCATTCTCAATGCCGTATACGACGTGTCCGTTACGAAGTTATTGCGTTTGTTCAGACGTAAAACCGGTGCCATTAACTGTGTACTTGAAACGACTTGTAGACAAGCAAACTATGGTAAACGTAATGTTTATTTAAGTGTTGAGGAAATGAATAGAGTCTTCGTGATAGTTGAGAAGTGGGGTGAGGATCGTTATAAAATACCTGCAGGTGTAGGTACAAGAAGAGAACAGATTAGTGATACCCCCTCATATGCCATTGTCTATACGTTGTGTATAAATAACGATCAGCCATGCATTGATATACGACTGATGTGGAAGAGTGCATCCGATAATAACGTTCTTGTCCCCATGCGAAACCGTTTCATCCTCGACAGAATGTTTGAAATCGTTGGTTTCCGCAAACTAAAATCTATATTAGCCGCACGTGGTTTATTTTGATACGGTTCTTGAATACGCATACACAGCTCTGTTCGACGGGTTTATCGAATGTAGGAATGAACATGGCGAGAATTGTCTAGAGCTGGATGCTTATTTAAATGGTTTAGACTCTTCGAAATATCATGAACTTTGGTACAAAGGAGTTGAGCGGTACAGGGCAGAGCTCGTCTACACTATTCACAATGAAGAGTTGTAGCTTTATACAATGAGGTGCTGTCGTTACGATTTACAAGATTATTTCAACTGCCGCTATGTGTTGTGAAGAAGAATTCACGATTGAAAAGCTGGGATTGGTAAGAAAAACCCTCGATTGGAAAGGAGTGTTTATAAACTTGAATTTAATAATGATGTTGTGGCTAACGACGCCCTCTTTGTGCGTGCTTTTGATTGTATTCTGTCCGTTTTTAAAGATAATTTGCCAGCCAATTGCAAGGTGGGCCCAAAAATAGTATTGAACGAAATGAAGGCCCTTTACATCGAGTATAGGCACCCACACACCTTGAGTGGTGAAATAATGCTAAATCGTATTTATTGTGTAGTACAAAGCAACAATGATGTAACTGTAGACTGGATCACGTACGAGTTTAGTATTTTAGTTAACCGCGGTTTTATCCTATACCATTACTATTTTTAATATAAGTTTTGGTGTTTATATATATAAGGGCATATTTGCTCGTACATATAATAAATGGTTATATAGTTTTGTCCTGTACTAATATTATTATTTAAGAATGTATATATATATATATATATATATATATATATATATATATATCCTTCTTTAATGTGTGCATTTTTGCTGTATATTATTTTTGAATGTATATTTATTTCCTATATATTTCATGAATTATTTCCCTTAACTCGTCTTAATAAACAGAATGATGTAATGGTGTTTTATTTAATTCTTTTGGTTGTATATAAAAACGATATTAAGGAATAACTGGGGAGATGGGAATATAATATATATATAAAACATGGCTGGTTACGCCTTCTAAGCCGACTGTCAAGAATATCTGAATAGTGCAATCTGGCAGCTGAAAAGTTATATACACACACTTCTAAGTCTTCCAAACCAACTGGCGGATTTCGAGTTCTAAGCCAAGTGATGCTACCTGAGCTCTCGTTAAGCTTCTGCATCTCGCAGACGCTGGATGGTCTCGTCCTCTCTCTTAGGTTAGGTATACCCCTTTGGGGGATGAGGCCGTCCCAACTTCTCCCCCAAAGAGGCTAGGTGGACTCCCACAGCTTGCTGGTGGAATTCTCTCCCTTTTTTGGAACCCTGAGGGTGGCACTTGGGGAGAGGGGTTGGCACTTTGCAAAAAGGGGGAAGAGGGTTGGCATTGGCACTCTTTTGATCAACATTGCAATTGCTCTGCACTCGTCTTGTTTGCGGCCATACTACTAAGCGCAAAGAAAACTCGGTCAAGTCATACATATTCGGGTAGATTCATAATCAAATAGTGAATCATCAAATCTGTTCTCCGTCTCTAAACATCCAATTACACATTATTATTATTAATATTATTACATCTGTAAACGATTATTTAAATTAAACATTTGATTTCCTTCACAATAAAAAACAGTTGGCAACTCAATCTCTTAACGTAGGCATACTTCTGTTGTGTCTAATTTAATGTTTCCGATGACTAGTTGTTATTGTTACATGGTTCTTTTTATTTTAGTGCGATCATAATTTTTTTTACTCAGGTTAGAAAGGCTATGAATTCCATCTCATAAGAGAAAATAGCGATCACGCGAACATTATGCTATTTTGTGCTTCTATTTCAAATCCTATGGGCCTATTAAGCTTATCAAAATCATCATACTATTAACAATATATAATATAGACACAAATATATATATAATATAGACACAAATATATATATAATTTAGTATGTCACTTATTTTTGAACGTTTAAGTTTCCGTGCTCTGACCCCATCAAAGTATGTCATATGATGAAAAACACTGTGTACAAAGTTTTATTGAGATATTTTAATATTTAGAGGTCGCTCAACGGCTTCGAATTATTGGATACGAGATTCTCAGAAAGTGTGAATATAAACAATTTCCAAAAGTAGTTAAACAATTTATTATGTTCCTACATTAGCAGGAAGTGCACAAGACATCATAATATTAAGATGAAGTACATTAACATCAGACAGTAGCGTAATTATTATGACTAATCATTATTTCCACTCAAGGTATGCTTTTGTCCCCATGTCCAATGCTTGCGATGGTCAACAACCTGGAGAGGAAACTGGAGTTCTTCATCTTTGGTTAGGTATCCAGAAAAATCCTGGATGAGAGCAACTCCACGTTCAGCGAAGTCATTTGTTACAGTTAGAGTTTTTACAGTCTCTTTCGCAGTCTGGTAATGGGTATCCTCTTCCCACTGCTCAGTAGTTTTCTCCAAGAATTCATCTGGGAGGTTGAGCTTCGTGAACAATGATTTTGTGTTTTTTGTTACAAAGTTTTTCAAGCCTTTTTCTTTCACAGTATCCAGGTCAACAACCACACGCTTTGGAGGGTTCTCTTGTCCATCAACACTAGTCATAGATATGACCATGCAATTTTTGATATCAGGGAGGACATCGTCATCGAAAAAAGCAAGACCCACAAGGCTCTTCAGACAAATACCATAAATGAGCTGCCATCTTCTGTGAAGTTACCATGGCAATGCGTGGATGGATGTTTGAATACTTTATTAGTGACTGTAGGAGATGAAGGTCATTTTGTGGAGCACTAATGGCGCAAGGGCACGTGGTCCAAGCTTTCACATAGATGCATACAATAAAAATGCAAAAGTCGCGAAGTCCTCTTTCCTCACGGTTTGTTAACTTAAATTGTGATCTGGACATCCAAATCTTTAAGGAAGAGATTGCCTTTGACATCCATCGTGCCTGATGCATCGTTCCGGGAGCATGAAAAACTACACCACGATTAGAGACAGCACCAAGAAACAGACATGCCAGTTCAAGTAGCTCCTTATAGTCATCTCGCGGGATTTTTGTAGTCATTGCAGATTTAGAGAAGCTAATGAGACCTTCCTTTACATTAGCGACAGCAGAAGTGGCAATTTCATCAGTGGTGGAGTCTTCATACCGCTTTGGATCAATGTCGTCGCACTTTCTTTGAAATCTCTTAAAAAGTTGGACATCTGTAGCTAATGTGGGGCCCATTGCATTCTTTAAAACGTGCTGCAGCCAAAAGTTCGATGATGTGATGTCTGCAGCTGCAGGCCAGATGGAGTAGGTCACGTTTCAGCATCTGCTGTAAAATAACGCGTCCCAGCCATTAGACCAGTATTGGAGCTAGTTGTATCGAAGGATATAGCTTGGACCTTTTCTTCAATGTCCCACTTACGGAGAGCTTCAATGGCAGCTGCAGCTTGTGCTTTCCCAGTTCCAGATATGAGTTTTGGAACGCCAAGAAGCTGATGTACTCCTTGACCTGTTACTATGACATGAAGACGATCAATTTTTTTCTTTCCAGTAATTTCCGGTAATAATTTACCATCCCAGTTTACAGTAAGAGGTACATTCGGCTTGAAGTTTTTCATGATGGTCATAGAGAGTGCCTCCCTTGGCTTCTTTCGTTCACGTCGGATGGTCTCTCGATTCACAGCAAGATCAGGGATACCATGGCTGAGACTTTTCGCAGTCTCCGCAATAACCATAGTAGCAGCACGATCAGATACTTTACAGCGATCTAGAACAGCTGTGAGACCAGGCGTGATAACTTCTTTTCTACCCCGCTTGAAAGGGGGTTTCTGCCTACTTGTTCCAGGAACAGCTTCAGGTTCTGATTCCTCTTCTTCAAACGTCGATGAACTGCTGCTCTCTAGTTTAACAGAATCTAACAATGAATCCTTGCTTTGTTCTGCCTTTCGCTTTCGACTTTGTTTGCTCAACACACGTTTCTCCTTCTTTGCCTCCTTCTGATGTAGCACAATATCAACAGAAGACATTGTTCCACGACGGCCTTTTTCACGCTGAGCAATGAGAAACTGCTTATCTTCCTCCATTTTGATTATGTCGAGGGCATTTGCATGAGCGATATCAAAGAGGTCGTGAAAACAGTCTTTGAACATGCTCTCATTCTTAGCCTGTACTTCTGTCTTGCGGGATGCATTTTTCTTCAATGCTTTCCATCGTGAGAAGAGTTTTTCCAGTTTTCTGATTGTGTCCTGTTTGTGTTGAGTTGGAATTCGGGCACGATTCCAAAACTCCAATTTTTTCAATGCCATTGACGAAGCCTCTCTTATCGTCTTTTTTATGTAAATGAAGGAAAAAGGACAGAGCCTGAAGATTTAATGGCAATTTACCTCTAATATCATTCTCACACTTGTCAATCAAGTAAACCTTAGATTTCTTTCGAGTCTCCATCATTAGATAAATATATTTTGCTATATCAATTTACACCTGAAAATAAAAAATAAGTGTTATAGTTATTATGCAATAAAAAACACTAATACACACATATCCTCCTATTAAGACTAAAATAACACACACTAATGCAAACACAGCCTACCATTAAGACGACTGAAATGATACTCGGGTGAGGCATAGAAAGGAAGCGCATTTCAATTTAGGAAAAGTAACGACGCGTCATCAAGATTTTAATGGCCTTGAGCGACCTCTAAATATTAATATTTTCTCATGAAACTTCATAATCTGCGTTTTACATGCAATGTCACATGTTTAGAGGGTCAGACCGAAACTTCTTGATGGTTCAATTCTTACCATACAATTAAGTGACACCCTATATATATATATATATATATATATATATATATATATATATATATATATATATATATATATATATATACTAGCTATACTAGCGAAGCGATCCGGCGTTGCCGGGGTGGATGTTGAACGCTATAAGCTAACGAAAATATCACGACTTAACCAATTGTCAAGGGCGCACAATTAACCTAACCGGGCATTCAATTAACCTACCCGAGCATTCAGTTGACCTAACCGGGCATTCAATTAACCTACCCGGGTATTCAGTTAACCTTACCGGGCATCCAATTAACCTAACCGGGCATTCAATTAACCTAACCAGGCATTCAATTAATCTAACCGGGCATTCAGTTGACCTAACTGGGCATATACTGTATATATATATATATATAGAGAGAGAGAGAGAGAGAGAGAGAGAGAGAGAGAGAGAGAGAGAGAGAGAGAGCGCCTCGGTGGTGTAGTGGTTAGCGTCGCTGACTACGAATCCATCGGCCCCGGGTTCGAGACCCGACGGCAGACGGCGCGCAGCAAAACCCAGCTGTTCATCCTTCCACACAATAAAGAAAGTGGTTGGTAGATAAATGGGTACCCTAAGTGGCCTAGTGGTTAAAACGCTGGGCTGGTGATGGGGCGTGGTTCGGATTCCACGTTAAACTGTAGGTCTAAGGTGGAGTGAAAAGCTTGACCTTCGTCAGAATGAACAATTCGGGCGGAAGCTAACCAAAGGTTTTATATATATATATATATATATATGCGTTCAACATCCACCCCGGCAACGCGGGGTCGCTCGGCTAGTTTTAATTATATGTTAAGCTCATGATTTTCATGATTGTTCTTTTCTATAGTTTTATTGACCAAATAATTAGTCATGAAATTCTTAAGATTCAGAAATTAAGATTTAATTTCAATTAAGATTCAGTCACGTCATTATTATTATTATTATTATTATTATATATGTAACGATTATTTAAATTAAACATTTGATTTCCTTCACAATAAAAAACAATTGGCAACTCAATCTTTTAACGTAGGCATACTTCTGTTGTGTCTAATTTATTGTTTCTGATGACTAGTTGTTAGTGTTACATGTTTGTTTTTATTTTAGTTCGATCATAATTTTTTTTACTCAGGTTAGAGAGGCTATGAATTCCATCTCATCAGGGAAAATAGCGATCACGCGAACATAATGCTATTTTATGCTTCTATTTCAAATCCTATGGTCCTATTATGCTTATCAACATCATCATACCATTAACATTTGTTAATGGTATGATGATGTAGACATTTGTGTCGTCTATATAATATAGACATTTGATTTGTCTATGGTAAATTTAGGGTGTGTCAATTTGGGAGGTGAAAATTAATTTTTGCCAATTCCTTCACTGAGGGGTTTTAAAAATGTTTTTGGATGTGAAGAATTCAAATCTGCTATTATTTTTGTGATTGCTCAACACTTAGCTTAATAAATCTACGTTTGATTAAAAAGCACATAAATTGCTCTCGGAAAACAACATTTATTAATTTTAGCTTCTCAAAATGTCAGGTAATGCTATACAAATTTTAGTTTCTCTGCATAAAACATATCCTAGTAATCATAAAACATATCCTTGTAATCATAAAACAACATTAGAAAGTAATGACCAGTAAAAAAAAATATTTAAACAACAAGTTTCATCAAGTCTTGCTTTGATTCGTTCTTGGACATCAGCCGCCGACTTGCTTCTTGGCCTCTGATATAGCCCTCACGTTTCTCATGTATACACTCTGCCTGCTGCCTCTGTGACTTGTTTCACACACCTCTCTATTGACTGAGCATGACAGGGCCACTGTGGAACTTGCATAGGCTTGTCAAAGAACTTCTTTACTTCCGCTGTAGTCAGTTTACATGTCAAAGGAGGTTCAAATACCCCGTCAGACCAGTCTGTCAGCTCCAACACGGAAGAAGCACTGGGGTTGATGGAAGGTGTCTTTCTGGGACGTACAGAAAGATCTCCAAGTGTGTCATCATCTCCACCCCTCATGTCAACAATCTTTTGGACACCAGCTCTCCTCTCCTCACTGTCATCTGAGCACAAGAGTGTCTGGATTATCATTTCGCTGAATGCATACCATGCTTAGCGCTTGATGGTTGGCAAAACAGCATCCACTACAGCCTTCTTTTGCAGCCTAACTAGCCGCAGCTGAAACAAGATGTGGCGTGGTCCTTCCACCCAAGAGTGTTTTACTTTGATGTTGAACCAACAGGGGTAGTACACACCAACAATGTATTCCACTATCAGTCTTAAGTTGTTGAGGGTTTTGCCTTTAAGGCCATGTTTTGAAACCCATATGCGACAAAGCCTGTTTGCTGTTGTCAACCACCTTGAATGGCTCACTGGACCAATTTCAAGAAGGGCCAGATCTGTGGGAAGTTCTCCTGTCCTTATGACCTGTGTGATCCTATACCCGTACGCTTGATCAGTAGAGAGATCCTTTACGACATTGTCACTCAGTGAAGTAAGAGGCTCTCCAATTGAGAGTTTGGTGAATGAAGGATCAATTTCAAGTTCGGTTGCAGTGTCTAGCATCTTGCCAATGTTACCTGTCCACTTGTTGTTAGACAAGGTCTTCCCATCCAGTGCTGTGATCAAGTGTCGCAGGGGTAACTCGTTAGTGTGGAGGGCACAAACCAACCAGATCAGCTTACGGCAAAGCTTGACCTCTACCCAATGCATGGAACCACCCTCCCAGCCAGTGTTAACATTTGTAGAATCACCTCCAATGGCCTGCAGGCTTTTATCAATGCCCTTCTTCTTCATGAAATCTACAAGATTATCAGCAATAACTTCAGCAGGTTTTTTTCTCGTTGAGCCTTTCTCAGGAGTGAAGTGGTAGAGATATCTTCCACCTGGCTCACTGCACACAGAATAATGCTCTTCTTTAATGATGCTGGGGAACTGATGATCTGAATTGTCTGCTTTCAGCATAACTTTAGTTGTATCTTGACGGCCGTCAAAGAAGATGCAGTCAATTTCACCCTTCTTACAAAGATCATCAAATTCCTGATCCAGGGATCTCATAACTTTTTCTTGGGCCCTCTTGACTTTATTGTGATCAACTACAAGTCTCTTGTCTTCTTCAGTGATCAAGCCAGCATCCATAAAGGCAGCAGTGGTGATGGCAGCTGTGGCACGCAGGCCAACACCATATCTGATGCTATGCATAGCAACATTAGGTATAGGCTGACCATATTTCCTTGAGACAAAAACGGGACATTGGGATGGCAAAAAAGGGACGGGGGTTATGTAATATTCTGTATTCATGAAAAAGTAAGTACATAAACCGGGACAAAATTGACATTTTTATTAAAACGACGGGACGGCCAGGAAATATAAAACAAACGGTACTGTCCCGTTCAAAACGGTACGTATGGTCAGCCTAATTAGGTATTTCTAATGTGTTGTACTCTGGCTTTTTATTGGAAGTTGAAGACGTGCTTGGTATTCTAATGTCACTTCATAACTTCCATCCTTTCCATCTTGAGCATCAGCTATTTGTTCTTCATTTTCATCATCAGAGAAAATTATCTCATTTGATGGCATTGAAACATCCTGCTTACTTGTCTGCTTATATTCAGCAAGCCTTCTTCTTTCGTCTTCTTGCCGCTTCTGCTTTTTGACTTGTCTGTTGTGCTCAGGTTGATCTGGCAAGCCAATCTGATGTGGTCCGATAGAACCAGACTTGTCTCTCTGACCTTTAATGAAAGCAAGTTCCTTCACAGGGATCTTCATCTCCCTAGGGCATGTACAGTTAATGTGAGTTTCGTTTTTGCAACCAGCATCTGCAAGGCAGCCAAATTCAGAGCAGAGAACAATTTTACACTTGCAACTGAGGATGTCAAAAAGCTTGTCAAGTTTTGCAATGAAAGCCTCTTTGACATGTAGCTTTCCTCTCCCAAGAGATATGTTTTTGGCCTGCTCCCAGCTCTCTTGGATCTTGTTTAAGATTGTGACTCGTGAATTTACAACGGGGGGCTACAAAAGAACTGTTTGCTCGTTCCCACTTTTCAAGCACTTTAGGGTAAATGTCCTTTGCAAGACTGGCTGCTGGGTAGTTTCTCACATCCTCACCACTTTGTTCTCTTAGCAGTAGCCCATATTTCAGAACGTCTCGCAGAGTTGGGAGTTCAGAGGGCAACAACTCTCTACCAGTTCCAATTAGGTTGCTCATATGTGTGAATGTCCCCAGTCTTGTCCTCCTTTTAGAAGCCATTGTAGGTCAATTCCCACTGGTTAGGATGGTAGCACTGACGGACAAGTAATCTTCAGCACACTGATGAATATGTTTCAACCTGTGAAATAAGCAAAAACAGCAGTGCATTATATATACAGCATATATAATTATTAATATAATAATTATTATATAATTCCACAAAAAAGTCAAAAAAGTCACTATTTTTATGTAGCTTCTTACCAAGCAAAACTAAATTATATTAAATTAACAAAAATATCTTTAGAATTCCTAAGTCATGCTGCAACTTTTTAGCACCCCTCATATTTGGAATTTGAAAGTTGAAAAATTCGACACACCCTACAGTATGGTATGGTATAGACATTTGTGTGTGTCTATAATATAGACATTTGATTTGTCTATGGTATGGTGTAGACATTTGTGTGAGTCTATATAATATAGACACACACACACACACACACACACACACATATATATATATATATGTGGGAAAGTGTTTCCACAGGAAAATAAATTTGTTAAAATTTAAAAGATATCATTCTGTTTGTATAAATTAACATATTAATCCTTTAAAAGATATTATTCTGTTCAACTAAATTAAAATATGATTCCGTTACACTTTTAATGTTTGTGTGAATCGCCTTTATGCCCAGAAGATTCTCTGGCATCCCCTCGATAAGCCTAACGAAAACAGTGTGCCACGTCTAATCTTAAACAGAGATTCCCAAATTGTAAATGTTCTTTTCAATTATTATAAATCACATAAAAGAGTTAAGTGTAAAATTACAATTTTATAAATTCTTTGGCTAATATCATTTTATACCAATTCTCTTGTTAATACCATTATTAGAGTAGGAATATACAAGTAAATAAAACTTTGGTAAACGTGGCACCACTGGGTTTTCTCAAGGAGGAAATGAACACGCCTTGAGGGAGTCATGCCTCAGCTTCGAGAGGTAGGGAGTGAGAGTCTCGCCTCGGCCTCGAGTGGGTGAGAGTGTTCCGCCCTTGGGCCGGGCCGTTTCGGCTGGTCCCCTTAGCTTTTTGATGTAAGCATTTTCCCGTTAATAACTTCTCTAAACCAAGTGTTGTGTTAAGGGTGTTTATTAGTGATTTCAACTTTGAGAAATAAAGGACTAACAAAGGAAAACTCGTCATTTTATATCCTTCCAACGGAGAACAGCATTCCCTTCTCTCAACGGACTGAGAGAGCGCGGACGCCATCAACCGAGGGTATAAATTGTTGTCTTCGTAATTCGCAGTCAGATAAAGTAAAGTTGCAAAGAAGAACCGTGGATGTCAGAATAAAATAATTAACTAGGATAAACGTCCTTGTTGGTCCGAGAGAATTGAACATTTTCCACCCGCCGACACTGGCTAACCATACCAGGATCAGAAGAAATCTTTTTTCCACCCCCCGACACTGTCGACCGATGCCAGGATTAGAAGAAAACAGCATCCCATTTTCCACCCCCCTCAACGGACGGAGGGAGGGGACGAGAAACGTTCCTTCAAGACGAGGAGCCAGGATTTGAAAACCTTTTGTTCGGGCAGAACCCCGCTACAAGGACGTCAACACTTGTTTAGAAGAGACGACAGCACTTGTTTAGAGAGAAGATCGTAACAGAAATTATTATATGGGCACGCGGAAAGGAATTTTACGAATTTAATTTCTCTTGGAACGTCTATGCGACGCATAGCAGTGACGTTAATTCCCACAACGGAGAGTGGAGGAATCATTCGAAATTTGGAGAAGATTTTCAAAGACTTTGATTGTCAACGAAAAACGGACGAATCGCTTTGGAATTAGTTACGAAAATTGAACGTCATATGCGACGCATAGCATTGACGTAAATTTCTACAACGAAGAGTGGAGGACTCAGAAACGAAGACAAAAGTTAGGCGTGTTCGAATCGGTGTGCGCATCTCCTTCGGAAAAACGGCTTCGCCTTCGTGGATCGCAGAGTCGAACGCATTTGACTCTAAAGAAAAACGAAAGAAAACGGAAACAGACGTTCTCTCAAGACGAGACGGAGAAAACCGAAAACAAACGTTCTTCAAAACTCTGCCCAACGGAATAGTCGGCATTGAAGAGGAAAGAAAAACGAAAAGCTTACAAGACGGAATAAAAAAGAAAACTCGTAAAAGCGTTTCGGCGGGTGTTAACACTTGTATCAAGAAATAAATTAAGTACGTGAAAAAAAAAGTGTATCCCAGTTAACGCATTAGTTTGAAAAGAAAAAGGGAAATTAAGTACGAAAAAAAAAAAAAAAAAAAGGTGTACCCCCCCCCAGTAATAACGTATAGGGTTGGAAATTTGTTTTCATTATTATTCATTTTTGTTGTAAGAAGATTTGTTTTTGCCTGCAGCAGTGTTTTACGTATATCGATAAATTACAGTATATGTTTATTGTTTGTAAACAATTTAAAATTTTCATTGATGAGTTGAAAACGATTTTTTTTGTTTGTCGGTGTTACAATCAAATTAATTCTATTTTTTCTATTTTTTGTGGTTAGAGGAAAAAATTGACAGGTTTGTTTCTTTTGCATGCAGAAATTGGGTATTTAAATATATAAGGATTTATATATTTTATTGTTTGTAACGAAACGATTTCTGCAAAGTATCCGGTAAATTTATGGAATTTGAGAAAAAAAAAAATTTAAAGTAAATATTTAATTTTTTTTTTAATTGGAATTGTCCCACATTGGGTTAACAACAAACGGAATTTTGGAGTTGAGTTTCAATTTTTTACTCTGAAATTAATTTTGCCTAATTTGTTGTATATATAGTTCGTGCGTGTGTTTGTGTGTTTGGCTCGTTTCACGCGCGCGCGGATTTGGCGCGTTGCGGTGCATTTAGATTTGGTAAAAAAGGATTTTTTTTTCCTTTTTTCTCTCGCTCTGTCGCGTCGATGCGCGGACTTTTCTATTGTTTTTAAGTGTTTCTTGCGTGGAGCGCAATTAGTTTTGTCTTTGTTTTTGTGCTTTTTTGGGTTTAAATTAGAATGAATTAGTACATTTCGAGTAATGTATCGAAATCGACAGGCAAGTTTTTCATCTTCGTTGGGATGATTTTATTGTTTGTTTAAACCAAAAATAGCTAATCTTAAGCTTAAGTTTTTCCGCTTAAATTTCTGTTGTATAATACGATATTAGATTAGGGCTAAGTTTTTTTGTTTCGCTTCTCCTCGTTTGGAAGATCATTTTTTTCTTTCGTTGTTTTCGAAGAAAAGTGGATAGATGTGATATCGAACGAGTAATACCCCTAAAGTTCCAATTTTTACGTGGCGAATGGGTAACATGGTACCCCCATACGTGGACGAATGTTGGACGCATTAGAGGGATATTATGTTCATTATAACGTTTTGCGGTGATATCAGAGACTGTCCCAGAAATCACGAGGGAAGTTCTCGATGAGGGACATTTTCGGGGAAGAGGTCTGTGACGAGATCGTCACAGATGAAGGACATAATGCAATGCAAGCTCGGCTTATGACCTCGACGAATTCGGGAAAAAGAAAATTTGCCACACTTTTCCTTCCCACCAAAGAGTGTTGCATCTCTGCATCGCTCTACGGGACAACTTTCATTCGATTCTGTTCTTTCTAATCAGAAGGTTCGGAAATCGAAACTGGAGCCATCTGCCACTTTGATTTCACTCCAAAAAAGACCGAATACACGAAACGAAGAACAGTAATCATAACGTCGGTTTATCCCATTTACAAATTGTTTTTTACCTTATTTCCAGTTCAAGTGCTACTACCACACGTACCCCCTATACCCGTTTGGGCTATACCGTGCATTCATGCACTACGTACTAAATTATTGAAAGACTCTCGAGACGTGGAATGATTGATGTCGGAGGCAATTAGCCACCAACGCGTACATCCAGAAACTTAAGCAATGTTCACACATAACCTTTAAAATTTTATACCTTCCAAGCTATGAGTTTAGTCAATTCCAAAGTTCTCAAAAAAAAAAAAAAAGGTTCTCAAAACGACAATATAACCTTGCAGAATTCGTATCAATTTCACTTAAGTACTTTTCCAATAGCTCATTGAAATCCATTTCTCTAAAATTTTGTTCCTAAAGTTCGATAAGAAAAATCGCGTATGATTCAAAAGTGTATGCATACGGTGAACTTAGACCAGTGTAAAAAGTGGACCTAAAGAAATCAGACTCCAAGTGCTCAAAGGACACACAAGTGACAGTTAATTATAAGTGGTCATTAGTGCATAAGTCTCAAGGACACGCAAGTGACAGTTAATTATAAGTGTTCATTAGTACATAAGTATTAAAATTAATGTAAAATTTAACTGATAAGTAGGGTGGATTAACTACTCAGTAAATGTATTTTGTTAACTATTTCTTTGTCTTTAGTAACATTATATCCAACTACTTCAATAATATCTTTGTCTTTATAAAACCCTACATCCACTACTTTTGTTTGAGAGGATTTTTCAAACTAATTCCCCGAGTACCAACTCTGGGAGGGGAGCCATGTGGGAAGTGTTTCCACAGGAAAATAAATTTGTTAAAATTTAAAAGATCATTCTGTTTGTATAAATTAACATATTAATCCTTTAAAAGATATTATTCTGTTCAACTAAATTAAAATATGATTCCGTTACACTTTTAATGTTTGTGTGAATCGCCTTTATGCCCAGAAGATTCTCTGGCATCCCTCGATAAGCCTAACGAAAACAGTGTGCCACGTCTAATCTTAAACAGAGATTCCCAAATTGTAAATGTTCTTTTCAATTATTATAAATCACATAAAAGAGTTAAGTGTAAAATTACAATTTTATAAATTCTTTGGCTAATATCATTTTATACCAATTCTCTTGTTAATACCATTATTAGAGTAGGAATATACAAGTAATAAAAAACTTGGTAACGTGGCACCACTGGGTTTTCTCAAGGAGGAAATGAACACGCCTTGAGGGAGTCATGCCTCAGCTTCGAGAGGTAGGGAGTGAGAGTCTCGCCTCGGCCTCGAGTGGGTGAGAGTGTTCCGCCCTTGGGCCGGGCCGTTTCGGCTGGTCCCCTTAGCTTTTTGATGTAAGCATTTTCCCGTTAATAACTTCTCTAAACCAAGTGTTGTGTTAAGGGTGTTTATTAGTGATTTCAACTTTGAGAAATAAAGGACTAACAAAGGAAAACTCGTCATTTTATATCCTTCCAACGGAGAACAGCATTCCCTTCTCTCAACGGACTGAGAGAGCGCGGACGCCATCAACCGAGGGTATAAATTGTTGTCTTCGTAATTCGCAGTCAGATAAAGTAAAGTTGCAAAGAAGAACCGTGGATGTCAGAATAAAATAATTAACTAGGATAAACGTCCTTGTTGGTCCGAGAGAATTGAACATTTTCCACCCGCCGACACTGGCTAACCATACCAGGATCAGAAGAAATCTTTTTTCCACCCCCCGACACTGTCGACCGATGCCAGGATTAGAAGAAAACAGCATCCCATTTTCCACCCCCCTCAACGGACGGAGGGAGGGGACGAGAAACGTTCCTTCAAGACGAGGAGCCAGGATTTGAAAACCTTTTGTTCGGGCAGAACCCCGCTACAAGGACGTCAACACTTGTTTAGAAGAGACGACAGCACTTGTTTAGAGAGAAGATCGTAACAGAAATTATTATATGGGCACGCGGAAAGGAATTTTACGAATTTAATTTCTCTTGGAACGTCTATGCGACGCATAGCAGTGACGTTAATTCCCACAACGGAGAGTGGAGGAATCATTCGAAATTTGGAGAAGATTTTCAAAGACTTTGATTGTCAACGAAAAACGGACGAATCGCTTTGGAATTAGTTACGAAAATTGAACGTCATATGCGACGCATAGCATTGACGTAAATTTCTACAACGAAGAGTGGAGGACTCAGAAACGAAGACAAAAGTTAGGCGTGTTCGAATCGGTGTGCGCATCTCCTTCGGAAAAACGGCTTCGCCTTCGTGGATCGCAGAGTCGAACGCATTTGACTCTAAAGAAAAACGAAAGAAAACGGAAACAGACGTTCTCTCAAGACGAGACGGAGAAAACCGAAAACAAACGTTCTTCAAAACTCTGCCCAACGGAATAGTCGGCATTGAAGGGAAAAAAACGAAAAGCTTACAAGACGGAATAAAAAAGAAAACTCGTAAAAGCGTTTCGGCGGGTGTTAACACTTGTATCAAGAAATAAATTAAGTACGTGAAAAAAAAAGTGTATCCCAGTTAACGCATTAGTTTGAAAAGAAAAAGGGAAATTAAGTACGAAAAAAAAAAAAAAAAAAAAGGTGTACCCCCCCCCCCAGTAATAACGTATAGGGTTGGAAATTTGTTTTCATTATTATTCATTTTTGTTGTAAGAAGATTTGTTTTTGCCTGCAGCAGTGTTTTACGTATATCGATAAATTACAGTATATGTTTATTGTTTGTAAACAATTTAAAATTTTCATTGATGAGTTGAAAACGATTTTTTTTGTTTGTCGGTGTTACAATCAAATTAATTCTATTTTTTCTATTTTTTGTGGTTAGAGGAAAAAATTGACAGGTTTGTTTCTTTTGCATGCAGAAATTGGGTATTTAAATATATAAGGATTTATATATTTTATTGTTTGTAACGAAACGATTTCTGCAAAGTATCCGGTAAATTTATGGAATTTGAGAAAAAAAAAATTTAAAGTAAATATTTAATTTTTTTTTTAATTGGAATTGTCCCACATTGGGTTAACAACAAACGGAATTTTGGAGTTGAGTTTCAATTTTTTACTCTGAAATTAATTTTGCCTAATTTTTGTATATATAGTTCGTGCGTGTGTTTGTGTGTTTGGCTCGTTTCACGCGCGCGCGGATTTGGCGCGTTGCGGTGCATTTAGATTTGGTAAAAAATTTTTTTTTCCTTTTTTCTCTCGCTCTGTCGCGTCGATGCGCGGACTTTTCTATTGTTTTTAAGTGTTTCTTGCGTGGAGCGCAATTAGTTTTGTCTTTGTTTTTGTGCTTTTTTGGGTTTAAATTAGAATGAATTAGTACATTTCGAGTAATGTATCGAAATCGACAGGCAAGTTTTTCATCTTCGTTGGGATGATTTTATTGTTTGTTTAAACCAAAAATAGCTAATCTTAAGCTTAAGTTTTTCCGCTTAAATTCTGTTGTATATACGATATTAGATTAGGGCTAAGTTTTTTTTGTTTCGCTTCTCCTCGTTTGGAAGATCATTTTTTCTTTCGTTGTTTTCGAAGAAAAGTGGATAGATGTGATTATCGAACGAGTAATACCCCTAAAGTTCCAATTTTTACGTGGACGAATGGGTAACATGGTACCCCCATACGTGGACGAATGGTTGGACGCATTAGAGGGATATTATGTTCATTATAACGTTTTGCGGTGATATCAGAGACTGTCCCAGAAATCACGAGGGAAGTTCTCGATGAGGGACATTTTCCGGGGGAAGAGGTCTGTGACGAGATCGTCACAGATGAAGGACATAATGCAATGCAAGCTCGGCTTATGACCTCGACGAATTCGGGAAAAAGAAAATTTGCCACACTTTTCCTTCCCACCAAAGAGTGTTGCATCTCTGCATCGCTCTACGGGACAACTTTCATTCGATTCTGTTCTTTCTAATCAGAAGGTTCGGAAATCGAAACTGGAGCCATCTGCCACTTTGATTTCACTCCAAAAAAGACCGAATACACGAAACGAAGAACAGTAATCATAACGTCGGTTTATCCCATTTACAAATTGTTTTTTACCTTATTTCCAGTTCAAGTGCTACTACCACACGTACCCCCTATACCCGTTTGGGCTATACCCGTGCATTCATGCACTACGTACTAAATTATTGAAAGACTCTCGAGACGTGGAATGATTGATGTCGGAGGCAATTAGCCACCAACGCGTACATCCAGAAACTTAAGCAATGTTCACACATAACCTTTAAAATTTTATACCTTCCAAGCTATAGAGTTTAGTCAATTCCAAAGTTCTCAAAAAAAAAAAAAAAGGGTTCTCAAAACGACAATATAACCTTGCAGAATTCGTATCAATTTCACTTAAGTACTTTTTCCAATAGCTCATTGAAATCCATTTCTCTAAAATTTTGTTCCTAAAGTTCGATAAGAAAAATCGCGTATGATTCAAAAGTGTATGCATACGGTGAACTTAGACCAGTGTAAAAAAGTGGACCTAAAGAAATCAGACTCCAAGTGCTCAAAGGACACACAAGTGACAGTTAATTATAAGTGGTCATTAGTGCATAAGTCTCAAGGACACGCAAGTGACAGTTAATTATAAGTGTTCATTAGTACATAAGTATTAAAATTAATGTAAAATTTAACTGATAAGTAGGGTGGATTAACTACTCAGTAAATGTATTTTGTTAACTATTTCTTTTGTCTTTATGTAACATTATATCCAACTACTTCAATAATATCTTTGTCTTTATAAAACCCTACATCCAACTACTTTTGTTTGAGAGGATTTTTCAAACTAATTCCCCGAGTACCAACTCTGGGAGGGGAGCCATGTGGGAAAGTGTTTCCACAGGAAAATAAATTTATGTTAAAATTTAAAAGATATTCTGTTTGTATAAATTAACATATTAATCCTTTAAAAGATATTATTCTGTTCAACTAAATTAAAATATGATTCCGTTACATTTTTAATGTTTGTGTGAATCGCCTTTATGCCCAGAAGATTCTCTGGCCCCTCGATAAGCCTAACGAAAACAGTGTGCCACGTCTAATCTTAAACAGAGATTCCCAAATTGTAAATGTTCTTTTCAATTATTATAAATCACATAAAAGAGTTAAGTGTAAAATTACAATTTTATAAATTCTTTGGCTAATATCATTTTATACCAATTCTCTTGTTAATACCATTATTAGAGTAGGAATATACAAGTAAATAAAACTTTGGTAAACGTGGCACCACTGGGTTTTCTCAAGGAGGAAATGAACACGCCTTGAGGGAGTCATGCCTCAGCTTCGAGAGGTAGGGAGTGAGAGTCTCGCCTCGGCCTCGAGTGGGTGTGAGTGTTCCGCCCTTGGGCCGGGCCGTTTCGGCTGGTCCCCTTAGCTTTTTGATGTAAGCAATTGCCCGTTAATAACTTCTCTAAACCAAGTGTTGTGTTAAGGGTGTTTATTGGTGATTTCAACTTTGAGAAATAAAGGACTAACAAAGGAAAACTCGTCATTTTATATCCTTCCAACGGAGAACAGCATTCCCTTCTCTCAACGGACTGAGAGAGCGGACGCCATCAACCGAGGGTATAAATTGTTGTCTTCGAAATTCGCAGTCAGAATAAAATAATTAAACGGTATAAACTTCCTTGTGGGTGCGAGGAAGTGACATACCGAGAACACCTGTGACACGTCGGAGATGGTGTAACGAAGCATATCATCACGCCGACATATATATATATATATATATATATATATATATATATATATATATAAAACCAGATAAGTAGGTTTGTGCCAAACAGAAATTGTCTTAATATATCCAATTAATAGAAAACGACGAAAGGTATTTAACCTCGTATTAGCTATACTATACATTTAATCAACTTTTGTCTCTCGAGACAGTTATTCCATCAATATTATACACATTAAAGAAAAGAGCTGCGAGCAAATAGACGTACAAGTTAATTTTTCAATTCCACCACTGTGGCACTAATTCTATTCTCAGATTCTGATGAAACGAGTTGCTTTTATATACTTTCACCTTCTATCCCTCACGCATATTGTATAGTTCAATTAGAACATCTTTTGGAGAAAAAGGATTATGGTGATTTGCTTGCGTCCATATATGAGGAGTGTTGAACAAAGATTGTTGGCTAAAAATATCGAACAGTGTTTCATGTGTAATGAGCAATACCACTAAAGTAATTGAATACGTATCTTCAATAATAATTGTTCATGCAACAAAGATCTTTCACTACACGGTTGCTTCCCAGCGATGATTATATATTTAATCAAACCTGAAAGGTGCATTCTTTGCAAATTCTGGTCGCTTTGTGTAACAAACCGGGGCGAGCCCACGCCTGTTTATTACAACTTCTTTCATAGTAGTCCTAAATCCTCCAGCCTGTCCTCTGAAGCAGGAGTCACACCAAACTATTTTACGATTTCTAACATCTACAGTACATACTGACAGAAATGAGTAGGCCGCACCTATACAAATAAATAAATGTAGTACAATATACGAATTTTATCAGCTTGGTTAATTCCTCAATGCTTCTGCATCACACATTTTTCTTCCGAACTTTGTATCGCCTGCATACGATGTTGCTACATAATGCTGTTACAACGCTGCATTTGTCTCTTAGCATGATAATGAACAGGAGTGAAGCCAGTACTGTACTTTGTGGTACTGCTCTGCGTACTTCTGATTCTGATGTTGATATACCATGAATTTTGGCGACCCGTACGTGCTCTCTGAGGAAGTTGTAGATCCAACGCGCCACTTTGCCTATTATTCCCATGCTTCATTTTATATGCTGTTATACCGTGATCACATTTATCGAAAAGTTTAGTAAAGCCCATATGTATATGACATCGTAGTATATATATATGTATATATATATATATATATATATATATATATATATATATATATACCTTTCCTTTCAACCTTTCAAATGTCCCGTGCAATGACTCCTCATTTCACGAAGGTCAAGCCTGTCGCTCCTTCCGCCCGAGTTGGCCTGGTGAAGTAGAGGGTTGGTTTCTTGTACCCTCCACCTCACATAGCCAGGCACGCCCGGCTCATCGGGGAATGTTCTGTGCCAGGCGTCTAATCTTCTTTTGAAGATGTCCACCGCAACACCATTCCTTTTCCTTAGTTCTTTGGGTAGCTGATTAAAAAATCTTGGTCCTCTCACAACAAACCTATTTTCCTTCAGGGTTAAGGATGTTCCGTGTCTAGCCTTTAATTTGGAAGCACGACACAGTCTCCCTTTTCTACTTTCCACTGTTGTTTGTGGAGTTATAGAGTTCAGAGTAAGATTAGGGGCTAGTTTCACCATTATTTTTCAATTGTAAATAATGGTGTATCTCCCTCTTCTCCTTTCCAGTGAATATAGATTTATTTCCTTTCCCAGTAATTTAGTTCTTTGCACACATTGATCTTGGTTGTGAAGCTTCTCTGAATCCCTTCTAGCTATCTAATGTCTTCTTTTTTATATGGTCATGTTAGAAACGAGCAGCATTCAAATTTGGGTATGATCAGTGTTTTCAGTAGAGGAATCATTATATTCTTATCCCTTCGTTTAAAGGTTCTCAGTACAGGAATACCTCGAAATTCGTCCTTAATTCGTTCCGGAATAACGCGACGAAACACGAAACGACGAAATTCGAGGTAGATTATAACGTTTCAATGAGAAAACATTTTACTGTATTGTTATTAAACAGATTAATTAATCAAATTCTACTCGTTTTTCGGCAAAATATACAATATATTGCGTTGGTAAACAGTTGAATTTCGTCAATTTCGATCGTTTTTTTTCACATTTTTTCAAAAAACGACGAATCTGCGAATATGGACGACGGATTGCGAAACTATAGGTAGTAAAAGATTGACACGAATCTGCGAAACGAGGGAATTCGAAACGACGAATTTTGAGGTATTCCTGTATCTGCCCAGTTATTCTCTTTGCTCTGTTTACTGCTATCTTATTTTGTGTTTCAAATTTCGCATCATCAGGCATTACAACAACTAAATCTTTTGCTTTAGAATTTCTCCGAATTTCCTGTCCATTTGGGGGTATAGTATTCCATGGATTTTAGGTCCTCCCTTTTTCCGTACCGTGACAATTGAAATTTCTCAGTGTTAAACTTCATATTGCAGTCTTCCGTCCACTTGTAGATTCTGTTCATGTTGGTTTGTAGAGATCCTATGTCCTCTGGGTTTCTTATTTTTTAATGATCTTTGTGTCATATATATATATATATATAAAGAATAGCATGACCATGGGTTCAAATTCTCACCTAATTTGCAATTTGTGTAATTTGGAAACAACTGAAAATGCGGCAATCAGGTGTGATTTCTGTTAAACGCTGCACAACTTTATCTTATGAATTGGGATGACAGAAAAATATCCCTTGTGTCGAACGGCAAACATATCATGGGGATCAAATTTCTGTGTGACATATGTACCCAAACTGTAAACTCTTCTGCGGTATTTAAAGAAATGGAGAATGCCGAATACGAGTGCTACGGAAAAGGAGGGAATAATGGGGAAAAAAAAAAAAATACCGAAATGTCTCAATGCAAAACCGGATGGAAGAGAGAGAAACAAATAAAAGTATAACACGGAATGAAGACATAAAAGAAAGAACAGAGATAAGTAAAATTTGCGATATGGTAAAACTGCCCAACAAAAATAATGATAAAAAGATAAAAACTAAAAACATAGAAAAATAAACCGCCGACAAGAACTGAAAACGTAAAAAATGACAATGATAATGATAATGAAAATAATAAAAATAATGATAATGATAAGACGACCAAAATTAAAAACAGAAAATAAACAGACGAAAAGAAATAGAAGCGTGGAAAATATCGTGTGTAAATACTACGCAAAAGGACACTGCAGATATCGGGATGGGCAATGCATCTATGCACATCCCACGTGATGTAACTTACATTACACAAATGGATATTGCAAATTTAAAAACAAGTGTAAGTTTCACCTGTGCAAGATATGGGAGGTGCAAATATGGACAAAAATGCCGTTACCACCACCCTCAAAGGAACACAACAGGTGAGCAGGCAAAACCAGTACCAAAGAGGGCTACCAATTTTTTTGACGTAGCCCACACAATTCAACTGTTAAATACCATCAAGCAAATATATACAGAATCAACGGACAAATACAGGAATCCGAGAGCCGTACAGAAGGCACACACAAAGACATTTCATGCGATATCGGGACAAAAGGTATCGAAAAAGCTAACGAGAGGAAGATTCTCGGAGATCACAACTCACAAGGCAACGAAACAGGCACCGCCAGTGGAAAACGAATCGGAACTACATAAATGGAAAAACGATAGTGACAAAATAAAAATAATCTTAGCCAAAATTCAGGGCCTTAAATCAAACCATTCCCCGGACAAAGTTTTATACTTGAAAGGACTCGTGCAAGAAGCCGGAGCAGACTTTGCATACCTTACGGAAACCCATCTAAAGGACTGCCAGGCGAACTGTGAAAATTGTGAGTTTTGTGTTGACAAAAAAAAAATACAAAGGTGTACAGGAGGATGTGCTATTTACACACGCGAAAGACATATGGCAGAAATGACTTTAAGTACTTCAAACAACTACGTAGAATGTGTAGCAGCAAAAGTTAAAAAATTAAATATGGTACTAATTGTAATGTACAGACCCCCGAACACGCCAACTTCAAAATACTCAGATTCCATTGCAGAGGTTAGAAACTGGGTTAAAGATCTACACCCACTCTCCAACCCCAAATATTTTTATCTGGGGTGATTTTAATTTTCCATTCATGAAATATAAATGGCTAGGAAAAAATATATGTATACACCAAGACAAGGGGGGGGGTACACTAGAAGATTAGGAGCAGGCAAAAATGGTCCTAGCTTTAGCCGATGAATTTATATAAGTTAACACAAGAAATAGCAGAAAACACAAGAAAAACAACTGCCTAGATTTGGTATTCACGAACAGCAACCTAATTGATAACATAGAAATATCCCCAACTATATTATCTGATCACATTATTGAAATAACAACTAATATAAAAGCAACAGGAAATGAAAGAACACGCACTAAGAAGCAAACTCGAAATTTTTAATTTTCACTCCAAAGCTATAAACTGGGAAGCTGTTGCATCCAGCATGGAAGCAATAGATTAGAAAACCATCTTCAAAGCCAAGACAACGGAAGAAATGCTAATGAACTTAGAGAAGATGCTGGAAAATGTGGAAAGACATGTCCCAAAAATGCAACAAAGAAGAAAGAGAAGTAGGTTCCAGAAACAAAAGAGGTCATTGTTCCGAAAGAGAAAAAGAGTGATTACAAAATTAAGAAAATGCAAAGACAACATCAAAAAATATTAAATGATAAACTGCAGCGTATAGATTGCGTCATACAGGACCTAAATGAGAAGCATACAGAAAAAGAAGACGATATAGAAGCGATAAAGGTTAACTCAAAGTACTTCTATAATTTTGCAAAAAGGAAGTCTAAAAATCACACGACTATTGGTCTATTGGACCTTTGAAAAATGAAGACAATGCTTTATCTGATGATCTAATAGAAGCATGAGTATCTGAAATATTAAGAGCTCAGTGCGAATCATCTTTCAGTATCCCAAAAACTGACAAACTACTGTAATATACGATAGAAACTTTGAAGAAAACCTACAAGGGGAAAGTATAACGAACTTCGACTTTACAACAGATGATATTATACAAGCTATAGAGAAACTAAAAACACACTCAGCGGCAGGATCGGACAAATGGAATGCCACACTGATCAAAAACTACAAGAATGCAATCGCTGAGCCTCTATAATGGATATGGAGATGATCATTAGACACGGGAGAAATACCGGGCATCCTGAAGAAAACGAACATAGTTCCAATATATAAAGGAGGAGATCGATCCGAGGCCAGAAACTATAGGCCAGTGTCACTTATATCTCATCTCATTAAAATATTTGAAAAAATAGTTAGAAAAAAAATCTACGACTTTCTAGAAACTCAGAAAATCTTAAATGATAACCAACATGAATTTCATCAGGCAGATCATGCATATCACAAATAATGGACCACTACAACATTATTGATGCATTTGAAAGTAGTGAAAACTATGATGTAGTATACACAGACTTTGCCAAGGCGTTCGACAAGTGTGACCATGGAATCATAAACTGACCATGGAATCATAATCATGACCATGGAATCATAAACTGACCATGGAATCATAATCATGACCATGGAATCATAAACTGACCATGGAATCATAATCATGACCATGGAATCATAAACTGAAATATATGGAAATAACAGGAAAAGTAGGAAAATGGATATATAGTTTCTTTAGTGAGCGGCAGTTAGTCGTTACAGTTCAAGGAGTCTCTTCATCAGAATCAGAGGTCCTCAGCAAAGTACCACAAGGAACAGTATTAGCTCCATTACTCTTCATAATCATGCTTACTGACAAAGATGAGGACGTTACCAGGGACAGCACAGTAAAATCCTTTGCCGATGACACAAAGATTCGTAAAAAAATAAGGAACTCAGAGGATAGTGGATCTCCACAAACAGACATGAACAGAATCTACAAGTGGTCGGAAGACAACAATATAAAATTTAACACTGAGAAATTTCAACTTATAAGGTACGAAAAAAGGGAGAACCTAAAATCCAAGAAATACAATACCACAAATAGACAGGAAATTCAGAGAAATTCTAAAGCAAAAGATTTAGGAGTTGTATTAGTAGTATAGCCGCAAAAGGGTAGAGTGCAAGAATGTTGCAAGAGATGATGATCAATGTTGCAAAGGGGGAGGAATATGCAATGAAGGGGGAGGGGGTATGCAACTCAACGCTGCAAAGGGGGGTGGGGGGATGCTGCAGGTGCAACAAGGGGTCATGAAACTTGGAGGCGGTGTTATCCCCCAAGAGAAAGACAGGAGAGAAAGGAAGAGAGTTGTTCACCTGGCTCCTGCCAAGTGCATAATAACGCTTCAGTCGACCCGCCGTCCTCTTATAGACTACTAATCAGCCAGTTGGCTTAGAAGGCGTAATTGGCTTGTTCAGGTTGAGTTGCCAGATACCACTTTTTGTTTTAATTGTTCAGGAATACATTATGGAGAGTTGCCAGATACCACTTTTTATTTTAATTGTTCAGTTATACATTATTAGGTTGCCAGATTGTACCATTTATTTAATTAATTCTTAAAAGTTGGCTTAGAATTCCGCTAGTAGGTTTAGAAGGCGTAACCAGGCATTTAGTATAATTGTTTACAACCAAAAGAATCAAATAAAACATTACATCATTCTGTTTATTATAAATATAGAGAAAATAAATATAAATTTGAATGACCAATTAAAAATAATAATAGTTTAAGAAATATGAACGAGGAATATGCATATAATCAAAAAATATATCCGTCAATAACAGTACAGGAGAAACATATATATATACACAACCTTACAACCTTACAAAGGTTCCGCGTGATGATTTCTCATTTCGCGAAGGTCAAGCTTGTCGCCCCTCCTCTCGAGTTGGCCTGGTGAAGTAGTGAGTTGGATTCTTGCGCTCTCCACCTTACATAGCCAGGTACGCCCGGCTCATCGGGGATTGTTCTGAGCCAGGCGTCTAGTCTTCTTTTGAAGATTTCCACTGCAACTCCCTTCGTGTTTCTTAGGTCTTTGGGCAACTGATTAAACAGTTTTGGTCCTCTCACTACAAAACTATTTTCTTTCAGGGTTAAGGATGTTCCCTGTCTCGCCTTCAATTTGGGAATACGACACAGTCTAACGCTTCTACTTTCCATCGTTGTTTGGGGAGTTATGGGATTCAGAGTAAGATTAGGGACTAGTTTCTCCATTATTTTCCAAGTGTAAATAATGGTGTATCTCTCTCTTCTCCTTTCCAGTGAATATAGGTCTAGTTCTCGTAACCTTTCCCAGTAATTTAGTTCTTTGCACCCATTGGTCTTGGCTGTGAAGCTTCTTTGGATCCCCTCCAGCTGTCTAATGTCTTCTTTTTTATATGGGGAAGTTAGGACCGAGCAGTATTCTAATTTGGGTATTATCAGGGTTTTCAGTAGAGGAATCATTACATTCCTATCCCTTCGTTTAAAAGTTCTCAATATCTGACCCGTTATTCTCTTTGCTCTGTTTACTGCTATCTTATTTTGTGTTTCAAATTTCGCATCATCTGTCATTACAACCCCTAAATCTTTTGCTCTGGAATTTCTCTGAATTTCCTGTCCATTTGGGGTATAATATTCCATGCACTTTAGGTCTTCTCTTTTTCCGTACCGTAATAGCTGAAATTTCTCGGTGTTAAACTTCATATTGTTGTCTTCAGTCCACTTGTAGATTTTGTTTATGTCGGTTTGTAGAGATCCTATGTCTTCTGGGTTTCTTATTTTTCTACTGATCTTTGTGTCATCCGCAAAGGATGTTACTGTGCTGTCTCTGTTAACGTCCTCATCTATGTCAGTTAGCATGATTATGAAGGGTAGTGCAGCTAATACTGTTCCTTGTGGTACTGAGCTGAGGACCTCTGATTCTGATGAAGATACTCCTTGTACTGTAACGACTTGCCTCCGCTCACTAAGGAAATTATATAGTACATCATAGTTTTCATTACTTTCAAGTGAATCAATAATGTTGTTGTAGTGTTCCATTAGTTGTGATAGGCATGATCTGCCCGATCGAAACCCGTGTTGGTTATCATTGAATTTTTTCTGAGTTTCCAAAAAGTCAGATTTTCTGTCTAACTATTCTTTCAAATATTTTAGTGAGATGAGATGTAAGCGACACTGGCCTATAGTTTTTGGCCTGGGATCGATCTCCTCCT
Source organism: Bathynomus jamesi (assembly GCA_023014485.1). Lineage (NCBI taxonomy): Eukaryota > Metazoa > Arthropoda > Malacostraca > Isopoda > Cirolanidae > Bathynomus > Bathynomus jamesi. The sequence continues at coordinate 933,672 of JAJOZX010000139.1, read as the reverse complement.
TTATATATTGGGACTATGTTCGCGCTCTTCAGGATGCCCGGTATTTCTCCCGTGTCTAATGATCGTCTCCATATCCAGTATAGGGGCTCAGCGATTGCATTCTTGCAGTTTTTGATCAGTGTGGCATTCCATTTATCCGGTCCTGCAGCTGAGTGTGTTTTTAGTTTCCCTATGGCTTGTGTAATATCATCCGTCGTAAAGTCGAAATCCGTTATACTTTCCCCTTGTGGTTCTTCTTCAAAGAACGCGTTTCTATCGCAAATCAATTTGTCAGTGTTTGGGATACTGAAAGATGATTCATACTGAGCTTTTAATATTTCAGATACTTCTGTTAGATCATCAGATAAATCACTGTTCTCATTTTTTTAAAGGTCCGATAGTCGCTTGGTTTTTCGACTTTCTTTTTGCGAAATTATAGAAGTACTTTGAGTTAACCTTTATCGCTTCTATAGCGTCATCTTCTTTTTCTGTATGCTTCTCGATTTGTTCCTGTATGACGACATCGATACTTTGTACTTTATCATTTAATATTTTTCTGATGTTGTTATCTTTACAATTACTTAATTTTGCAGTGACTCTTTTTCTCTTTCGGAACAATGCCCTCTTTTGTCTTTCAAACCTGCTTCTCTTTCCTCTTTGTTGTATCTTTGGGACATGTTTTTCCACAATTTCTAACGTCTTCTCTTCTAACGTCATTAGCATCTCTTCCGTTGTCTTGGCCTCGAAAATGGTTTTCCAATCTATTACTTCCATGCTGGATGTCACATCTTCCCAGTTTATAGCTTTGGAGTGAAAATTAAAAATTTCGAATTTGCTTCGTTCTGTTGTGCGTGTTCTTTCCTTTCCTGTTGCCTTTATATTAGTTGTTATTTCAATGATATTGTGGTCTGATATCATAGTTGGGGAGATTTCTACATTATCAATTAGATTACTGTTGTTTGTGAATACCAAATCTAGGCAGTTGTTTTTTCTTGTGTTTTCTGTTATTTCTTGCGTTAACATAAATTCATCAGCTAAAGCTAGTAGCATTTTTACCTGCTCCTGGTCTTCTCGTGTGCCCCCCTTGTCCTGGTGGATACATATATTTTTTCCTATCCTTTTATATTTCATGAATGGGAAATTAAAATCACCACAGAGAAAAATATTTGGGGTTGGAGAGTGTAGATCTTTTACTAAGTTTCTTACCTCTGTAATGGAATCTGAAAATTTTGAGGTTGGCGTGTTTGGGGGTCTGTACATTACAATTAGTACCATATTTAATTTTTCAATTTTTGCTGCTACACATTGTACGTAGTTGTTTGAGGTACTTATAACCATTTCTGCTATGTGCCTTTCGCGTGTGTAAATAGCACATCCTCCTTTACGTCTCACTGTTCTGTCGGCTCGGAGGATGTTATAGTTGTCAATTTGTATTTCTTTTTTGTCAATACAGGACTCACAATTTTCACAGTTCGCCTGGCAGTCCTTTAGATGAGTTTCCGTGAGGCATGCAAAGTCTGCTCCGGCTTCTTGCATGAGTCCTTTCAGGTATGCAACTTTGTTCGTGGACTGGTTTGATTTAAGGCCCTGTATGTTGGCTAGGATTGTTTTTATTTTTTTCTCTTTCTTTTTCGCATACAGGTGGTTCCGCTTTGTTTTCCGATGGGGGTGCCGGTTTCGTTGCCTTGTGGTCCTCCGAGAATTTACCTCTTTTTATCTTTGCCGGTACCTGTTGTCCCGATAACGCATGAAGTGTCTTTGTTCGTACCTTCTGTCCGGCTCTCGGATTTCTATATTTATATTTGTCAGCTGGTTTTGTAATTGCTGGAGAGTATTTAGCAGCTGAAATGTGTTGGCTGCGTCTAAAAAATTTCCACTCTTCTTTGATGTTCGTTTTTTCTGTTCCCTCTGTGCGTTCCTTTGAGGGTGGTGGTATCGGCATTTTTTTCGTATTTGCAACTCCCATATCTTTCATAAGTGTTGCAGACCGTAAGATGGTGGAACATGCATTTCTTATCAAACTTGCAATATCCACTTGTGTAATGCATTTTGCATAATGTGGGATGTGCATATATGCATTGCCCATCCCGATATCTGCAGTTTCCTTTCGCGTAGTATTTGCATACGACATTTTCTACGCTTCTGCTTTCTTTCTTATTATTTACCAAGTTCTTAGTTTTGGCATTATCATTATTTTTCTTTGGCTGTTTATTTTCTACGTTTTTAGTTATTATCTTTTTATCATTTCGCTCGTTGGACCGTTTGTCTACTTCGCCATTTTTACTTATTTCTTTCCTTTCATCTATGTCTTCCTTCTGTATTACGTTGTTTATATCGTTATTTGTTATTAAATTGTTGTTCGTTATTATGCTGTTAATCGTTATTTCGTCCTCTCTCTCATCCACCCTGTTTTTCGTTGGGACCATTTCGGACACATGCGTCCCCATTATTTCATTCTTTTTGTAACTTTCAAGTCTGCTATCTCCATTTCTTTAAAGACCGCGAAAGAATATATATATATATACACAATTATATTATGGAAATATATAGAAAATAAATATACATTGGAATGATCAAAAAACAAAAATAAAAAATAAGAAATAATATAACCATCAATGTAGCAGAAATATATATACACACACACACACAAATATGTTAAATATATAAACACTTCACTTTTTTTCAAAATACTAAACTCGCACTTAATCGAGTCTACAATTACATGATTATTGCTCTGCATTACGCAGTATACGCGGTTTAATATTTCACCGCTTAAAGTATAGGGAAACCTATACTCGATATGAAGGGCCTTCATATCGTTCAGTACTATTTTTGTTCCCACTTTACAACCGGTTGGTAAGTTATCTTTAAATACGTCTAGAATACAATCAAAAGCACACACAAAGAGTTCATCGTTAGCCACATTATTAAACACAAGTTTATAAACACGCCTTTCCAATCGAGGGTTTATTTCTACCGACGCGAGCTTTTCAATCGTGAACTCTTCTTCACTCAACATAGCAGCAATTGAAATAATTTTCTAAGTCGTTACGACAGCTGCTTTATATAAAGAAATAGTCTTTCAGGGTGAACGGTGTAGGTGAGCTCAGCCCTGTACCGATCAATTGCTTTGTACCAAAGTTCATGATATTTCAAAGTCTAAACTTTAAATAAACGTCCAGCTGTAGACCATTCTCACCTTGTTCAGCCCTACACTCGGTAAACCCATCGAGCAGAGCGGTGTATGCGTATTCAAGTACTGTATCAAAATAAAGCATATCCGTAACACGCGCGTCTAATATAGGCTTCAGCTTGGGGAATCCGACGATTTCAAACATTCTGTCGAGGATGAAACGGTTTCGCGTAGGAACAAGAGCGTTATTATCAGTAGCATTCTTCCACATCAACCGTATATCAATGCATGGCCGATCTTTATTTATACACAATGTTTATACAACGGCATATGAGGGGGTTTCACTAATCTGCTCTCTTCTTGTACCTACGTTAGCAGGTATTTTATAACGATCTTCACTCCACTTCTCAACTATCACGAAGATTCTATTCATCTCCTCGACACTTAAATAAACAACATTCCGTTTGTTTGTTTGTCTACAATCCGTTTCCAGTACATAGTTAACGATACCGGATTTACGCCTGAACACGCGCAACGACTTCGTCACGGACACATCGTACACGGCGTTGAGAATGTTGCTCAAAGGAAGTTCCATCGTATTCGAGGAGCGCACGTCCACTCGCTTCAAGCTCTGAGATAACTATGAGCCGCGTGAGGCACGCAGGTAGGCAGGAAAGGGTTCGATGGGCGGTTGACTCACCCTGATAGGTGAATGGGTTTGTTCGAACTCGTATGATCCGTGAGGTGCGAGTCGCAACATAATCTAATGAAACATGTGCGGCGCTGACCCAACATGAATCGTGGTGTCCCATTATGTTGGGTAGGTGTTTTGAGAAATTTTCCGGTACAAGAATTAATTTCGGTTTTAATGTTTTATCACTACCACTTCCCTGAATACACACCAACATTTTCCTTCAGGGTAATTTTCACGAACAAAACCCATTTTATAACGGTTTTATTGTTTTACCACTCACCATTTCCACAAACTAAACGTCTTCACACTCCGGCGCACTATTTGAGAGGAACATATGCCCATATTTTTCCTTTTTGCCTAACAAACGATACTCGTCTCTAAAGTCTGCTAAAAACTCACGTAGGGCACTAGCAACAACCTCACTACGAACCTCATGATATACATTAATATAGTGATAAAAAATACTTAAGATTCTCCATGATGACGAGATTTACATTTTCAGTCGCAGGGTACGAGCACTCGGCATGGTGTAACATGACATAATACCGCTTGTTACACCACCCATCAATAAGACTCACTATCCATATCTACAACGCTCTCACCAGAATAACCATAGAGTATTTGACCATCTTGCTCCTTCGCACGATCCAATGTGGTTTTAAAAGAGGCAAAGGAGGGGGGAATAGGAAGTTTTTCGGTATCCACCACATCTTGAAGCTTTGCAGTATACCATTTCATAAACGTTGAACAAGCAATATTAAAGGTAGCCATTTTTCGTCTACGCGGGAGAATACACATCTAAGCTCAAGGGCTTACTGCAATCAACTGACCGCGCAGGGAAGCCCAGGTAGTAGCATGACTCACGTTGCTGGTCTTACAGTGGGCGGAGCTTAGAACCTTCACCTGTGCACACACACACACACACACACGAAGGAGAAAATGAAACGCTAATTGAAACATGATTTATTTAATAAACGAAATATTCAAGTTTTATATATTTACAAATACGTGTAAATAAGTTAACAATAGACACATCAAAGATTATATTCAAGACATATATTTACAAATACGTGTGATAAATAAGTTAACAATAGACGCATCAAAGGTTATGGTATCCAAAGGGTACGGTATCATAGGTACCAGGTAACTGGTACCGTTTCCTATAGGTGTTACGGCACACCTTTGTATCCCTAAGTTCCTTCACGCCCCCCCCCCAGCTTCTGCGCCCGAAAATTGTGGGTGTCTACAGTCAGTTGGGGAGGCCGATCGCTTTCATCATCATCATCCAAACACACTAGATCCATCAACGATTCAAAGTTAACGACCCGCCGATTCGCATGGTTGAGCGTGATACCCTTTGCCTTCACGATATATTTCGTTTAATTCCCTATCCTCACCCGTACCCCATAAGTTTTTGGTCCTGATGAGACAAAAGAGTCGGCGTATGCGTTGCCCCATACTCATCCTTGATCTCATCATTGAGCTCGCCGAGGAACTCCCCAATAGCAGACATGTATTCACCCTCCCTCTCTGTGAATATCACGCTATCTGTATCGGCATACAATATTCTCCGCCCAAGAGAATGCAATAGACCCCAAAGTTTTATGCGGGCGTAGGCTGTTGTGAAGCTGGCCACAGGTATGTTTGTAACCCTTGAGGTATCTGTGGCCAATTCAGTGTTGTATTTTATTATGTATTACCTATATTCACGATCTCTATGACTTTTATCGGGAGCATTGGCATAATCCCAGACTTCACTATAACTTTGTGCCAAATGAATGTTCCCTTTGCCGGTATTCTGTGCAAATTTTCCCCATAGACTGTTTAGACACAACTTTGCACTAAAGCGCTTGCCAAGATTCTTTGCAATTTGGGCACGATCAAGTTGTATAACTTCGCGGTCGAGGTAACGTTGAATATAGGCAGACTTTTCATCTTCGGTGTCAACTCCTCGCGGATACCCTGATGCCTCAACCTTATCTTTCAAAATTGCGTTTATATATGGTGTGAAAACGATGGGTAGCTTCTGAAACCTCCGCACCTCATGTATCTTCAGTATTCCATACCCATGGCGTACGGCTAGGGCCAGCTCTGGACTTGTATATACGCCTCTGATCTTAAAGTGGTGGGGTATATGGTTACAATTACCGTTATTCTCTTCCGCGCACTTCACGCACAGGGGAAACATGAGCTTGTGGTCGATAACGACGGGTAAGAGCGGCATCCATAAATTGCGAGGGGGGGAGTACGTCTACGAAAGAGAGCCCAAAGTAGCGATCATTCAAATTTCTTGAAAATTCATTGATGGAGGGCAGGTTAGGTCCCACCAGTTTCTCAGGAGCGCCCACGGGGTACGGATTGTTCGTCATCACGTATGGGTATAAAGAACAAAAATCGTAGTAGTGAAGATTCACACCCTCTGTAGGTGGAAAATATAGCTTGAAGGGATTTGTACGCCCACCGAACAAGCTATCACCGCATTTGAGAGGATCCAGTACCATTGAACGCTTGATCGTGTTTGTTTCCTCACGGTACACCTCATCTGTCTCAATCTGTGCATCATATTCATGCTCCCACAAGACTTTTTGAGTGAACTGGGATCCTATAAGTTGATCGCGGGTGCGGGTCCATGCAAGACAGTCGGCAGGAGATCTACCGTGTATATATCTCCGGCGATTCCGCACTCAGGACGGGGGCATCCATGCTACCAGCATCCGTTAAAGGAGTACACAGTCTTCACACCAGTGACACGGTTTTCACTTAGTCCATCAACCCAAAAAACACGATCATTAATCTTAATGGGTACTTCACCCGTGTTGCGGGCGTGCTTTATGTATACACCTGTCTGTTGCTGTAGGTGTATGAGCCAGTAAATAGCCTTGTGCCCATAACTGCGGGGATTGTTTCTGTGAATAATGGCTAAGGTGTCTTTAGGCATGAAGTTATTCTTGAACACCGTAAAACATAATGATGCGATGGTGGTTGCGACTTGCAGCGGATCGCATTTGAAACGACATATGTATATCCTTCTAAAGGCCTGGAAACATACTCTCAGCACGCGCACATCATTCACGCAATAACGCTCACATTCATAAGCTATATTATAAGGATTACATTCATTAAAACTGTTGTAGTATTGGTTAAAATCTTCACGTTCATCTGTACTCAGACATTCATAGTTAAAGTAATGTTTGGGTGGCCCCGTTGTGGGCCAGAATATATACAGTCATTTTTTTGAACTTGTCGGCTAATTTGACAATATAGGACACAAATAGTTTCACAGGACTATCGTGGACATTCGTTTTTAAAAAAGTTTGTCCGTTTACCACATTTGTGGCACTCATCACACTCGATCTCCATACACTCATCACAGATAGTTTGGCTCACAAGTAAATGTGGAATTACCTCTTTGGTTTCAGCATTCGTGTATGTTTCTATATCGTAGTATACATTTATACAGGGTTTGTTTTTAGGCTTGGTGTCTTTCATATAACATACTGTAATGCTTTACTCCATCCGCCTCATATTCCTCCTGGCATGTAGGACAATGAATTTCGTCACATTTGTGCTTAAATTTTCCCCAATTATCCATTGTGTGAAACATACCACATTCACAGATTCTCATTTTCCTGCACGTGCCAATTGATTTATGGAGATAACAGCTATTATTGAAAAATGTGCGTCTACACACATTGCAATCCCTCTTCTCAGCTTCAACTACACGGCTTTCACATTTGGGGCTTTTACACTGTTCATATACCATGTGACATTCTTTACAATGTTTCACTATATCATCCGCAAACTCGAGGCACCCCTTACACAAATCATGATGTCGCCCATATTTTCGACTTTTATCGTAACTCGCGTAAAGACACCTTATATTACGGATGGGGAGATACGTTATCCCTGACAGTCCTAAAATAAATAGGGGTCTTGTACGATCTCTCACACTGCTTTTAAAAACATACACAGTCCTACGATGATCATTCAGCCCAAATACGACTATACGGACATTCATTTCCTGTTCTACCCTTCTCAGCTCTTCAGGACACATATTACAGTCAAATTCAAGTTCACAGTCTACAGCTAGTTTACGGGCACGCTCCACGACCGTAGGCAACCAAATTTTTTGGGCCCGAGTATTTAGCACAGTAAACATATGTGCTAAGACTACTGCTATAAAGCCGCAACCACGATCGACGTTTATATGCCTTCTATAAATAACCTGGGAATTGAAGTTAAGAGTATAAGGTGTGGCGCTGTGACCCGCAACACGGTATACACGGTGAATATTTACCGTGAAGTTGTCTATATTCAAGGCTATACTACTTTGAGAGGCCTGTATTATACGGCCTAATATATATTCTACATCTTCAGCTGCCAAACGTCTGAAAGGGATTACTACCCAAAAATCATCTACATCTCCATCATCTGACCCGAATCCAAAAGACAGCATCGTCCTGACTTCACGTTCGTCGCGGTTCTGAAGGGCAAACTCTACAATACGCTCAACAAGGCGCCGTAGTCCATGCTCAACGCCATTGCTATACACGTATCTAGGATCGAACCTGACTATATACCGATTTCTAGCCAAGACTAGGGTGGGGGCAACGGTGCGCACCAACTCGAATGTTATGCCATCCCCAACAGAACGGGGAGCTGCTGTGGAGGTTGTACCAGGCGCCATATTTGAGGAAGGTACTATTGTGAGGCTTGTGTCGTAAGACGTTGAGGGTTGGGGCTCTATTACTGCAGCCTCAACAGAACGGAGAGATGCTGTGGAGGATAAGGGGATATATTGGCGGAAGGTGCTGTTGGGGGGCTTGTTGCTTAAGACGTTGAGGGTTGGGGCTCTATTACTTGTGTTCTAGCACCCCTGACGCGCTTTACACCTGACGTGGGGAACTCTCCATCATACCTCCGCTTTGAATTGCCGTGTGTTACAGGTATCGCTGGTGAGGGTTCGTCGGCGGGGAAGGATTGTGTTGATGATGGGGTGCTGTACATCGTCGTCATTCACGGTTCTGTGGAAGAAGAAAACAAAATATAAGGAGCAGCACTCGTTATTTGTAATATTTTGTAAATGATCCACTTAGGGGTGTGACGTGTTAGAAATGGAATCTGTAGCCAAACTCAGGTTCATGAGCCCATCCACATGTATTATATCTGGACCTACAGGATGTGGTAAAACTGTGTTTATGCTTAAAATCATTAAAGAAAAGGGAGAGATGTTCTCAAAGTTTGTGCATAAAGTTATATGGTGCTATTCGACGTATCAATCAGTGTTCAACGAGTACCAAGATGATATTTTGTTCCCCAAAGGTGTATATGACATTAATTCGTTAAAGGGAAATGAACATACAGTCATTGTAATTGACGATCTCATGTTGGAGATGGATAAAACGTTTGCCGAGACATTTACAGTATTCTCCCACCATCTTAACATAATCGTGTTCTTCATCAATCAGAATCTATTTTTCAAAAATAGATACATGCTCGATGTGTCGTTAAATACACAATATCTAGTCTTATTCGTACAAGGTAGAGATGTATCACAAATTGGGGTATTATCCAATCAAATGTTCCCAAATCAGCGTAAGAAGTTTTTAGAAGTTTATAAAGAAACTACAAGCACGCGTTACGGATATTTGCTTCGCGACCTTCATCCGCGAAACACGTTTAGGATGCTTCTAAGAACGAATATATTTCCAAACGAGCCTGAAACGGTGTATATTCCAGAATGACAAAGAGACTAAAGAAATATCGTGAATTAATAAAAATCTATCATCGACTGCCCCGGGCAATGCAGCAGATGTTTATTTAAAATATCGACTCCGTCTTTTTAAAATGCATCTGTGAAATCTCTTAACGTTATAAATTGCAATGTATCAATGAAACCACGTTAGAAGGCTCGCCTACGCCGTTACAAGAACATAATACACGCACTCGCTCGTAAAAGTCAAACTGTAGTGAAGAAAAACGAGTTATTGTACAAACAGGAGGGTCATTTCTCCCCATCTTATTTTCAGTTTTGGTGTACGCTTCACTGCAAAGGAATCCAGACACGGATCTAGATCCCCGTAGAAGCAGACTTAAAAGAATAGAAAGGGAATTGCTAGCCCTATTAAACAGTGAAAAAACACCTGATGAGAAAAGAATCTTATACCAAGAAGCTCTGCAGAAATTTCTTCACGAGTGCGAAAATTATAAGAACCCGACAGAGATTCCTGTGGCTATTAGGCACAGCACGGGGAACGATGGACAGGACATGGTGACATAGGACCTGTACCCGACGATACAGCTGACCAACCAAAGATTAAGGGGTCGGCCACACGACACATCGAGCATGTATTAAAAAGCACCCTCCCACATACATTGAGGAATAAAGGTTTAAGTCTTTATAATCTATTGAATGAGGAACCAGCCATACAATGGACCGATACAGGCGAGATCATTGTGGAAGGATTAAAGGTACAGGGATCGAATATCGTAGACATTGTCCATGATCTGGTGAGAAAGTGGGATAGGCCCTCACCATTAGGATGGAAGCATATTAAAGCAAGACTACAACAAATAAATGTCCCCAAAACAATGATAGGAAATCTGAACAGGTTAAAAGACTTGGAACATGCGACGCACGTGACACAATTGAAGACGCCATCACCCCAGGCGGTAACACCTTTGAAGAGGAGAAAGAAGAGGTTAAACAACGACCAAACCTACCCACGTGCCTCTAAAATACGCAAATGGCTAACGTATTAAATAAACGCTATTATGACATTTCTAACCCAGCCTCCTACGGCGGAGTAGATAGACTGTACAGAACTGTTTACGGAGTAGGAAAAAAAGATGTTGAGAGATTTTTGCGGGAGCAGGACGCTTATACGTTTCCTAAGCCGATGAGAAAAAAGTTTAAAACAGCCAAGACAACGGCTGCCTCGATTGATTCTACTTGGCAAGTAGATTTAACAGACATGCAAAGATATTCTGCGTATAACGATGGTTACCGCTACATTCTATTCATAACACAGGTCAACAAAAAAAAATTTTTGTTTCGTTGCCAAGGAAATTCGTACGAATTTAGGGTATTTTGGGGTTGCTGAATTCCAAAATGAAAGTAGTTTTTCCGATTTGGCTCTAGTTCTTGAGATAATGAATACCCTCAATTAATAGGAAACGTAACCATAACGCGTGCGTATGGGAAACTACCGGAACATTCTAGATGGTGAGACACGCGAATATTCTTAGTGTTTATTCCGCGATCATTCTAGAATATTCCCCCTCCGTATATAAGTCATCGGCCACCCAACCAGTAGTCAGTTGACAGTTGGCAGTGGAGCGGTACGTGTTGTCTGTTGTGTTTTTCGTGTTTCTCGTCCGTGTAATGTATTTGTATACATGTACTTAGTGTACATAAGTCAATATGAAATGAACTTATAATTTTATTGTTTTCTTTTTTCAGAGAAATATGAGTTCTTCACGAAGAGGCTGCTTAAACAATCCTAATGTATTCTGCTACATTTGCGGCGAATACACTCTGCAAAAACAAAGAAAAAACATCACAGACTTTGTAAAGCAAGCTTATCTTGCGTATTTTGGCGTGGCGCTTGGAGACCAAGACAAGTCATGGGCTCCCCATAAGGTTTGCAAAACCTGTGTAGAATGCTTACGACAGTGCAAAAATCGAGAAAGGAAAAGTTTAAACTTCGGTGTGCCTATGGTGTGGCGAGAGCCGAAAAACCACCACGACGATTGTTATTTCTGTGTGGTTAATGTGAAAGGTTTCAATCGATACAAGAAACTCAAGTGGGATTATCCCAATTTGGAATCAGCAAGGCGACCTGTGTTACACAGCGAAGACGTTCCCATACCAGTGTTTACCACACTGCCCGACCTTCCGTTGTCAGAATTTGAAGAAATTCAGGACTTAGGTGGTAGTAGTGGAAGTGACTATGAAGGAAGCATTTCAACACCTCAGCAGTTCTCCCAAGACGAACTCAATGATCTGATACGGGACCTCAGTCTGTCAAAGCAAGCATCTGAACTTTTAGCATCCAGACTAAAAGAAAAGAACTGTCTACAGCCAGAAGCTAAAATAACAGGTTATCGGACAAGAGAGGCGGGACTTCTTCCTTACTTCAGCCAAGATGAAGAACTTGTATACTGCAATAACATCCCTGGACTTGTTCTTCAAATGGGACTGGAATATCGACCAGGAGATTGGCGGCTTTTTATAGACAGCTCCAGTAGAAGCTTGAAATGTGTTTTTTGCACAATGGTAACCGATATGCATCTCTTCCAATTGCTCACTCAACAAAACTTAAAGAAGAATATGAAAATATCAAAATGGTCCTGCAGAAACTCTGCTATCATGAGCACCAGATGCCTATTTGTGTTGATCTAAAGATGGTAAACTTCTTGCTTGGGCAGCAAAGTGGATATACGAAGTACCCTTGTTTCATCTGTTTATGGGATAGTAGGGCAAGGCAAGATCATTGGAAAAAAGTGACATGGCCTTCAAGAGAAAACATGACTGTAGGTACAGCGAACATCATTAACGAGCCTTTGGTTGACAGGGAAAAAATTATCCTCCCACCACTTCATATCAAGCTGGGACTAATGAAACAATTTGTTAAGGCCTTGGACAAAGATGGCGATTGCTTCAAATACATTTGTAGATCGTTCCCTGGACTAAGTATGGAAAAACTAAAAGCTGGAATCTTTGATGGCCCTCAAATCCGTACACTTATCAAGGATTCTAATTTCACAAAATTTATGAATGGTGTTGAAGCTTCTGCCTGGTGCAGTTATGTCTCAGTTGTCAAGAACTTCTTGGGTAACCACAAAGCAGACAATTATGAAGAACTGGTGCAAAACATGCTCACAAACTTTGAAAAGTTGGGTACTAATATGAGCATAAAGGTACACTTTCTCCATAGCCACTTACACAGATTTCCGGATAATCTTGGTGATTTTAGCGAGGAACAAGGGGAGAGGTTTCATCAAGATATCAAGGTGATGGAGGAAAGGTATCAAGGCAGATGGGACAGACACATGATGGCAGACTATTGCTGGAACCTCCAACGTGATTGTCCTGATAACCCACATAAAAGAGAATCGTACAAACAGATTTACTATACATTAATTGTAATTATGCGAATCAGCTTACTATGTTTATCTGTTATTATACCGAATAAAATGCCATTATGTATTTCATGTGTTTACTTTTGTATGATTTGAGACAATTTCAATGCGATTTGTAAGTAGGCTCCGCCTGAACATTAAATTTTTTGCATTTTTACGTGTTTCAATGGGGTACCAATTATCTCATAAATTAGAGCCAATCTAGCAAAACCGATGTCATATTCGGAATCAGCACCACAAAGTTACCCCAAAATCACTCTAATATGATTGGCAATAAAATGAGTGTTGACCAGTGTAATAGATGTATTCTCTAGATATCTGTGGCTAGTTCCTTTGAAAAATAAATCACCTGAAACAGTTGCTAAAGCTACCAAAACGCTAATGTTAAAAGAAAACAGGGTTCCTGGCTATTTTTGTACGGATATGGGTAAGGAATTTATAGGCCGTGCTTTCCAAAACATGTTGACAGAGTTTAATATCAGCTATTACACTAGCAATTCTATACATAAGGCTTCTTTAGCTGAAAGAGTTCAACGTACCATAAAGGAACGTATGCATCGATATTTTACACATAAAAACACAGATTTCTAGACATTCTGGAATCATTGGCTTCATCCTACAACCGCTCACGCAATCGCACGATTGGGACACCTAACGAAGTTTTAGAAAGAGGTCCGCGTCCGAAAGAGATGGATCACCAATACCACCACACTGTGCGTGTTTCAAAATCAATGATTATGTAAGGCTGTGACGTTCGGGAAATAAATTCGCAAAGGGTTTTGAACAAGAATGGACACGTGATATTTTTAAAGTTAGGGCTATGAGAACTAAAGGTGAGTTAATGATGTATTACGTTGAAGATTTGAATGGGGAAGAAATCTCAGGAGGCTTTTACCGCGAGGAGTTGCAGAAAGTGGCATTTAATTTAGGAAAAAATGTGTTTAAAATTGAGAAAATTTTAGGAAGCAAAGGTTCAGGAAAGAGAAAAATGTACCTGGTGAAATGGCTAGGGTACCCAGAAAGCTTCAACACCTATATAAAAGCTGATGCAATAATGAAGCTTAAATAGTATGCAACATGGCTCCTAACCATTTCTACGTCACACTCCCGTCCTCCTCGTCCCTGTCTGTACACCCTAACAACACACTAGCCAACTTTGTAACAGAACTCCACGGGCCCATTGAATTGGGTCGTGATTCGTATGAGGTGGGGATATGCGAAATTCAGCTGGACACCCTCTTTTTAAATATTGAATATAAAGAATCCGTTTTTACGATTCTTAGAGACATTGACGAGTGTGAAAAAGCTGGGGTAGCTATGGATGAAACTATACGTATCGCCGGACTAAGGTTGCACGGTATTACAGTACAGAAGTAACACTAGGCCGGGTCGTTATGGTTCGGTCGAGGATGTTGTGAGAGACTTAAACGTAAGTTTAAAAACTCAAACCTTACGAATGATTTAGTATACGAAATCGTAAACAAAGGAAACCCTGCACATACACTAATCCTAAAATCAAAGACTAACAGACGTATTAAAGACCGAAGAGTGCTCAAAATTATAACCAATGGATGATATAGCGCAGCCTTCCAAAGAGACACATTTCACGAGGCACAGCATGACTTGTCCAGATTAATGTATCAATTGAAGATGGAGAAATTGGCTGAAAGCTCTCAGCACCCAGACATGTGCTATATTTACAGTAATATAATGGAGCACCAGTTTGTTGGGGATACCCAGGCACGCCTGCTGCGCATTGCCCACATCCCCAACCAAAGAGGAAGGAGTTTGAGTATTACATATGACAGACCCCATTATGTGAATGTCGCAAATAATTTAACCAATTTCTCAATATATATAAGAACGATTGAGGGTGAAAACTTCCCATTCGGTAATGGGAGCTTAACAGTGAAGCTACACTTTCGACGCACTGAGTTATAATGGATAGAAAGCCTTTCATCGTCTATCGAGGGGTGAGATACCAGCGCGGTAGTGGACTTAGGTCCATTTTTTCATCCATTCTACGTACGGCTGTTCCTTTGCTGAAGAGGGGTGCCAGATACCTCGGAAGGAAAGCGCTACAATCAGGTCTTAACACTGCAGAAGACATATTGGCTGGGGCTAAACCTAAAGCTCTAAAAAAACATTTAAAACGTACACGGGACGAAATCATCAAAGATGCAAAGAGAAAAATGCGTGGTGGTGGGAAGAAGAGAGCTGTCCGAAAGAAGGGATCACGTGGCATTAAATGTAAAAGGATATCAAAAAAGAAGTGCTGTAAGCGAATGAAACCTATGGTTGACCACTTTTTTGACTGATATAAGCTAAGGACATTGATCTCATGAATCATAGTTTGTTTACTACTTGTCGAGAGAGGAGGCACTATTTCTAACTCGTCATGGCACGCTTCATCCACCCATGTAGTTCACAATGCTGTAAATCGGAGCTGTCCCTTTTTGAGATGCCTCCAACTCAAGTTTCTATTGAGCACAGTGACTTTATTACAATTAACCCTTTAAACACAATTAGTTCCCCGAGTGCTCCTATAGAATTCGTGATACCCAGCTCAGGCCCTTACTTTTTTGATCCAAGCTGTGTGCACATGTACGCTAAGCTACGTATAGCCCATTCTGATGGAACGGACTGCGATGACAAATATGCTGTATACCCTGAAACAAACTTTCTGCACTCCATATTCAACCAGTGTGACGTATATTTAAATCAGGCCAACATATCGTCAGGCACGGGATACTATCATCTACGAGCCTATCTGGAAAATGTCCTCAACTTTTCCAAAGAAGCGAAGGCTACCTTTTTAAGTGCCGAGGGATATTATCAAACTAAAGACGAAAGTAGTATAAAGGACAAATTTAAAAATTCTAAAAAGATATACGAGTGTTTCGGACGTCTGCATTCAGATTTCACTTTCCAGGAGAAGTTGCTTGTGAACGGGGTGGATATGAAAATAAAGCTCACCCGCACGAGTCCTGAGATCTGCTTAAATCTGGATGCTGATCAAGAGGGAGCAAAACCCGTTGTGGTTCACATTATGGAGACATACCTCCGCGTACGACGAGTGAAATTAAGTTCACCAAAACAACTAGAAATTGAGAAAAATTTACTAAACGCTACAGTGAAATACCCTATTAACAGAGTACAAATCATACTATATACGGTGCCTGCAGGGCCGGCGTCGAAACAGATAGAAAACATCGCCCTGGGAAATCTTCCTAAAAGTATATAAATCGGAATGCAGAACCATGCTTTGGTGAGTGGAAAATATAAAAAGTCTTTAAATTCGAGAATTTCGGACTTAAAAATATAACTATACGTTAATGGCATTGCTTTGGGTGGAACATTGAATACGGACTATTCATCAGACGCTGTGTTACCTCTTTGCGTGAGAGCATATAGTAATCTGGCCCATATTGCAGGTGATTGTGATGAGCTCGGTAATGGGGTAACGCAGAAAGAATTCATTGATCAATTTAACCTTTATCCGTTTGACATTACACCTGACTTATCTGGTAGCGTAAATACGCATTTAAGTCCACAACAGAGCGGAAACATCTCAGTGAGGTTGGAATTCACCAAGCCTATAGACGCGCCTATTAGTGTACTAGTATACCTCGAGTCGCAAGCCCTAATAGAAGTAGATAGATTTAGGAGCGTTATCACTGACTTTTAAAATGGATGCTAATACACTTCAGAGAGTAATGAATAGTGAACGAGTCACACGATCCAAATTTATCGGTGTGTTTGCGAAGAATGAAACATTGAGTTTGCCAACTACGCGAGAATGCGGTAGTCTTATTGTGAACACATATGTCATCGGTAATGAAGGAATTCATTGGTTTGCAATCTATTTTAAAAATAGGGACCGCCTGTACTATTTTGATTCACTCGGTACTCAACCCTGGAGTGACCCTGTTATTGTAAAATTTCTCGCTCAGTTACATATTCCTGAAGTTGTATGGGACCCATTCCGGTTACAAGGATATTTTAGTAATACTTGTGGAATGTACTGCATTTCATTTCTCATGCATGTCACGTGGTAAAGAATTTATAATTTTTTTAAAATTATTCGACCCGTGTTACACTCAACGAAACGATGAAATGGTATGCAGACAGATAAAAAGCCGTTTTCCAATTGTGGTACTCGTTGTATAGTATGATGTTTTTCTCGTGTATAGATATATATATATATATATATTTGTAACGTTAGTTTGTATATTCTGTAGTTTAAGATGGTTATTGTACTGATTTCTTTCGTTAAATAAATTGATGAAAATACATTGTCTTCTTCCCCCAGAAAAGAACGAAAAACACTTACATTATTTCGATGTGACATTCATTGGGCTGACTGTTCGGTATATCCTCCGTATTCAGGTCCATGACACGAGGTTCTTCAAAAGATTGTATAACACGTCAAATCCTCATCGGACCTTAAAGGAGAAACAGTAATAATGTTCATATTGAATCTTTTTTAATAAAAACATATACAGAGTATACATATTGTAAGACAGACCCCATTATGTGAAGATATCTTTGAACCGCTCAGAGAAGCTCATTTAAGAGATAATTCCGAATAACATTTATAAAAAAACGCAAAAGACTGCCATAAAAAATTGCGGTTAGCATAATGGCGAGTATCTAAATGAAGTATTTGACGAGATACTACATCCCTCCATATATATATATGAAATAATCTTCTGACAGTGAATTGAATAAAAAAAATAAAATTATAGACACTTACATTTCTATGGTAGTCCCTTGCGTTGGATCGTAAGGAACGTCAATGCAAATATCATCAACGGTTTGCGTTGGAAATAATCCATCACGGTCAACCGCGTTAAAGATTAATTGCAGTCAATGCTGCAGTGTCATCATCTTGATACAAATCCGGAAAAGTGTAAAGTTCGTGATCCATGGCCGAGAATGTTTACTCACTGGCAGAGGGAATGTTTATTCACTGGCGAAAATAGCTACCGTAACCCCCAACTGAAAAATATTTCCTTTTATATGCACAATCACCAAGCTCCGCCCCAAAAGACCAAGAGCGGATGTTCGTAATGATTGGTTGCCAGTGTAACTGGGTGGGGCTATAAGTTTGTGTACCAATCGTAACACCGATATAAATAACGGGTCCATGCTTTGGACGACTAACGGTGTCTTTATATTCTCTCCATAGATTTAATACTCGTATTACCCCTTGCATTCTCCGCCACGACAATATTTGTATCTATACTTGGTTTTCTCCAATCCACCCCTTTATGCAATATCCCTCGCAACAACCATCTCTATAAAAGATTTCCAGAATGTGCATTATTTTGCGTCCATACTAAATTGAATCTCAATTTTCGGACGCAAGTTATTTTGCGCCCATGCTAAATTGATCCTCAATTTTTCGGATGCCGTTCGTTATAGGAATATATTCATTAGAGTGGTTCAGCTCAGTATCACAGGAAACAAAATTAACGCCGCTACTCTTTATTACTCTGACATTAACACCACAGTAATGCCCTATGACATAAACATCAAATGTAGAAGATTTTTGTGCATTACCATGTTTTGCGCCCAAACTATTCTCGGATTTTTTCCCAAGATTGCTATATTCTCTCCGTAGATTTATTGCTCGTGTTACCCCTTGCTGTCTCTACCACGTCAATATTTGCATCCATACTTTTCTCCCCATGCTGTCTCTACCACGTCAATATTTGCATCCATGCTTTTCTCGCAGCTCACCCCTTTATGCAATATCGATCACAACAATAGTTTATTATTTGGCTACAATACTAATTGAGTCTCAACTTTGATTAATTAATGTATTCGGTTTGACTTCTCGCGTAGGAGTGTGGTAAAATTGTATTTAGTTATTAAATTTCTGTTTGCTTAGCTGATAAATGGGTACCCTAGGTATCCTACTGGTGGATTAGCCAGCTGTTGAGAGTCATGGCGAAGACATTTCAGCCACTGCAGCAATTCCATGTTAAACTGTAGGTCTATGGCTGAGTGAAAAGGTTTGACATTTGTCAAAATGAACAATTCGGCGAGAAAGAGTTAATTATTATTACTAGTGTATTCGAGAGGATTTTATAATAGAGAAATTATAAATATATCCATTCCTTTATTTATATTTTTTTAAAAAGAAGTTCGGTTTCCACGTTAAACTGTGGGTCTAAGGCGGTGTGAAAAGCTTGACCATTGTTAGAATGAACAATTCGGTCAAAAGGAGCTAGCTATTTTTATTGTAATTTGTACCACCCTATATATATATATATATATATATATATATTGTGTATGTGTGTGTGTGTGTGTGTGTGGCTCTCTCTCTCTCTCTCTCTCTCTCTCTCTCTCTCTCTCTTGCCTTTAGTATAAATAAAGTTTTTAACTTGAGTAGTAATGTAATAAGCGTAATATTATTAACATTTAGGCTCAAGCGAGGTTTTGTCGAGCTGAATGGAAGGATTTAGGTCAAAAGGAAACTTTGCGGTCATTTTTGCGGTTAGCGTAAGACGCACCTGCTCAGATTTTTTTTTCCCGAGAAGCTGAAAGTAAATGAAATGAGTGAAATGATATGAGATTAGTGAAATGAAGTGAAATGACATGAAAATGAAATGAAATGAAAAGGTTTATATATAGAGTGACAAAGTAAATAAACCCTTTAGTGTGAAAATTAAAAATCCGAAATTGATTCTTTATATATATATATATATATATATATATATATATATATATATATATATATATATATATAAGGAGAAAGTGAAAGGTGTGTAATGATATTTTTTCTGTTTTTGAAACACAAGAAAGGTTTGCCAAAAGAAAATACAGTTAATGTGTTTATTTCTTTTGCTGTTTATTATTTAATATAATTGTGTGTGTGTGTATTTTGTGCAGAAGACAAATTCTATTTATTTACAATAATTAATAAACAGATTGAATTTTTTTGTCAATTTCGGTTTTCATTTAAAAGAGAAAGTCCGTTTATATATATATATATATATATATATATATATATAAGGTAAGGAGAAAGTTGTTCAATTGTGTGTGTGTGTGTGTGTGTATTTCGTCTGAACTATTATTTTGGTGGTTATACGTTTCGTATTATATTATTTTTTGTGCAGTGGAAGGCAAATTCTATTTATTTACAATAATTAATAAACATTGAATTTTTTACTGTCAATATCGGTTTTCGCTTAAAAGAGAAAGTACGTTTGC
This sequence comes from Bathynomus jamesi, assembly GCA_023014485.1. Lineage (NCBI taxonomy): Eukaryota > Metazoa > Arthropoda > Malacostraca > Isopoda > Cirolanidae > Bathynomus > Bathynomus jamesi. Next base: position 913,501 of record JAJOZX010000139.1, on the reverse strand, counting down.
TTTGGTAACGAATTAAAATAAATGGTGGTGTTTAGCAACTCGCCCTAATGATGTATACCTGTACAATTAAAATAAAAAATGGTATCTGGGAACTCAATCCTCCTCTATATAAGACCCGCCTCGCTTCAGAGCTGGCAGTTTGATGATGACAGCGGTTGAATAAAGAACTCTCTCCTTCCTTCTTAGGTTAAGACTTAGTTTAGTTTCCCTTTGGGGGGTTAGGACATCCCACCCTGTCCCCACAAAGCCCTCCTCCGTCTATCCTTTCTCTTTCAGGTTAAGGCAACCCCTTTGGGGGGAGGTCATCCTCCCTTCTCCCCCGAAGATCCCTCCCCTCTCCCCCTTCAGGGCATACCCCCTCCCCCCTTCAATGCATACCCCTCCCCCTTCATTGCATACCCCTCCCCCTTTACAACATACCCACCCCCTTTGCAACATTGATCATTATCTCTTGCAACATTGTAACATTCTTGCACTCTACCCTTTTGCGGCTATACTACTGTAATGACTGATGATGCGAAATTTGAAACACAAAATAGAAGTAAACAGAGCAAAAATAATAACTGGGCAGATACTGAAAACCTTTGAACGAAGGGATAGGAATATAATGATTCCTCTACTGAAAACACTGATCATACCCAAATTTGAATACTGCTCGGTCCTAACATGCCCATATAAAAAAGAAGACATTAGTCAGCTCGAAGGGGTTCAGAGAAGCTTCACAACCAAGATCAATGGGTGCACAGAACTAAATTACTGGGAAAGGTTTCGCGACTTAAACCACTATTCACTGGAAAGGAGAACAGTCAGGTACACCATTATTTACACTTGGAAAATAATGGAGAAACTAGCCCCTAATCTCATTTTGAACCCTATAACTCCCCAAACAGCAGTGGAAAGTAGAAAAGGAAGACTGTGTCGTGTCCCCAAATTAAAGACTAGACAGGGAACATCCTCAATCCTGAAGGAAAATAGTCTTGTTCTGAGGGGACTAAGACTGTTTAACCAGTTGCCCAAGGAACTAAGGAACACGAGTGGTGTTGCGGTGAACATCTTCAAAAGAAGATTAGACTCCTGGCTCAGAACAATCCCAGATGAGCCGGGCGTACCTGGCTATGTGAAGTGGAGAGTACAAGAAACCAACTCGGAACATTTGAAAGGTGGAAAGGTTGAAATATATATATATATATATATATATATATATATATATATATATATATATATATATAAAGAGAGAGAGAGAGAGATAGAATTGACAGAAGTAAATAGACGCCACAGTACTTGTCCTCGAGAACAAATGGCAAAGCTCATCAATGGAATGTCAGAACGTGTGTCAGCTTTACATAATGGAAAGGGGAAAGCAATACGAGTCTAAATATATTGATTTAATAATAATTTTTTTATTTATTGACTTTTATTAGCAAATAAAAACTATGGAAAACCCGAAGGTGTCTATTTACTTCTGTTAACCATATATATATAATATATATATATATATCGCTTCACTAATATACACAGGATTACTGAAGCAGTGATTTGAGATGTATTTGCTGAACCTACACGCAACTTCACAAGGAGAAAGGATTAATGGACGATTACTTTTATAACAATGACTACCTTTCTCAACTGACCTATAACTTACTTTTCTGACAAAATTTAGGTAAAAATTATGATACGTTGCTTCCAGTTATCAGAACGGCAATCATTTTTCATAGCCAGAATATACAACATTACGGAAAAACGAGTCTGTAATAGAGAAAGAATGAAACGGAATTTTAATCGTCGCTCTCACAAATTTTTTTGAAATTTGTATTTCCAAAAGCGCGGCAATGGTTCGCGAGTGCGATATAAAGAAAAGTAACCGAAGTCTGCGAGCGAACGGCCGTAATGCCGTTTATACTCGCGTAATGCTTACGTACGTATCTCGTGAAGAACGGGAAAACCTACGAACGCGTCGATCTCGTTAACAATCCGCGCGTATCTTCAAAAGACAACCATCCAATCACGAACGACAATTTCCAAATTTTAGACAACGTCAACAATAGACACGGTTTGGATGACTACACTTCCTCGGCACACTTTCAAAATTCATCTTCACTCAATACGAGTGAATCGACCATTAACCCAAACAAAGCAAAGCGAACTCAACGTAAGTAAAGAGCCGGCCGGGGAAAAAAAAAGGTTGCCAAAAAAGATTAAGTTTGAAAAACCGCAAACTTTCTAAATACTATTTTTTGGACCTTCGTATAAATTCGTTTTTTGCGAACTATTTTCCGCAAATAAATATTACGTACACTAAATTTAACGATAACTGCGAATGAGGTAATTGATAAATTGTTATAAAAGTGATTTCGTTAACTTGGATTAATTTTCAATGGACGCCATTCCTTTTTTCTAATTATTTTTAGGGGATTTTCGTTCGTTGTTATTCACTTCATAATTATTTTATTATAAAAACACTATTACTCTTCTAGTTTAGTGGCATAAATTTCACTTCATAAAATAAAAATAAAAAATTTCTAGTTTCTACACTGAAACCAGTTTTTACCACACTGAAGATGGGAACAACAATTCACGAAACGTTCGGGCATACCACCAGATGTTCGGAACAGTGAGTCTGTCTTTTAAAACTCACCTTTCAGAATAAAACAATCCCTTTAATATATATACCGGGTGTCCCATTCGAAATGAAACAACTTTGAAATTGCAATTTTTAAAGTATTAACGTGAGAATGTTGAAACTTTGCCAGTTACTACACCAGACGCGTAAGTTTTTGTCATAATATTTTGTTTGTTTGTTTCAGATTGAATTATGTTTACCCCGCAAGAAAAAGCGAAATTTGTGTTATGGATGGCTGAGCTAAAGTCCCTTACTCTGGTGCAACGGCGATTACGTACAACCTTTCACGAGGAACCACCCACCAGAAGAGACCTATATGCGTAGACCAAGAAATTTGAGGAGACTGGCAGTGTTCTAAAGGAACACCCTGGAGGTCGAACAAGTTCGGAAGATGATGTTGAACGAATAAGCGGCGCTTTTGGTAGTAGCCCGAGAAAGTCCATCCGTCGTGCCAGTGTCGAACTGCAGATTCCTCGTTCAACTGTGCATAGAGTCGTGCGCAAGCGGCTGCAGCTCTATCCATATCAGCTTCGAATTGTTCAGCATATAACATGTGACGATCTTAACAAAAGGAAACATTATGCTATGCACAATGTATCTAATGTATCTAAATGTTATAATTCACATATATCATACGAAACTTTATGACATTGACTATTTACTGTGTGAATATTATATTGTTTGCATTATTCAATAAAAAATGATAAGGTTTCAAAGTTGTTTCATTTCGAGTGGGACACCCGGTATATATATATATATATATATATATATATATATATATATATATATAATATATATATATATATATGGGAATGAACTCAGAATGGTTCCCTGAGTTCTTTATGATACACACAGACCGTGCATGGAACAAGGAACTCTTCTGGGATAATTAAATCCACTATAGTCCGAATAAGTAATGGTAAATGACAAATACCATAGTTTTTTTCTTTTTCATGATGCAAGCCCGACGTGGGCAACGGGTCTATAGTGGATTTAATTATCCCAGAAGAGTTCCTTGTTCCATGCACGGTCTGTGTGTATCATAAAAAACTCAGGGAATCATTCTGAGTTCATTCCCATCATGAAACGGACATGTTATGTGCCTTGAAAAGTGGACGCTCAATTCTGCCAGTTAAGGTTTAAGGTTTGGTTTTGGCTAAAAATATAATAGTTACCCCTTTTTCTTTGATTTATTCAATCAGACGTGAATGCAACGAGTCTTTTACTTATATTGAGGTTCTAAATGTAGTGGGGCTAGGCTGTTTTAAACCCTAGATCCATGTCCCAAAGCTGGATCCTGTCTGCTTTGCAGATAGCTGGTGAGGGAAGCTATATTTATGGAACCTCTTTGAGAGAGACCCGTTGCCCACGTCGGGCTTGCATCATGAAAAAGAAAAACTATGGTATTTGTCATTTACCATTACTTATTCGGACTATAGTGGATTTAATTATCCCAGAAGAGTTCCTTGTTGCATGCAAGGTCTGTGTGTATCATATATATATATATATATATATATATATAATATATATATAATATATATATATATATATGTATATATATATATATATATATAAAGGGTAAAAGAGCTTTACGAAAAACAAAATAACCCGACTCAAAAAAGAAAAACTAAATGGTTGTCGGACACGATTTTCGGCCATTGAGTGCTCGGTCTGTCCTCTTAATTTGGATTCTGGAAGGTTTATGCTTTTGCAAATTTTGTCAGAGCGTTACAAGAACTGACGGACATACCAAATTACCAAATGCGATGGTTAAGGACAGTTAAGGATGGCTGGGAGAAAGTTAAGCGAACGATTGAGGGTCGGCTGGATCGGCACGGCCGGAATGGGACGATGTAATCGCTGGCTTAATGCGACTAAATAATAAATGCGCCTTTCCCTTTTCGAAGGGAGCTGATGCTTATTAAAGAGGGTGCTGCTGGAAGGGTGTCGTAATGTCTGGTAAGGTCAGAAGAAGGGCGCAACGGCTGTGCAGTCAAAGTTTACGATGGCATCACAGGGGAAATAATTCGCAGTTCCGAGATAACGGTAACTTACGTGATGGGATCTATTAAATGACGGCTGACTATCAAAATGCGTAATATTTTCGAGGTCTGTAGAGAGCAAAAAGAGAATTAAAATGTTCATTTTTGTCGCAATGACCGAAAATAAAATAGTAAGAGAACATTACTATCCTTACTTCTCAAATGAATCGTTAAAGTATCCCTTCTTTCGAAGAAGGAACCATTAAAGCATTCCTTCCTCTTTTAAACAAAACTAGTACAGTTCCCGCCGCTTCGCTGACGGTTAGACAGGCTAAACTACAAAAAAAGAACCCAGCCGTAAAAATTTTGAGCTTCACATTGTGTTAACATTTCTGAATCTGGTATCTCCCAAAACCTCCTCACCCCTATTCATACAACTTGGGGGCTAACCCCCTCCCCCATTACCCCCACCCCTCCCCATTACCCCCACCCCCACCCTTCCCCCATTGCTAAACTACAGAAAAGAACACAGTCATGAAAATCTTGAGCTTCACATTGCCGCCCGTAATACAATTTCTGAATTTTTTTTACAATTTCTGAATTTTTTTCTCACAATTTCTGAAAGTGTGACGGACAGACGGACAGACAGACAGACGGACAGCTCTCTTATTATAATATATAGATTAAACTGGGTTTAACACTCTAAAAACGCAAAGATCCAATCGGGAAAAGTCGCATAAAAACGTAGTTCATCCCATCTAAATTTAAGTACTGAATTCAAACCAAAAATTCCATTACATTTTCTTCCGTCATTAATAGTTCGTCAAAATGAAAAGGGATGAGTTAACGTCCCTCAACAGCAAATTTCACCGCATTCGGACCGAGTCGTGTCAGTGCTTTGTGGGTTAGGCGTGTGTGTGTGTGTGTATGTGTTTTCTGTACTGTGTGATGTCTGTGGGGCGTGGTATGGAATGGAGTATTTGGTTATAATGTCTCTCTGGTTTTACCTTAATGGTGCGAGGTGTTGGTGCATGATTGTACATGTAGTGGCAAGGGTGTTGTGGGTTAGTTGTCGCTGCTGCCATGAATTGTGTTCCCTTCATGTCTAAATGTTCCCTAACTTTCAGTATTTTTTTTTCTCTGTGCAAATGTTCTATTGGTGTTTGAGTACATCCTGTAATGATACAAAGTGGGTTGTTTTGTATTGTCTGTAAGGTGTTTATGTGTGTGTGTTTGAGATAATGGGTGCCCAGCATGGGCTAGCATAGTCCATAACTGTGCGAATATATTGTTTGTATATGAGTGATGTTGTTTCCTGCTGGTGTCCAAAGTTTGTGCCAGTTAGTACCCTAAGCGTGTTAAGTCTTGACGTACATTTGTTTTTAATGTCCTGAATGTGGTTTGCAAAAGATAATGATGTGTTGTATGTGACCCCAAGTATTTTGGTCCTGTGAGTGTGTGGAATGTTGGCATTGTTTAGTGTAATCTGTGGAGTTATCTGGTGTTCTTTTGTTTCCTTGTTAGCAAGGTGAAGGTTGATTTTATGGGCACTACTTTGAGTCTATTGTGTGTGAGCCAGTCTTGTATACTGTTTATGTATGTTTGTAGGTTATTTGTAGCGGTGTCGATGTTGTTGTGGGTAGATGGTAGAGTGATGTCATCTGCATATGATGATAAGGTAAGCTTGTTATCTATCGGCGTTGGAATGTCATGCATGTATAAGTTGAACAGTGTTGGTGAGAGAACAGACCCTTGAGGGACCCCGTTCGGAAAAAGCTTGTTTTTGGATGACTTGCCATTAAATGTGACATATGAGTACCTTCCTGAGAGATAATTGCTCAGCAACCTTTTGGTGTTATTGCGCATGTTTGTATTGAGTATTTTGTTTATGAGAGGGAAGCGTGGGATAGCATCAAATGCTTTACCAATGTCTATTGTTGCTAATAGTGTACGTTGAGCTGGTCGTCTGGAGTTGATGCCATCCATGATGTGCTGAGTAAGGTTAGTGAGTAATGTCATGGTTGAGTGGTGAGGTCTGAATCCATGTTGAGTAGGCGATAGTGGTATGTGTGGGTTGGTGATTTGTAAGATTAGTCTTTCTGTTACTTTGGAAGGTGTGCATAGTAAAGTAATGGGTCTCTCGGAAGCTGGTTCTGTTGGATTTTTGTTTGGTTTGAGTAGTGTAATAATTTTACCTTGTTTCCATATGTCAGGAATAATACAGTGTTGGTATGAATATGTGCTGATGTTTGTGAGAGCTAGTATTCCCTGTGGGCCCAAGTGTTTAAGGTGTATGTTAGATACGTTGTCTGGTCCAGCAGCCTTCGAATTCTTAATGTTTTTGATGATGTTGGTGGTCTGGTTTGTATTGAAGGATGTAATGGTCGTGTCGAGTCTGTAGGTTTTCTTGTGTCTGGCTGTTTGTCTGTCTGCGTGTTTCTGGTTGTTGTCTCTGTTTAAGTGACTTATCTCTGCGTAGTGATTAACTAGAATGCTAGCTTGTTGTGTATATGTTGGGATATTATTTTGGCTGCGACAGATAGCCACGTGTGAGGTGTGAATGCGCTGTTAGAGTGGGTAATGCTGTTTATAGTCTTGTATAGCCTGGATGTATCTGTGGAGTGGTTTAATGTTGTTATGAATTCCCTAAATGTTTCTGTTTGTTTTTCTTTAAGTTTGTTGTTTATTTCTGTGTTGAGCTGTTGTATCTGCTGTTTTATGGCTTCTGTGTGTGGTGTTTGTGTGTTATGTTTGAGGTTGTTACGTTGCTTTATGAGATGGGCTATTTCTCTAGTGTAATTTGGGTTGTATTTCCTAATGTTGCCCTTGGCTATGTATTTGTTTGCATTATTGATGATCTGATTAAATATCTTGAGTGTTGTATTGATGTTTATGATGGGTGTGCTGTTTAATGTGGTGAATTGTTCCTCAGTCTGTATTTTGAACTGTTCCCAATCAGCTAATATGAGTCAGTTGAACATGGCGGCTCGACTGGAACAGTGCCCTGCCCTACGGAGCAGTCCAGGACGTTCACATTTAATGGCCACTCGTAAACGTTTCAGTGTTGAACAATATGCAGCTGTATTGATTGTTGTGCCTTTTTGCATGAAGTCTGCGAGCAGAACGCCTTTGTGGTCCCAAAACACGGTAACCATCACTTTGCCAGCGGACCTCACAATCTTGAACTTCTTTGGTCGCGGGGACCCAGGGTGTTTCCATTCCATGCTGGCACGTTTTGTTTCCGGAGTACGGTGATGAACCCATGTCTCGTCTCTTGTGACAATGCGCTCGAGAAATTCTTGACCACTGACAGACTCGGAATATTGTTGCAGAAATGACAGGGCAGTGTTCCAGTCGAGCCGCCATGTTCAACTGACTCATATATACCAATGTACGGTAGATGGCAGCCGAATCGACGTGCAGTGTTGTCAACAATGATTAACGAACTCACCTGATACAAAACATCATCAATGTACTGTAGGTCTTTTAGTTACGAAATTATACGCCGTGTAAACTTATTTTCTGACCGCCCCTCGTACATCATAATTATTTTTACTATTAATTAATTAATTATTAATTACATACGTGATAGGCTGAATAATGTTTTGCCCCCCATTAAATTTACCGTGGAAATGGTCGAAATGGAGCACAATTGAACTACCTCATTTTTAGATTATTAGAAATTATTAGAACTCCGAATAACAAGCCTGCTTTTAAAGGTTTTACAGAAGCTACCCATTTCCTATGTGTATGTCCACTGGTTTTCATCCACAGTTTTTCGACTAAAAGAGGTATTGTTTTGGGTATGTTCCTGAGAGCGGGATGGGACGATTCATCACCGCCAACTCAACTCCGCCGACTCAACTCCAGCCAACTCATCGCCGTCAACTCAACTGCATTTTTTGAAAAAATAAATTAAATTTATTTTTGAAGGTTAGAGCTTTAAAAAGTTAAAAATTGTTAGAAACTCTTTATTCTACTACGTTAAAAAAAGATTAAAAGGTTCAGATTTTAATTAGTGGTAATTGTAGGCAATCCCACGTAAATATTCTAATGGTGATCGTTGCTCAAAGCTTAAAACTAGTTTTAATATACGGTCATCAGCATCACGATATTTTTTTAACTTTGAAGGTGGAGCATGACCTCCTACAAGTTGTTCGAGATACATATCTCGACTTCTGTATTTTGTATAAGGCATCTATAATGTTAATTGGTGAAGGTTAGGTTAGGTTAGGTTATATTATATAAATATAATTAGTTATGTTTTCAATGGTTGTTCCAAGTGTTTTTAATTTCCTTCAGTACCTATCATCGCACTAAAGAAAGATTAATAAATTATACAAACATTATTTGGCGACGGTGCATTCAGAGTTGAGTTGGCGGCGATGAGTTGGCTGGAGTTAAGTTGGCTGGAGTTGAGTCGGCGGAGTTGAGTTGGCGGCGATGAGTTGGCGGTGATGAATCATACCCTACCCCCTGAGAGCCCTTAGGATTTTCAGACCTTTTTATTTGGACTCCGAATTTTGTTATTTTAAGGATTCCTTTAATAAATTGGGATATCCTCCTACATTTTGTGACAAGGCCCTTAGATCTTCCAAGAGGTTCTATAATAATACTACGAAGGGAAAGAACGTGCGCGACGCTCTGGTAATCCCATTTAATGTACAGTCACTTCGTAACTTGGTTCCTCCCCAACTTACTCTCGTCTCACGGATTTCATGTTCCACTCGTGGTCTTTTACAAATTATTTAATTTTCCCTCCAGTTCTGAAGTATATCGAATTCCAAGGACTGTCCGAACGATAATGTCGGTGAAACTACTGATTTCAAAAGACGCCTTTACCAACATAAATATAGTTTGAATACGGCCGATGAAAATTCGGCCTTACATGGACATCGATTAGTTGGGATCATAATATCAGTAATAATAAAGTAATTTTCTTTTAAATGTCAGTAATAATGGCGAACGTAAGCTCGCTGAATCTTTTATTATAAAAAAATACTGATAATTTTTATATAAAACATCAAACCTTCCAACTTGATTTTATGGGGAACTTTTGCCTGTCAAAATCTTCCGTGTTCCGGAATTATTCATGGCGGTTTGAGTTGCCAGAGGAATTACTTTTTTTTTATTGAATATTCCTTTTAAGTTCTACTCTCACCTTTAGTTTCTACTCACCGCCCGAACGAAGAGGGAAAATTCGGTGCTACTATAGCGTGCGGTCTACAAAGATAGCTTTAGTCTACAAAAGAATTTTCGCTGAAGTGACCTGACCTGGCCTGACCTGAAATGACGACTTTATCTTTGAGGACGAATGTGAGGTCAAGGCGGACTATAAAAGAGGGAATTATGAAGACAAATATTAGTTCAATTACATTAAAACAAAAAATTTAAAGGACAAAACAAACAATTCATTCTATGGGATATAATGCCCGGTTAGGCTAATTGAGTGCCCGGTTAGGTCAACTGTATGCCCTTGACAATTCGTTAGGTTAAGTTGTGATATTTTCGTTAGTTTTAACGAAAATATCACAACTTAACCTGACCAATCGTCAAGGACAAAGATTTTAATTGAATTTACTTTATATTTAAAGGGAATATAACTAAAATAATTAGTGGCCAATCCTGTATATGTACGTTTTCTGTATACCGGAGTGTGAAAGTTGTTAATTTTCTTTGAGATTGAAATATCAAGAAAACTTAGTGTGTCATCAACTTCTTTATCTACTGTAAACCTGATGCTTTGATGTTGTGAATTCAAATATGTTAAAAATGACTACCTGATCTTGATTATTCTTGACTATCAGAAAGCATAAATGTGTCATCAACATATCTTCTATAAAAAATAGGTTTAAATTCTATGGGGCATTGTTCCAGCCACTTCTTTTCATAGTAGCAGAGGAATGCACTTGCTGAGGTGGATCCCAGTGGAGAACCCATTGCTACCCCATCAATCTGCTTACATTGATCCCCATTAAACCAGAATAGAGTAATATTCATTTTAGCACACATCCATGTTTTTCGATTAAAACACTTTTGTGATCAATTTTTAGTCGTTTTGCACGAATCTGACAGCTGTTTCCTGTGCAAACGTGTATTTTTTTAAAAATATCTTCACTTGAAAATATCTAGTTTTTATCTAGTGATTTCACCATTTTTTTTTTTTCCGCTCCTCATTTAGTAGCCGTATTCGCGATATGTTGATTTTTTTTTGCTCTTCATTTAGTTATCAGCCGTACGTATTCGCGATATGGTGTTCCTAAGTTAGGTTAGGTTAGGTTATTCATTAGGGAAAGATGAAAGCATATTTTCCTGGTCAATTTTTAGTCGTTTTGCACGAATCTAATATCCGTTTTTTGTGCAAAAGCGTATTTTTTGCGATATCTTCAAGTGAAGATCTCTCAAAAACTACACATTTGCACAGGAAACGGATGTAGATTCGTGCAAAACGACTAAAAATTGACCAGAAAAATATGTTTACGTCGAAAAACACCGATGTGTGCTAAAACGAATATTTAACCCCAGAATATATTAGCCTTGACTGCCAGTTTTAGTAAGTTATGGAACTGCTGTTTATTAAGATTATTAAAGTTTGAGGTACTGTCAGCAAATATTTGTTCAGCTAGTATATTCATAGTTTTTTCGGATCAGCTGAAGATCAGGGCCCCCGCCTTCTTTAGTTAGCGTTATAAGGCTAACTAACGAAAATATCACGACTTAACCTAACCAATCGTTAGGTCAATTGTACGCCCTTGACGATTGGTTGGTTAGGTCATGATATTTTTGTTAGTTAGCCTTATAAGGGTAACTACGAAGGCTGGGGGCCCTGATCTTCAGGTGATCCATTTTTTCTAGTGGAATATTTGTAAATAATGATGTCACATCAAATCTGCACATAAATTTGTTAGCTGTATAACTAGAATTAGTGATTTCCTTTACAAACTCATAGGAGTTATTGACCGTAAACTCATTTTTGGTCAGATGAGATAATTTGGGTACAAGGAATTTAGCTAAATTATGATGGACAATTAATTGCTGGCAGTATAGGTCTTATATGGACACTCTCCTTATGCACTTTGGGCAAGCCATAAAATATACCAGGTGTGGAACCTGAAACCTTTAATGAATTAATAGTGGGACCATCCATCAACCCAAGTTTTTCAAATCTTCGAACAAGCCTATTTATTCTATCTTCCAACCTGAGAATAGTGACAAGTGGATCAATATACTTCATCTTCTCAAATTTTGCGTGATCCCCAAGTATATTTATACCTTTATTTATATAATCAAATTTGTTAAGAATTAGTATACCATGTCCTTTGTCCGGTTTACAAATAATGATAGATTTGTCTTTAGCAAGATCTTTCAAGAAATTAACATCTTTTCTATTGATAAGAGGAGAAAAACTTTCAAAGTTTTAAAATTATAAAACCACTTATATGCAATTGTTTTGCTATGTGACTTGACAGCGGATTCATCCCTCTTTAAGTGGGAATATTTGATAAGGTCCTATATTAAGTTTCAAAGCTAAGAAAATACTTATTAAAATCCAATTTTATATTGCCAATTTAAAACTGAGTCCCAGAGCAAGCAGTGACTTTTCTTTGGGTGATGAAACGCAGTCAGATAAATTAAAAATTACATCAGGATTAACAGGAGCTAGACCACCACCAATACTCAGATTCTTCAATTTATTTTGTTGTTCTCTTTTCACACTTTCTATATATACTCGATTTAGTCCTGTCATATACTATATGCTTCAAACACAAAAGATATAGAAGTGAAATACTGTCTTCAAGTTCACCAATTAATATTCTAATCTTCGAACCCACATGGTTTAACAGTTTCATTTTAGTTCGAATTTTCAAATTAAACGGTTTGAACTGCCATTTCTTATATAAGTTTGAGCCACTCAGTGATTTCTTGTATAATTTGAATCTCAGGAACTTAGGGGTGATGCTGTATGATTTGCACTGATGAAGAAAATTCAAATCACAGTTTGTTTTTTCTCTCTTGAAGAAATTCTTCTCATAGAGGCGAAACTTCCGAAGCACATGTTGGTCATATCGCTGTAGAATTACATTAGCAAAATAATGTCCCCAAAGAAGTCAAATATAACAAATTTCCATACTATGGTTATATAGAGTAAGTGATAACATTAAGAAAGACTTACCACAGATTTGTAACAAAATTTACCCCAAAATTGACTTTGAATTTGTTTTCACTAACACTTTATCGATTGATTCATTCTTTATATTGAATAAAAGGTTATTATTGAATGTTTCACCAACAGCGACCTTGAAGGCGTAACCATAATTTCTTAGGGTATTTTACTGTGTTTTGTTCGAATCTGCAATCCGTATCTTGCGTAAATGCTTATTAAGAAAGTTATAAATAGTAGAAAAATTATAGGTTCCGTATGACGATATACCTACATTGGCCAATAAGAGCACGGCTTGCATAAACGTCCTGCCTACGTCATTCTCATTCTCACCTCATTTCATAGTTGTGGCGGATTGTGACAAGTGCAGTCTGACTTTCTTTAAGTGCATAAAAAATTTTCTATATCCACCTCCACAATAAGGTAAGTTTAGTACGTATATATTATCATGGGGGGGCGAAGCCCCCGGTTAGCACACGCAATCGGAGAACACACGGGTTAAGGTTAGGTTATATATATATATATATATATATATATATATATATATATATATATATATATATATATATATATTCCTAGCCCGTTTGGTTTTTGTTAATATCCAAAATACATTTTTCTAATGTATTTTTGGTGTGTTTGGTTCATATATGACCTTCATTTCTAGCGAAAATGAACCAAAACATAGGAAAACTTTAATGTTTCATAACTTTGTTTCGGTTCATTTGCGCAAGATATGAAGGTCATATTTGAACAGAACACACCAAAATACATTAGAAAAATGTATTTTGGATATTAATTTCAGTGTTGGTGAAACATTCAATAATTACCGAATAAAAAACCAACCACAGGTGATAAGTTGTCTTCTACAAAATTGTACATTATCTGATGCTTGTCTCGATCTGTCTTTAAGAGCCTAGAGTTGTATACTGCTTTAGTGTCTTGGAAAGAAACCCCACTTTTGTTTTATAACTAATGTAGCGTTGATGTATTTTTGCCGTGTAATTGTTTATGTGGAGTGTTTTATGTGATGTAAAATGTTGCATGTAAATTATTTTAATCCTTTTGATCAACTAATGTATGTTTTTAAAATTACAGATTCTGATGATGAGATGAGTTAATCTCGAAACGTAAAGTTAAATTATAATTAATAAACCAAGATGATTGTGGCACTTGTTTATCTATTCCTAATATACGGTATATATATATATATATATATATATATATATATATATATATATATATATATATATATATTATATATATACCTAATTTTTTCATTTGTTTCGTTCTCCCTCCTCATCTTGCGCGGAATATTCTCCTATACAAGCGTCGTTCTTTACGTTAATTATACTGCGTGTTTGCAGTTTATATATATATATATATATATATATATATATATATATATATTATAAAATATATATTTGTCAGTCGATGACTTGGAAAGTAACGTTATCGTTCCTTCGTTCTGCGATGCAACGCTGTCAAGCCGAACGGAGAAACGTCCTGCTTCTGCTCTGTCCCTCACACCGAATGACGATGAAACCTTCATGAAAAAAACTAACCGCAAGGAGGAAAACTCTCTCTCTCTCTCTCTCTCTCTCTCTCTCTCTCTCTCTCTCTCTCTCTCTCTCTCTCTCTCTCTCTCTTTCATCCTTGTGGTTATTCCCTGTGTCTGTGAACCCAGTAACCTTCTTTCCATTCCTTTTTCTTAGTCTTTTAGAAGGAATGAAGTTATAGAGCGAGACCTACATTTAGTGTCGCTCACTGAGAGAGACGGAGTTCCAGGAGCGCAAACCAACCAATTTGAGGTCTTAATGGCGCTTAACCTATAAAAAGAACTCATAAAATGGTCGTAAAAGATTCACCTTCCATATTATACAATATATATATATATATATGCTTGTACCTTAGATATTCGTGCTTATACCTCATGGGGAATGGACGTGTTGTGTCTCTCTCTGTATTAACAGCCAAATAAGAAGGGAATAAACTACTCGGCGGTTTATTCTGTTCACACCCGAAAGTGTATAAAGTATCAGTGAATCCGTGCATATAAACTATTGAGTGAAATTCAGTAAAATTAAGAAAGTGCAATACAGTTTACATAAATTATCACCAGTTTAACGTATATATTTAAACCGTAATACGGTTGGCATTCAAGAAATTTTGAAAAAAGGCAGGAAAAAGGTTATAAAACGCAAAGGTCAGAAAACCCTCGTCACCATTGAAAGGAAAGAAAAGAGAACGAAAGAAAAAAATAAAAAAATTGTGTATTTCTTTTTACGCTAATTAATTAATAGCATGACCATGGGTCCAAATTCTCACTTAATCTGCAATTTGTGTAATCTGGAAACAACTGAAAATGCAGCAATAAGATGCGATTTCTGTAAAAACTGCACGACTTTATCGGCATGAATTGGGATGATAGGAAAATATCTCTTGTCTCCAACGCGAAACAGATCGTGGGAATCAAATTTCTGTGTGATGCATGTACACAGACTGTAAACTGCTTCGCGGTACTTAAAGAAATGGAGAAAGCGAACTCGAGTGTTACAAAAAAGGATGAAATGATGGGGAAACAAGAGTCCGGAAATGTCCAATGAAAGTTCGTGTGGATGAGAGAGAGGAGGAAGTAACGAATAACAATATAAACAATATAATACGGAATGAAGACATACGGGGCTCCAATAAACCTTAGCCCCCCCGCCCATGGCCTAAACCATTAGAGATACAGTAAAACTAAACATACCTTACAAAAGAGAATTTAATCCTGCATTTAATGAGAAACAATTAAAACTTGGCGTTCCCGCCATTGGCTTCCAAGACAGCCTGAATTCGCTTTGGGTAGCTTGCCAAAAGTGACGTGAATAGATCTTGATCGTTACGCAAATTTGTTAAAACAGTTTCAATGTGTTGCGTCATTGTATCCTTCGAAAATCGATTTGCTGCAGGTTCTTGAAACAAGAGACATTCAACCTTGTCCTTTATAACTGATCCAATGTGTTCACAGACGTTCAGGTCAGGAGAATTTCCTGGCCATTCTTCATTTCCAAAGAAATCGATCTCATGGTTCCGCAACAACTGTTGAGTGGCTAATGCCTTAAAGCAGGGGGCCTTATCGTGCAGAAGTGTGACCTGATCGACATCCATAACATTGTTTGGGTTTCTTAGAAAAGGAATGACATGCTGGGATAGAATAATGTCACGAAAATACTGTCCATCCCAACTCTGACCATTTGGCTTCAGCACCCACATGAGCTTCTTTGCAGTGAACAAAAACACACCAACACAGTCTGGACTTTTTAATAATTCGCGATAATGTTCATTGTCATCGATTTCATCTGGTGTTATGGCTCACACTCGATCATTTTGGTAGTTAGGCCGACGTGTTACGTAAACAAAAAATTCATCGGAGACTGCTAAATGCATGAAATCATCTACATCCCAATCTTCAAGATAATGGGCAAACCACATTCTGTCATCGATGTTAAGTTGAGTTTTTCTTGGCTTTGGAAGTTCATGCCAAGGCTTTAAACCTTGCCTATGACGGTACAGTCGAATGATCTCACCACTAACGATCTTTCCTCTCAACACTTCGATCTCTCTAGAAAGTTTAGCACAGCTGTTTTTCCGCTTACGCGTACCGCTTTCAATGATGTCCTTTGTTTCCTGAGAGAGTGGCAAATTTGGGCGCCCAGATTTGGTTGTATCCATTTCACATTCATCCAAAGTTTTATTCCAATTTCTTTTGACGAAGTCCTCACTTCTTCGCAACTTTTTGGCAACCCATGAACGTGTTATAAAGGTGGCTCCAGCATCACGAGCTTCCCGAATGTTATTGCTCGTATGCGATCTATCACACGTTGCCTCTCCGAATCACCAATTAATTGAGAAGCCATTATATTATCACTTTATCAGCTAGAGTAATTTTAATACCTGCAATAAATAAAGAATTTTATATATTTTTATAATCACTAAAAACTATTTCGATATAAGTAAACATGTAAGCTGCAAATGGGGGGGACTTAGGTTTTTTGGAACCCCCTTAGATGAAAGAAAAGAGATAAGTAAAAGTTGCGAGGTAGTAAAACTGTCCAACTAAAAACGTAGGAAATAAACAGCCAAATAAAAATAATAATACCAAAATTAAGAACATTGAAAATAATAAGATAACAAGAAGTAGGAGCGTAGAAAATACCGTATCTAAATACTACGCAAAAGGGAACTGCAGATATCGGGATGGGCAATGCATCTATGCACATCCCACATTATGTAACACACATTACACAAGTGGTTATTGCAAATTTGAAGAGAAGTGCAAGTTCCACCATCTTACTTTCTGCAACACCTATGCAAGATATAGGAGGTGCAAATACGGACAAAAATGCTATTACCACCACCCTCAAAGGAACACAACGGGTGAACAGGAAAAACGAACATCAAAGAAGGGTACCAATTTTTTAGACGTAGCCAACACAATTCAGCTGGTAAATACTATCCAGCAAATACAAAGTCAGCTGACAAATATAGGAATCCGAGAGCCGTACAAAAGGCACACACAAAGACATTTCATGCGATATCGGGACAACAGGTACGACAAAGATAAAAAGAGGCAAATTCTCTGAGGACCACAAGGCAACTAAACTGGCACCACCACTCGAAAACAAATCGGAACTACATAAATGGAAAAACGATAGAGAAAAAATAAAAATAATCCTAGCCAACATTCAGGGCCTTAAATCAAATCATTCCCCGGACAAAGCTTTATACTTGAAAGGACTCATGCAAGAAACCGGAACAGGCTTTGCATGCCTCACGGAAACTCATCTAAAGGACTGCGAGGTGAACTGTGAAAACTGTGAGTTCTGTGTTGACAAAAAAGAAATACAAATTGATAACTATATCATACTCCGAGCCAACAGAACAGTGAGACGTAAAGAAGGATGTGCTATTTACACACGCGAAAGGCATATGGCAGAAATGACTATAAGTACCTCAAACAGCTACGTAGAATGTGTAGCAGCAAAAGTTGAAAAATTAAATATGGTACTAATTTTAATGTACAGACCCCCAAACACGCCAACCTCAAAATTTTCAGATTCCATTACAGAGGTAAGAAACTGGGTAAAAGATCTACACTCTCCAACCACAATTTTCTCTGTGGTGATTTTAATTTCCCATTCATGAAATATAAAAGGATAGGAAAAAATATATGTATGCACCAGGACAAGGGGGCCACACGGGAAAACCAGGAGCAGGTAAAAATGCTACTCGCTCTCGCTGATGAATTTATGTTAACACAAGAAAAAACAACTGCCTAGATTTGGTATTAACAAACAACAGCCCAACTATAATATCCCCAACTACAGGGTGTCCCATAAGTCCGGCATCATAGGAAAAATAATAAAAAAAGGCAAAACAAAAGCTTTTATTTACAGAACGTGCTCAATATGTCCACCATTGTTTTCAATACACAAATTCAGACGTGATACCCAGTCAGCAAGCACACGGTGAATGATGTCAGGAGTAATGGTGTTACATGCCCCAATAATGCGCTGCCGCAAATGTTCAACACTCCTAATTTTCTCTGCGTATACCAGCGCTTTCAAGTGGCCCCAGAGATAAAAATCTAGTATTCTCATTTTAGTTATAAAATACACCATAAGATTTATAAAATATAGGAAATGCCTCCATTAAAAAACCATGAAAATAAAAAAATGATTTTGGATTTCGAAACAGAACTTAAATCCTAAGTTTACAAAAGAAATCAAATTAACATTTTACTCTTTTGGAATTCCTATTAAAAAAATTGTTCAATGTGTTTCCCTTCTGTTTCAACAATTTTCTTCAATCTTGGACGAAATTCATCAGTGGTTCGATCGCTCTGCTCCTGTGGTATCTCTTCCCACTTCTCCACAAGAAGCTGACGCAAGTGATCAACATTTCTCACCCTGCTCCTGTAAACTCTCTGTGCCAAATTTTCCCAGATTTCATAGTCAACAGTGTTCAAGTCAGGACTGTTAGGTGACTAATTTTGGGGTTCAAGTAATTCTGGGACATTATTTTTTAAGTATTCCATAGTTGCTGAGTTGCTATTGCTGTATGGGACGTTGCTTCGTCTTGTCGAAAAAGATAACCATCGTTGACCAGATTTTGCATTTCTGGAAGCATGTTTCGCAACAGAGTATTTCGATAGTACTGGGCATTGACTTTCACACGAGGCTCAATAAAATGAATGGATGCTTTTCCTAACTTTGATATGCCAACTGACACCATGACACTAGCTGAGAAATGACTTCTGGTTGCAAAAAGTCTGCTATCAGGTATTTCATTCTTACATTGGACGTGCGAGTAAACTCTGTTATTTTGACTGTTCCGAGGTGGCTCCACAGTGAATCTCTTTTCATCAGTGAAACCTTTGAAAGTTTATCACATGTTACTCGCCGTAAGATTTGTTTTGATCTTTGTACTCGTTTCTGCTCATCAGTTTGAGTAATCTTTTGCCCGTGCACTTTTG
Source organism: Bathynomus jamesi (assembly GCA_023014485.1). Taxonomy (NCBI): domain Eukaryota; kingdom Metazoa; phylum Arthropoda; class Malacostraca; order Isopoda; family Cirolanidae; genus Bathynomus; species Bathynomus jamesi. The sequence continues at coordinate 894,221 of JAJOZX010000139.1, read as the reverse complement.
AAAGGTTTTAGTTGAAGATCTTGTTTAATTATGCGTCTCACACTAGTTTCTGATAATTAATTGTAACTCTTTTGATATACGAGCTGGTGTCATATGGGTTCCTGGCTGGTTTTCCTGACTTAATATACGTTTTTCGACGTCGTCAATATTGTCTTGTATGCGAACAGTTTTTGGTCGCCCACTTCCCTCTCTTCTTTTGATATCCCCAGTCTCGTCAATTTTCTTTAGAAGCTTTCCCAAACCACCAAGAGTCCATCCTTTGTTGGGGAATTCGGAGAATAGTTTCGTTCGTCCATATCCCTTTTCTAGTCTATAATGTTTAATTATAATCTTATCTTCCTCTGAAAATGGCATATTCACTATATCTTATAACCCTGCAAAAAAAATCGTATATTAGAATTTACAAAAGTGAAAATGGAAATAAAGGATTCTTGATTAGTTTGTCGAGCATCAGTTGTAGTATTATTAGAGAAATTTAATAAATCGTTATTTTTGATAGCTTCGAACTGAAATTTGGGTACAGGTAGATTTGGGTCCAGGTAGATTTTTTATCTGTTTTACGTGTATAAATTTCATACTGATTGTTTGAAAAATGTTGATTCCATGGATGTTTTTAGAGTGAACTCTTTTTTCAGGAAGACGGTGTATATGGGAATAACAGGAAAAGTAGGGAAATGGATATATAATTTCCTTAGTGAGCGGCGGAAAGTCGTTACAGTACAAGGACTATCTTCAACAGAATCAGAGGTCCTCAGCTCAGTACCACAAGGAACAGTATTAGCTCCACTACTCTTCATAATCATACAAAATGACATAGATGAGGACGTTACCAGAGACAGCACAGTAAGAGGATCTAGAGTTTGCAACGAGTTTCTTGCGTTTATTGAGGTTCTGAATATATACTGGTCAAAAAAAGAAACGCAATTTTTGAGATTTATTAATAAACATGAGGACTCAGTATATAGTAAATGATTCTTTAACATAACAAACAGTCAATAACGCGTATGGCCACCCCTAGCCACAATGCAGGCTTGGAGTCTGGCCCTCATCGACCTCAACAGTCTCTGCAGGAAAGCAACAGGGATGGCCCTCCACTCTTCAATAATTGCATTGGTCAGTTCCCTGATGTTCTGCGGCTGATGCTGACGTCTGCGAACTCGCCGTTCAAGTTCATCCCATGCGTGCTCTATCGGTGACATGTCTGGGCTGAAGGCTGGCCATGGTAAGGTCTGCACCTGTTGTCCCTGCAGGTACGCCTGCACTATCCTGGCTGCATGAGGTCTGGCATTGTCCTGTTGCAGGAGCACCAATTCTGGATGTTGCCTCATGAATGGAAGAACATGTGGGTGAAGAATCTCATCCCTGTAGCGCTGGGCAGTCAGAGCTGATAGGCCCACGATAGGTCACGGTGCTGATAGGCCCATTGCAGGCGTCGTTGCCTTCTTGCATCAGTGAGAAAAGGACCTCTGTAGGGCCTGCGGGATCGGAGTCCTGCATTACGGAGTCGGTTTCTGACGGTCTGGCCACTAATTCTGTTGTTGTGGATACCAGGTGTCTCTCTGGCTGTCTGACGAGCATTCCGCTGCCGATGACGCAGGTGCTGCAGTACAATGTGGTGATCCTGGCGTTGGGTCGTCACACGAGGTCGCCCACGTCTTGGCAGGTCCTGAACACTTCCTGTGGCATTGTACCGTCTAACAAGCCTAGAGATTGTGCTGGGATGCACATGCATTCGTTGTGCAACTTGGACAGCAGACATGCCTGCATCCAACATGCCCAAGGCACGACCTCTGTTGACCTCTGAGAGTCGTGGCATGCCTCAATCGCGGGAAAAAGTTTGGTTTTCTCAACGGGCAGTGTGTATTCTGTGAAGTCAAAGAAAAAATGCATGCCTTCATAAAGAATACATTCAATTTAATCTCTGTTTATTGTTTGTAACAAAATGGCGTCTTAGCCGGGATTACTCAGGTTTAAAAACATGCACTAAGTGGCTTTAAAAGATTTGAACAAACATTTAACCATAATCTTGAAACTGTGATAATACCACTAACAACTTAAATTTTACACCATATGCAAGCTAATTGCGTTTCTTTTTTTGACCAGTATAGTAGGCTAGGTGTAGCTGTAAACCCTAGATCCTGTCCCAAAGCTGGTGAGGGAAGCTATATTTTGGGGCCTCTTTACGAGTGACCCGTTGCCCACGTCGGGCTAACATCATGAAAAAGAAAAATTATAGGATTTGTCATTTACCATTACATATTCGAACTACAGTGGATTTAATTTTCCCAGAAGAGTTCCTTGTTCCATGGACAGTCTGTGTGTGACATAAAAAATCTCAGGGGACCATTCTGAGTTCAATACCATCATGAAACGGACATGTTAAGTGCTTCAAAAAGTGGACGCTCAATTCTGCCAGATATGGTTTAAGTTTTGTTTTTTGGCTGAAAATACAAGTTACCCCTTTTTCTTTGATGTATTCAATCCGACGTGACTGCAATGGATTTGTTTCTTGCGTATACTGGGGTTCTGAATATAGTAGGCTAGGTGTAGCTGTAAACCCTAGATCCTATCTGCTTGGGAGATAGCTGGTGAGGGAAGCGATATTTTAGGGCCTCTTTGCGATTAACCCATCGCCCACGTCGGGTTAACATCATGAAAAAGAAAAACTATAGTATTCGTCATTTACCATTACATATTCGAACTATAGTGGATTTAATTTTCCCAGAAGAGTTTCTTATTCTATGCACAGTCTGTGTGTAACATAAAAGATCTCAGGGGACCATTCTGAGTTCAATCCCATATATACAGGGTGGCGCAAAAGTCGCGCATCATAGGAATTTGCGCATCATAGGAATTTTCAGTGTTGACTATATTTTTTTTCTAAGGTTGGGAATGGTTGCGAACAATAGACAAGAGGGTGAGCTTGGTTTGTGTATGGAATCAGGGCTGGGAGTGGTTAACCGGTTAAAAATTTCTAACCGGTTAATTTCGGTTAAAATCAGTTATTTCAATAAATTCGTATAAAATCCACAAATTGTGGATAGAGAGATGCTAAAATATTCTCAGGAAAAAGATTGACTTGACGAGAGCCCATTAAAATGGTGGAAGTCAAGACGGAATGACTACCCAACAGTGAGCCGATTTGCAGGGCGATATTTGGCTGTTCAAGCTACATCAGCATCGTCTGAACGATTATTTTCGGCTTTTGGACTTGTATTTGAGAGTGACGCACGTCGCTTGAGAAAGAAACAGCAAGCGCCATCATATTTTTACATGAGAACGGGCAGTAGTTAAGTTGTTGTTGTTGGTTAGTCGATCAGCCCAACCTGATCGAGCAAGCCGGCGGCACACAGGTAACCGATTGCCCTCTCCGGAGTGGACCAGAGGTTCAGCGCACTAGTGATGTTGTGTTGTGCTCTATGTTGTGCTAGAGCGGTACAGTCTGTCATTGTTTGTGGTGTGTCCTGGCACAGGTGGCAGGTGTCGTCTGTGGAGTTGTCTAGTCTGTGTTTATATGTCTGTAAGTTGGGGTGATGTCCACATCGGAATCGTACTAAGTTAACTCGATCCGATCTGCTCAGGCTGGTCTCTGACCTGTCAATGGGTGGCGGCTTCGCACCTAGGACCGCATTCGGACCGAGTCGTGTCAGTGCTTTGTGGGTTAGGTGTGTGTGTACGTGTTTTCTGTACTGTGTGATGTCTGTGGGGCGTGGTATGGAATGGAGTATTTGGTTATAATGTCTCTCTGGTGTTACCTTAATGGTGCGAGGTGTTGGTGCATGATTGTACATGTAGTGGCAATGGTGTTGTGGGTTAGTTGTCGCTGCTGCCATGAATTGTGTTCCCCTCATGTCTAAATGTTCCCTAACTTTCAGTATTTTTGTTTCTGTGTGCAGGTGTTCTATTGGTGTTGCTTGTGTACATCCTGTAATGATACGAAGTGCGTTGTTTTGTATTGTCTGTAAGGTGTTTATGTGTGTGTTTGAGATAATGGGTGCCCAGCATGGGCTAGCATAGTCCATAACTGAGCGAATATATTGTTTGTATATGAGTGATGTTGTTTCCTGCTGGTGTCCAAAGTTTGTGCCTGTTAGTACCCTAAGCGTGTTAAGCCTTGACGCACATTTGTTTTTAATGTCCTGAATGTGGTTTGCAAAAGATAATGATGTGTTGTATGTGACTCCACGTATTTTGGTCCTTTGAGTGTGTGGAATGTTGGTGTTGTTTAGTGTAATCTGTGGAGTTATCTGGTGTTATTTGGTGTTGCTTGTTAGCAAGGTGATGGTTGATTTTGTGGGCGCTACTTTGAGTCTATTGTGAGTGAGTAAGTCTTGTATACTGTTTATGTATGTTTGTAGGTTATTTGTAAAGGTGTCGATGTTGTTGTAGGTGGATGTTAGACATGGTGGTAAGTATCGATTTAATTGCTTTTAAATGCCAAATACTTCTAATAGGAAGTAAACTTATTGTGTGATGAGTTTATAAATAATTATACAAAAAAGTATGTTGATTACTGATACGCATGCACTGCATGGAACTCATTCATGGACCGCACGCCACTGATATATATAACCTTTGAAATCTTTGGTTAGCTTCCGCCCGAATTGTTCATTCTGACGAAGGTCAAGCTTTTCACTCCACCTTAGACCTACAGTTTTACGTGGAATCCGAACCACGCCCCCACCAGCAGCCCAGCGTCTTCACCACTAGGTATTCCATACACTAAAACCAAAACTCTCCTTATCGTCTATTGTTAATTTTGCAGCCATTACCTACCTTAAAGAAAAATAATATAGTCAACACTGAAAATTCCTATGATGGGCGACTTTTGCGCCACCCTGTATATATATATATATATACATGGTGGGCCGAAAGTCTCGATCCATAGGAAAATATTTATTTTAATACATAAATTACAACAAATGGTAAATACTTAAAATGAATATCAACTTTAACTCGTAAATGCGTATCCGTGATACTGTACAGTAGTTCGTACTCCAGTATAAATACTCAAATACTTTTTTTATTTCAGCCCAGAAATGGCTTCGAATCTAACAACAGAAGACCGGGTAGAACTTGTGCTCATGTACGCAAGACAGGGCGCTACACACACAGAGAAGTTGCTACCGAATTCAATAGAAATCATCCTGATAAGCATCCAGTAACACATGCGACTGTTGGCAAGTTGTTTAAACGTTTCAAAGAAACAGAAAGTGTACATGATCGACGGCGTTCTGGTCGTCCAAAAACTGCAACTGATGAAAATACCTCTGCAATGGTATGTGAAACTTTAACGAATAGTCCAGTAAAGTCAACAAGAAGATTATCAAATGAAACACGCATCTCGAGAACGTCAATTCGAAGAATTATTAAAAATCATAAATTCCATCCCTAAGTGTCTCGATGTCAGAGGCCGCCAATTTGAGCATTTGTTATAATTTGTTGTTTATACTGGAGTACGAACCACTGTACAGTATCACGGATACGCATTTACGAGTTAAAGTTGATATTCATTTTAAGTATTTACCATTTGTTGTAATTTATGTATTAAAATAAATATTTTCCTATGGATCCAGACTTTCGGCCCACCCTGTGTATATATATATATAATATATATATATATATATATATATATATATATATATTATATATATACAGCGTGGTAAACAATGACTGCGCCCCCTCCCCTGCACAGATGAAACTAACAGAGGTACAAAAAAACTGATTGTTGCATGTTTTAGACAATTTAATTCTACGTCCAACCAAAACCACTCAATAGTTAGTGTTCCCTCCTTGTGCTTGGCGGACGGCTTCAAGTCGGCAAGGGTAGGAGGTGAGGAGAGACTCGAAAAGGTCAGTGTCGTACTCAAGATTTCGGAGGATTGTTTCGATGTGCTGCTCCATGAAATTACCTTGACTCCGTCTTTGATCAGAATTAAATTTAGTCTAAAAAAAATGGTAACTATAAATTGAAAACAAACTATAAAGTAAAGATAGGTTAAGGAAAGCAGTCTTGAAGATTATCTTTATTTTTCAACAAGTGTTTCAAAAGTATAAATAAAGTGCATAGATAACTGATATATTTAGTGAATTAGCACCAAGTAGTGATCTTTTATATGTTAATGAAAGTTGCATGAAATGAAAAATCGAAAACAATACAATTATTATTACTGTAAATGTTTGAGAAAAATACATTAAATCAAATATTTATACCATATAATCAATGACATGTTATCGCTGCAGTGCTTCGGGATAGACTATGTTGACTGTTTTTCCATCAGCACCCAAAATGAAAAGATTTTTACTGTCACCAACTCTTGAGCACGCAACATAAAGCTGGCCATGAGAAAAACATGGTTTCTGTAGGTTGAGGTCAACTACCTTAAGCGACTGGCCCTGAGCCTTGGTGATACTCATGGTAAAACTTAGTCGAATTGGGAACTGGAGGCGCTTGAATTGAAATGGCAAGTCCGATGGAATGATTGGAATTCGTGGAATGAAGACATCCATCCTTTCCTGCTGCATGTCCAGTCACTATTGTGGCCTCAATGACATGGCCCACAGCTTCTTTACAGCCAACCAGTTCCATTAGAAAGTGTTGGTGGGTCCATATTCCTGAGAAGAATGATAGGTGCACCAATCCTGAGCTGTATATTGTGTGGTGGCACACCTGATGGCTCCAAAGAATTGAGAAATTCTGTTGGATAATTGACAGCATCGTTGGTGTCTGGAACAGTGTCAACTGACTTGTATTGGTGCATCTCACCAGGTAACTGTAGGAGTAGCCCTCTGTTTATGGCATCGACTGAATCATTCTTTGATGCAAGGATGGCTCTTTCAGAAAGTCATTTGTGATTCAGGAAATGAGAAATAACATTTGGGAAAACTGAATCTTTAAGTTCTTGAAGTGTTGTGACTGCTTCACCAATGTATCCGACTGATACCATTCTATGCATGTTCTCAGAAACCATTTTGCCATTTCCCAGTTGAAGTAACCTTCCTGCAAAATTTCCAGCAGAAGCATCACCTGTCAAATGCACTCGCATGTTGGTTGCTAGCGTGAGTGGGTGAATGTTCTACAGATCTACAGAAGCTAAGGATAACAAAGACCCTAAGATCCACTCTAAGGTTAGCCCGAGAGAAAGGAAAGAGTAGGGGGTTAAGAGAAGAGAATAAGGGGTTAATTAAGTAGCAACACCTATCACTCATGGGTTAACATTAGGCTGACCATACGTACCGTTTTGAACGGGACAGTACCGTTTTTTTTATGGGTTCTGTATGGGTTCTGTCACTGAAGAATAATTGTAAGCTCAATATGTTTATGTACTTACTTTTTCATGAATACAGAATATTACATAACCCCCGTCCCTTTTTTGCCATCCCAATGTCCCGTTTTTGTCTCAAGGAAATATGGTCAGCCTAGTTAACATTCATTCAGAAAAAGAGAAAGAAAGGCTCACCATCATCATCAGTCGGCCACTGCCGACAAGTTAGAAAAATAGTCGGAGAGAATAGGAAAGGGGTGAAAGATGAAAAGAAATAAACTAAGAACGCTTACAAACCATGCAAACACAGTCTTAACTCACTATCATACCATGCAAACTACAGACATGCAAGTAAAGAGAGGATAGGTAGGAAAAAAAAAAGTAGGTAAAGTAAAACAAAAAGTGGGTTAGTTTACGCTACGAGCTACATCTACGATCGTATTAGTCTAATTTTTTTTTTTTTTTTTTTTGCTGGCATCACACACTGGCATGTCACAACAGACTCATCCTCGATCACCACCCCTAGAGCTCCTGTTGCTAATTGTTTTATTATATTAAACAACGTTAATAATTTTAACGAGAGAGAGGGAAAAGGGTGAGGCTGAGAGGGAAAAGGGTGAGGCTGAGAGGGAAAAGGGAGAGGCTGAGAGGGAAAAGGGATAGGCTGAGAGGGAAAAGGGAGAGGCTGAGAGGGAAAAGGGAGAGGCTGAGAGGGAGAAGGGGGAGGCTGAGAGGGAGAAGGGGGAGGCTGAGGGAGAAGGGGGATTGTTTTATTATTATATTAAACAACGTTAATATTTTTAAAATGCCTATCTAAACGGTTCTTAAACATATTAACGCTGGTAGAGTTCACAACTGACGCGGGAAGATTATTCCATTTATCAGTTACTTTAAACGTAAATAATTTTTTAGCGATATTAGTGATGAAACGTCTGCCACGCAAATTAAATCCGTTATTACGAGTATTATTATTATCGAAATTGAACAATTTGTCAAAATTTACGTTATCGATGTTATTAACGATTTTGAGAACTTCAATAAGCTCCCCCCCTTAATCTCCTAGTTTCGAGTGAATACAGGTCTAACTCCTTAATCCTATCTTCATAAGGCTTGTTGCGCAATGACGGAATCAGTTTCGTGGCACGACGCTGAACCCTTTCTAACCTATCAATATCCTCACGCAAGTACGGGCACCAAAACTGAACGGCATATTCTAAATGAGGCCTGACTAGGGACTTGTAAAGGGGCAATATAATATCCTTCGATTTAAATTCGAAATTACGCGCGATGAAGCCTAACATCCTATTAGCTTTTGCGCAAGACTTCAGGCAATGGTTCTTAACCTTTAAATCCTTAGATACGCGTACGCCTAAATCTACTTCCTCGTCAACGCTCGCTAACTCCCTATCATCCATCGTGTACGTGTAATTATTGTTACGAGAACCTATATGCAAAACTTTACATTTGTCTACGTTAAATTGCATCTGCCACTTATCCGTCCACTCCATAATACTAATTACATCGTCTTGGAGCCTATTTCTATCGTCCTCGTTAACAACCTTACCGCCTATTTTAGTATCGTCCGCGAATTTTGACACGTTACTAGTCAATCCTACATCTATGTCGTTAATATAAATTACGAATAGCAATGGGCCTAACACTGAACCCTGTGGGACACCGCTACCTACATCCAACCATCCCGGTTCACTACCATTAACTCCGACCCTCTGCCTCCTAGCACGAAGCCATTCTTCTAACCAGTTAGCTACCTGACCGCGTATACCGTGCGCTTTGACCTTCGCAATTAATCTCCTATGCGGAACTGTATCGAACGCCTTTTTAAAATCTAAATAAATAACGTCAGCAGCTCTATGCCTATCGTATTCGCGCACTATTTCGTTATAAAATTCTAACAAATTAGTTAAACAAGACCTATGGCGTCGAAACCCATGCTGACTACTATTAATCAAATCTCTACTTTCTAAGTGATCGATGATACGATCCCTAACTACAGATTCCAAAAGTTTACCGACAATTGACGTTAAGCTAATGAGCCTATAATTGCTAGCTACTGCGCGGTCGCCTTTTTTAAAAATAGGCGTGACGTTAGCTGATTTGAAGTCTTCAGGAATAATCCCCGTTTCGAGTGACTGATTAAAAATCTTCGGGATAAATGTCTGGAATAAAAAGGGTCAGGGCCTGGAGCCTTGCTAACTTTTAGCCTATCGATATAATGCGCAATCTCACCCTCGTAAACAGTTATTTCATCCAAAATAGTCTCGCTACTAAATGGAACGATATCGTCACGTCGGGGACATTATTTACGTCTTCTACGGTAAAAACTGTCGCAAAAAAGTTATTGAAAATACCCGCCATCGCCTGAGCGTCAGAAGCCAAAGCGCCATTAACATCCACTAGAGGGCCTATGTTATCTTTTATCGGCTTACGATTATTAACGTATTCAAAAAACTTTTTTGGATTATGTTTACTATCCGCAGCTATAAGTATCTCTAAATTACGCTTAGCATTCCTAACTGATCTTTTGCCCTGACATCTAAGCTCGATATATCTATTAAAGTTAGCTGCCGTGCCATTGCGCTTGTTAAGTCTATACGCTCTATTACGCTCGTTTATGAACTCGCCTATTTCCCTAGTCTACCACTTGGGCCTACCATGATTTCTAGCGCTCTTGGGCCTACGAGGAATAAACTCTCTTTCAATATTCCTAAAACTTTCTCTAAACGCCGCCCAATGCAAATTTGGGAGCTACTGAAGAATAAGGACCCCAGCCTTCTTTAGTTAGCTTTATAAGGCTAACTAACGAAAATATCATAACCTAACCTAACCAATCGTCAATGGCGTACAGTTAACCTAACGATTGGTTAGGTTAGGTCGTGATATTTTCGTTAGTTAGCCTTATAAGCCTAACTAAAGAAGGCTGGGGTCCCTATTCTTAAATAGCTCCCAAATTTGTGTCATTACCCATAAATAAGTTATCCCAGTCCACTACTCTCATCCTATCCGCAAAACTATCAAAATTAGCCTGACTTCTATTACGTTACTATCATTAGTGTTTTCTATCAATAACTTAAACTTAAGAATTTGATGATTATTACATCCTAAACTCTCGCCTACTTCTAAACCTTCGACTTTTTTCTCTCCGTTCGTCATCACCAAATCTAAAATATTATCACCGTGCGTTGGTTCGGTAACCATCTGTCGTAAAAAGTTATCTTCCATAAACTCAATCAATCTCAAACCCTCCTCATTACCAGTAAAAGTCTCATAATTAACATTAGGACAGTTAAAGTCTCCGACAATTATACTATTCCGATTGTCAATAAAGTTACCAAGAAGTGAGTAAAATGTAGTATCTGTATCGAGGGGTTGAACGGGAGGTCTATAAACAACAACAAAATTAAAACTAATACTACGCGCCCTAACTTCAACACATATCGCATTAATTGCTGCCGGAAAATCTAACTTAACCTCGATTGCCCTAAGGGAATTACGAATGTACAGCAAAACGCCGCCACCAATCCTATGTAACCTATCATTAGTAAAGAGTTTAAAACCCGGTATATCAAGTTCCCCCAACATGTCCCGAGTCACGGAATTTAACCAAGTTTCAGTGATAGCAACTATATCGTAGTTGCCGGAATAAATTATCGCCTTAAATTCATTTAATTTATTTCTAATACTACGCGCGTTATAATAAAAGACGTTTAAGTTATTTTTTACTACGGGCGGGCATTTTAAAATATTTTTTACGTCGGGCCCGCGTTCCCCGGACCCACAACGTTTAAAGAAGGCTTCGACCTATACAGCTTTCGCAGGTATATGAAGGGTTGATGCATGCTTGTAGTTTATCTGCTTTGGTTCCACGTGGAATGACTGGGAGTGTTTGGCGAAAGTCACCAGCCAAGACCATAGTGACACCTCCCATTAGTTTGTCAGTACGTCGAAGATCTTTCAGGGTCCGGTCCACAGCTTCAAGCGCAGCCTTATGAGACATGGTGCGTTCATCACAGACAGTGAGCGTACACTCTTGCAGAACCCTTGCTTTCCCACTTCCCTTTCCAATGTTGCAGGTTGGTACCTCTGCACGTGCCAAATATAAAGACAACTTGAACACTGAGTGAGCAGTCCTTCCTCCTCTTAAAAGTGTAGCAGCAATACCTGATGATGCCACTGCTAGGGCAATTATGTTTCTGTGTCTAATTTTAGCTAAAAGGAAATTGATGAGAAAAGTTTTTCCTGTTCCACCTGGAGCATCCAGAAGAAAGATGCTCCCACTTCCACTGAAAACATCTTCAGTGAATCTGTCCAAGGCTTGTCTCTGGTCTGGAACCAGACGTTGTTCATTTTCCTGTGTGTATTCAGCAAGTTGGTCAGTGTTGTAATTTGTTTCTCTGAAGAAATCAGTTGATAACTCATTGATATTAACTCGCTGTGGCTCTGGGAGACCGAAACTTTTGAGATCAGAGCCACCTAAATCTCTCAGTTTGTCCTCAATAATTATAAGAGCTTGATTGAAAATGTCATCACAGAAATCTACATTAGGTTTTGGTTTTGCATTTGTGCCCGGTTCAAAATGTCCTCAGCAAGGTTCTCCTTGTACGGGGCTCCAAAAAACCTTAGCCCCCCCGCCCATGGCTTAAACCACTAGAGGTACAGTAAAACTAAACATACCTTACAAAAGTGAATTTAATCCTGCATTTAATGAGAAACAATTAAAACTTGGTGTTCCCGCCAATGGCTTCCAAGACAGCCTGAATTCGCTTTGGGTAGCTTACCAAAAGTGACGTGAATAGATCTTGATCGTTACGCAAATTTGCTAAAACAGTTTCAATGTGTTGCGTCATTGTATCCTTCGAAAATCGATTTGCTGCAGGTTCTTGAAACAAGAGACATTCAACCTTGTCCTTTACAACTGATCCAATATGCTCACAGACGTTCAGGTCAGGAGAATTTCCTGGCCATTCTTCATTTCCAAAGAAATCGATCTCATGGTTCCGCAACAACTGTTGAGTGGCTAATGCCTTAAAGCAGGGGGCCATATCGTGCAGAAGTGTGACCTGATCGACATCCATAACATTGTTTGGGTTTCTTAGAAAAGGAATGACATGCTGGGATAGAATAATATCTCGAAAATACTGTCCATCCCAACTCTGACCATTTGGCTTCAGCACCCACATGAGCTTCTTTGCAGTGAACAAAACAAACACACCAACACAGTCTGGACTTTTTAATAATTAGCGATAATGTTCATTGTCATCGATTTCATTTGGTGTTGTGGCCCATACTCGATCATTTTGGTAGTTAGGCCGACGTGTTACGTAAACAAAAAATTCATCGGAGACAGCTAAATGCATGAAATCAACCACATCCCAATCTTCAAGATAATGGGCAAACCACATTCTGTCATCGATGTTAAGTTGAGTTTTTCTTGGCTTTGGAAGTTCATGCCAAGGCTTTAAACCTTGCCTATGACGGTACAGTCGAATGATCTCACCACTAGCGATCTTTCCTCTCAACACTTCGATCTCTCTAGAAAGTTTAGCACAGCTGTTTTTCCGCTTACGCGTACCGCTTTCAATGATGTCCTTTGTTTCCTGAGAGAGTGGCAAATTTGGGCGCCCAGATTTGGTTGTATCCATTTCACATTCATCTAAAGTTTTATTCCAATTTCTTTTGACGAAGTCCTCACTTCTTCGCAACTTTTTGGCAACCCATGAACGTGTTATAAAGGTGGCTCCAGCATCACGAGCTTCCCGAAATGTTACTGCTCGTATGCGATCTATCACACGTTGCCTCTCCGAATCACCAATTAATTGAGAAGCCATTATATTATCACTTTATCAGCTAGAGTAATTTTAATACCTGCAATAAATAAAGAATTTTATATATTTTTATAATCACTAAAAACGATTTCGATATAAGTAAACATGTAAGCTGCAAATGGGGGGGCTAAGGTTTTTTGGAACCCCTTAGTTGTTCCAAAGTTCCCGAGGATTAGATATGGCACACATGTGGAGCATAATAGCAAAAGATTCCGCATCATCACTGGTGACTGTGTAGCAGCTGCTTCATTCAAGTGTTACTCCAGTGGGCATCATCTTCAAGGAGTCCTCTCAATTGGCAAGCTTGTTTGTCTCACAGACTCTGCTGTCTACTGTTCGCAATTCCTCGAACGTTGTTGGCCCCTTGACCTCATGGAGAAGTAGACGCAAGAAAAAGCATTCTGAATTGCCAGGATGCACACTGTAAACACGGGCTAATGCATCACTGGCCTTGACATTAGGATGCTCTGGCCCATTATATCCTACTTTTCAACGGGCCCACTTCTTGCTTCCACTTTTCCATATGAAATACTTGGGTACATGGTGGTTAAGGTAGGTTGATTTTCCGCATTTTTTTAGATATCGACTTTGGACTAGTCGAGATAGTCAGGGCTTAATATGGTAATAACTGACAAAAAATTTCAGATCCCTAGCTTTAACCGTTTTTTGAGAAAACCGTTTCAAAAATCGTCAAAAAATCGTACCGAAAAATACCGCATTAAAAATCATGCTATTTTCATAACAAAATCCTGAAAAAAGTTACAATTTTATTGAAAAAAAGTAAAAAAAACATGTACAGAGTGAAATAGACACATTTAGATCCCAAGATCATCATAATTTTCACTGTAAGAGCCCTTAGAAGCAAAGGAAGGCCTCATCTGGCGGCTTAGGGCTTTGGCCAGAATGTGTTTGTACCTTGATTCGAGTCCATAAACAGTATGGGAAGCTTCAGATGTCAGCTTCACGGCCCTTTCAACACTCTGAGAATGTGAAGGCAGATCAGGCAGCTCCAGCTTGGTGCCATTCAGCAATGCTTCTTGAAGCTCCTGGTCAGAAAAGTCTTCTGTGAGAGCAGGTTCACAGATGCCACTTTGAGAAAGGTTGATTAGTTCTGACCAGTGGGTAGCTTCAATGTTGATGGCTGTGATCTTCTTCAGCCTCTTCTTGGCTGGCTTCCCACTTCTGAAAGAATAATAATTAATTTATTTTTTATTCCAGTTTAAGATTTAATCCCTATTAGTCTCAGAATTGCTGATTTAATTTAACTTAAATTAAAAAAAAAAAACCCGAGTTCTATAAATCCCCATAATCGAATTTTTTTTCAGAAAGAAGGTAAGATTATTTCCATTATCAGAGGGGAAGGGGGAATTGGGATAAGAAAATGTGAAAAAAAATTCGATTATGGGGATTTATAGAACTCGGGCCTTTTTTTTATTAAATAAATCCCCATAATCAAATTTTTTTTTCACATTTTTTAAATTAATAAATGCTTACCTGATGGACAGAATTTTCTTGAGAGCAGCTTCTCTCACTTCCAAGTCATCAGACTTCATCATGGAGTACAGCACATTCTCGGGCAGCAAGGCAAAAGCATTGTACTTCAGGTTCTTGAAAGCAACACCCTGGATTTCTTCAGACTGCTGCTTGATCCTCTGGATCATGTTGAAGATGTACAGCTGCTGATTGTGGAACTTGCTGTCCCTTTTGATCTCAAACCAACTGACTGCATACACTTCCACAATGAACTTGATGGCCTGGTAAAGCTTATCCTGTAGTTCTGGAGGGTAAGCACCTCTGGTCCACAGACACATCAATCTAATTGCCAAAGTCAACCATCTTGCATGGTTTAATGGTCCAATTTTCCAGGCAGCAAATCTTGGGTTGACTTTGCCCCTGGAAATTCCAAGCACATACTCCAAAAGAAGCCTCTGGTCGCTACTGAGATCATTCAGTGTCTCCTCAGCAAATTCCATGTCATCCAGGGGGCCACTGAGTTTGGTGAATTCCACTTGTGGCAGATCTTGGTAGTCAATTTCACAGAGTTTTCCCAGCGGACCAGTGAAAGCAGTGGGACTTTTGGTACTGCCATCAAGATGCTTGAAAACAGCTCTGAAAGGAAGCTCATTCTGATGGAGTGAACAGCCAATGGTGTGCAATTTCCGCTCAATTTTATTTTCCAGAGCTGTTACAAGGCCTCCCTCCCAGCCAGTGTTTGTATTTGTGTTGTCAAGGAGGACAGCTTTCAGGGTATGAACACTGTTAAACTCCTCCAAGACACTAGCAACTTCTTCACCAAGAAGAACTCCAGTCGCACCTTTAATTGGGATGACTCTGTGAGTAAGATATGTTCCACTTTCAGTTCCCGGCTCCTTTGTGAAAGTCAAATGGTGCTCTTGTCCCTTTCCTTTCTTCAGCTTAGTCTCCCCATTTTCATCCTTAACTTCTCTGTACAGCAAAGTGTCCTTGTCAACTTTCCCATCAACCCCAATACAGACTAACTTTTCCAGACCCTCATTGTGCTTTTCATCACTTTTCACTTTCATTCTAGCTTTTTCCCTGTCCATTTTCGATTTATCAACTATTATCTGTTTCACATCAAGGCCAGGCTTAAGCAGGTCCATAGCTTGTAAGTCCAGGAGGAAGGCATTAGCAAGACTTGCCCCAAGATTGGAAGAAACATCACCCCTGATCAGTTCCATGGCATATCTGGGGGTTTTCAAAAAGCTGTAACCTCCACTTGGGTGCCTCCTTGGCTTGAACTCTTCAGCTTCACCACCAGATGGCTGAAATGAAAATAAAAAATAAATTACTAAAGCGAAAATGGGGGAAAATAGGGGAAAAAGTAGGGAAAAATATGGGTAAAAATCGACGAAAATGGGCGGAAATAAGAATAAATTACTTAAACGAAAATGGGGGGAAAAAGTGGGAAAATAGGGGGAAAAATGGGTAAAAATTCAGGTAAAAAGTCGGCGAAAAAAAGAATAAATTACTAAAGCGAAAATGGGGGAAAAAGGGGGGAAATAGGGACAAAAAGTAGGGATAAATTTGGGTAAAAATGGGATAAGATATAAGAAAAAAAATATATTACCTCTCCTGATTCTCCTGAGCTGGATTCAAAAGAAATATCTTGTGAAGGTGTGGAGGCAAAAGTGGCCAAATCCACTTCCTGCTGCTGTTGAATCTGGCTCTGTAATCTTTCTGCTTCAGCTGCAGCCCTCTGGTCTCTCTTCACAGCAGCTTTATCCACAGATCCCAGCTGGAAAGAGCCCTTGGGTCCTATTTTGGCCCTCTGATCTCTCAAGTATTCCCTCTCCTCTACTGGAACCTGAAATATTAAAGTATATTAAATAGCGGATCTAAAATAAGAGATAAAATCCTGAAAAAAAATTGATTATTAATTTCTATTACCAGGGGGGGAAAGGAAGATTACAGGAGGAAAATGCGGATATTTTTCAATTACAAGCATTGAATTTCCTTCCATTTAAAAGGCACCTAATCGCACTAAGTTAGGCCAGTTAAAAGTTAAAAAAATAATAGCATTACCTTCTTACTGGAGGACAAGTGCAGATTATGTGCTGTGTTTGACAATTTTCTTTCTTGCACTTCACAGCATTGTCATCACAGGGACGAACAGGTAGCTTACAGGTGCAAGCAGAAATGTCAAAAAGTTTATCCAGCTTTTCCTCCAGATTCTGCTCCTGGACTGTAGAAAGAGATTTCCTGTTTATCTCTTTTGCTTTCTTGAAGCACACTTTATCCACCAATTTCACTACATAATATTCCTCATACAGGGGCAGCCGCGGGTTCACTGCCTGCCAGATCTCAATCACATCCTTTGCTATCATTTTAGCAATATCATAGTCTTTCAAGTCCGGGTGGCTGTTTTGGAGGAAATAACTGTACTGAATAACTTGGCGGAGGGTAGGAGGCTCTGTTTTATCCAAAGGGGAAGGCTGGCCACTGAATTTTTTGGCACTATCACTTCGAGTTAACACTGCAGACTTCCGTTTTTTACCCATTTTTATGAAATATCTGAAAATAAACACAATTAAATGAACGCATCATAAAATAACTTAATTTAATACACATTTTATAGGTAAATATCATTAAAAAATACAAAATAATACACTAATAAACATCTATAATGTATTTACAATAAGTTTCAAGCATCGTTTTGTTAAAAAAGCCGAATTTTAATTGATTATTTTGATGAAATAAGGTCCGATATTTTGTTTGTTTACATTGCGCGAATGCCGCGCGCGCGATTTTACGCATAAAATTCGGCAATTTTACAACTTAAAAGTAATTAACAATCCTCAAAAAATACAATCATTTTCACAAATATGAGTTGGTGCAACGTTTTTTATACTTTAATACCTTTCTATCTAGACTAGTCCAAGATCACAGTTCCAAAATCAACCTACCTTAATGGTGGTAGAGCAGAGTTTTAGCATATTTATCTTCCCTGCAAAGGTTAAAAAATCCTGTGAGAGTCGTGTCTTGTGTAGCTTGGGCACAGTGAAGTGCATTTTCTTCAGTAAAGTAAACTATTTGGCCATTCTCAAAATGTACACTGAGATGAACCACTGTAGGATGTCTTTCATGAATTGGAAAGCTCAGAATTCTCCAGATGGCCTCATTACTGCTGATATATCGGCCTAATTCATATTGTTGAACCTCATCATTCTTGGATACATCCTCTTGAAGGCTAAACAGCCATATCAGTTTCCTTGTTGACATACTTGGACATATTTTATGGACTTGATGGAATTACACATTTCAACATTGATGTGAGCATTGAACAGTCGAGAGAGGAGTGGGCAATATGGAATAATCCACCTGTTGTCAACTTGAATTTCGGAACCACGAATCTTGACAGTTGCTGTAAATCCACCATCCTCTGGGCTTCTTCGGCGAACCCGCTAGACCGCGGTGCTGGGGTCTTTGAAAACTGTAGCAACATATTTTCTTTTTATTTATTACTAGTACAGTTCCCGTCACTTCGCTGACAGTTAGACAGGCTAAACTACAAAAAAAGAACCCAGCCGTGAAAATTTTGAGCTTCACATTGTGTCAACATTTCTGAATCTGGTATCTCCCAAAACCTCCTCACCCCCATTCATACAACTTGGGGGCTAACCCCCTCCCCCATTACCACACCCATCCCCCATTACGCCCACCCCCACCCTTCCGCCCACCCCAACCCTTCCCCCCACTCCCACCCTTCCCCCCACCCTCACCCTTCCCCCATTGCTAAACTACAGAAAAGAACACAGTCATGAAAATCTTGAGCTTCACATTTCCGCCCGTAATACAATTTCTGAATTTTTTTCTCACAATTTCTGAAAGTGTGACGGACAGACGGACAGACAGACAGACGGACAGCTCTCTTATTATAATATAGATTATTATTAAGGGCGGCAATGTGAAGCTCAAGATT
Source organism: Bathynomus jamesi (assembly GCA_023014485.1). Taxonomy (NCBI): domain Eukaryota; kingdom Metazoa; phylum Arthropoda; class Malacostraca; order Isopoda; family Cirolanidae; genus Bathynomus; species Bathynomus jamesi. The sequence continues at coordinate 875,673 of JAJOZX010000139.1, read as the reverse complement.
TTCATGACTGCGTTCTTTTCTATAGTTTTATTGACCAAATAATTGGGGGTTCAATTATTTGGTCAGTAAAACTAGTCATAAATCTTAAGATTCACAAATCTTGACACAATGTGAAGTTCAAGATTTTCATGGCTGCGTTCTTTTCTGTAGTTTTGTCGCGGTGCTGGGGCCTTCGGGCCCAGTAATTTTAATTATTTAATTTATTATCACCCAGGTGTACAACCTCGGGACCTAATCAATATGTGTGTGAAGTTTCATGTTTGTAACTGCTTCCATTTTGGAGTTATGGCTGGAACAGACAGACAGACACAGACACACACACACACACAAAAATACACACACGCGCGTCCTTTTATTATAATACTAGCGGAGCGACCCGGCGTTGCCGGGGTGGATGTTGAACGATTATATATATATATATATATATATATATATATGCCCGGTTAGGTAAATTGAATACCCGGTTAGGTCAACTGAATGCCCGGTTAGGTTAATCGAATGCCCGGTTAGGTCAACTGAATGCCCGATTAGGTTAATTAAGTGCCCGGTTAGGTCAACTGAATGCCCGATTAGGTTAATTAAGTGCCAGGTTAGGTCAACTGAATGCCCGATTAGGTTAATTAAGTGCCCGGTTAGGTCACCTGAATGCCCGATTAGATTAACTGAATGCCCGGGTAGGTTAATTGAATGTCCGGCTAGGTTAATTGTACGCCCTTCACGATTGGTTAGGTTAAGTCGTGATATTTTCGTTAAAGCTAACAAAAATATTACGACTTAACCTAACCAATCGTCAAGGGCGTACAATTAACCTAACCGGGCATTCAATTAACCTATCCGGGTATTCATTTAATTTCATCGGGCATTCAGTTGACCTAACCGGGCATTTAATTAACCTAATCGGCATTCAATTGACCTAACCGGGCATTCAATTAACCAATCGTCAACTGTACGCCCGTACTGTACCTAACCAATCGTCAAGGGCGTACAATTAACCTAACCGGGCATTCAGTTGACCTAACCGGGCATATACTATATATATATATATATATATATAAAGAATAAAACCACGAAGGAAAGGAAACACAGAATGGTGCTCAAGCGCTTACGTCTAATGACATCCTCAGGAACACTGAAGTACATAAAGTTACAGCCTATATATAGGTTACAGAAAAAAAAAATATATATATATATACAGGGTGTCCCATAAGTCCGGCATCATAGGAGAAATTCATATTTTTCTATTTCTACAAACCATAATTCATATTTTTCTCTTTCTACAGGCCATAATGTCTGTGAGCAAGGAAGAACGAATCCAGATAATTCTACTCATAGAAAATCGGAGTCAAAGAGAGGCCGCTGCTGAAATTAACAGACTGCATCCAGACCGCGAGCCAATAATACAGAGTTGTGTTAGCAGACTTGTTGCAAAGTTTAAGGAAACAGGATCCATAGAAGATAAACCACGCAGTGGACCTTCAAGGAGGTCCACTGACGATGATACAGCGACTGCTACCCTGGCTCATTTTAACAGAAGTCCCAATAAGTCTCTAAGGCGATTGTCCGCCGAGACAGGAGTGTCGAAAAGTAGCATCCATCGCATTCTTCAGGCTCACAAATGGCATCCATATAAACTTCAGATCCTACAGAAATTAAGCGAAGATGATCCCGACCGGCGGATGGAATTTTGTGAATGGGCTACGGAACAATATGCTCGGGATGCCAATTTCCCGTCCACCATTCTGTTCAGTGACGAGGCTGTTTTTTATGGAAATGGTGAGGTAAATCGACAGAACACCCGCTACTGGCCCCAAAACAACCCTCACTGGTATACCTCTTCAAAGGAACAAGGTGCATCTCGGGTGATGGTATGGTGTGGCATTTGGAAGGATCGCATCATAGGCCCCCTCTTTTTCGATGAACATGTCACTGGAGGCACCTACCTACGTATGCTCAAGGAAGAAGCATTTCCCAGTGTCTTGAACGAAGAAGGAAATTTCCCAACATGGTTCCAGTAAGACGGCGCTCCTGCACATTACAGCACCCAAGTAAGGGAGTACCTGTACCAACAATTCCCTGGTCATTGGATAGGACATCGAGGGTCTGTGGAATGACCAGCTAGAAGCCCGGATCTCACGCCACTAAATTTTTATCTCTGGGGCCACTTGAAAGCGCTGGTATACGCAGAGAAAATTAGGAGTGTTGAACATTTGCGGCAGCGCATTATTGGGGCATGTAACACCATTACTCCTGACATCATTCACCGTGTGCTTGCTGACTGGGTATCAAGTCTGAATTTGTGTATTGAAAACAATGGTAGACATATTGAGCACGTTCTGTAAATAAAAGCTTTTGTTTTGCCTTTTTTTATTATTTTCCTATGATGCCGGACTTATGGGACACCCTGTATATATATATATATATATATATATATATATATATATATACAATAACCGATTTTTAGCACAAGATCAAATGAATTGTTTCCAACCAATGTTATAGATAATTAAAAACAATAAAAATACAAATTTATAGTGGAAATCTGCCCGTGTTTTAGCACTCTGCCCTTCTTGTTTAAGTTCGATGTATATAAAAATAAATTGAAAAATAAAAGTTATTAGAGTAGCATACAAGTTTACCAAAGATTTAGCGTTCTACCCTTCTTATCTAAATCTGTTCTGAAGGAATTCAAAACAACAGGATCGAGTTGAAAGAGACCTTTGCTTATGTTGAAGTTATTTGTAAGTTGGATAATGGCAGACTCAAGAATATTTCTATTAACAATGTTGCTAGAGTGAAATAAAACTGAAGCATTATTCCAATCAATACAGTGGGATAACTCTGACAAATGGACAAAAAGGGCACTGGACGACTGTCCTGTTCTAACGGAATATTGATGTTGTTTTATACGTGTGTGCAAATCCTTTCCCGTCTGATCTATGTAAAAGGAATCACATTGTTTACAACCAATTTTATAGATAATGCCTGAATTATTGGTAGGGCTATTTTTTACTGATATTTTTCACAGTATTGTTATAGGAAAATACTACATTAATATCCAAAAGTTTAAGTACATTAGCAATGCCTAAAAAGCCCGGGAAAAATGGAAGTACTAAAATATTTTTTAACAAAGTACGAGTGTTATTATTGACACGATAGAAAGTTCGTTTGGCCTTGTTGAGACAAGATTCCATAAACGCAGATGGATAACACAGATCACTTCCAATACCGTTGATTTTTTCCAATTCGGCATCGATGTATTCCGGACTGGCGGTCCTAAGGGCGCGGAGAAACATTGAAGAAAAAATGGCCTTCTTAGTTGGGGTGTCATGTCCTGAGTAAAAGTGTACGTAGGACAAATTGTTTGTTTTTTTCCGATAGATACTAAACTTAAAACCTGGGCTTTCCCTATGTACACGCACATCCAAAAACGGGATTGAGTTGTCTTGTTCCATTTCTAAAGTAAACTTAATGGAGGGGACTTTATCATTTAACTGAAGGAGGAAGTTATCCAGGTCACGATTTATGGGCCAGATACACAAAATATCGTCGACGTACCGCAACCAAGGGATGCCAACCCCCAGGATTGAGATGGCCATGGGCAACCCCTTGTCGCCCCTCCTCTCCAATATTTATATGGAGTTTTTCGAAATTACTTACATTCCGAGAATCCTGGGGGTTGGCATGTCAGAATACGATGCACTTGTTACTGTAGTTCCACGCTCTAGATATTGTTCAAGGATAGGGCCTCGTGTATCACAAAACAGTGTTAGCATAACTTTACCTGCTGACGGCTGCGCTTTGAACTTCCTTGCAACGGGAGATGTTGGATGCTTCCATTGCATGCTCTGTCGTTTGCTTTCTGGTTCATAGTGATGGATCCAGGTTTCATCTCGTGATAATGCGCTCCAAAAGGTTTTCACCTTCATTATGATACCGCGCCAAAAGACGAGAGAAGACGTCCATACGATCACGCTTGTGCTCTTCTGTCAACTGTTTGGGCACCCATCTTGCACAAACCTTGTGAAACCCAAGAATGTCATGAACTATCGAATAGGTTGACCTTTGACTGATGTCTAATGAAGATGCAATTTATTTTATTGTTAATCTTCTGTCATCGAAAATTATGGCTCTGGCTTCTTCCTGCTTGTCACCACTGGTTGATGTTGACGGTCGTCCTGAGCGCTGAGCATCTGTCACACATGTCCGACCTTCCTTGAGCATTTGAATCCACTCGTATACACTTCGCCATGGTAACGCATTATTTCCATACTGAGCACATAAACGCGTGTGAATTTCAGCTCCTTTCACACCTTCTACCCACAAAAAACGAACCACGGATCTATGTTCTTCCAGAGTACAAATTGAAAGCGGCGCAGCCATGCTCACTACTCGTACGATATGTGATGGGTACGAGTAGCCTAAATAAGCCTATACTGTTGCTAGCCTAAATAAGCCTATAGATCTCAGTTTGGTTCATTACGAGTATATGAAAAGTGCGGATACTTATTGAAGTACCCTCGTGTGTGTGTGTGTGTGTGTGTGTGTGTGTGTATATATATATATATGAGTTTCTTTTTCCTTCGTGGTTTTATTCATCATAAATACTTTTCACGTGTCACTTTCGTGAAATAATTTTTCATATATATATATATATAGATAAAAATAGCTACTCACACTGTATCACCCCATAGCCATAACTCGGGTGTTGTATATTCGCTTAGACACTCGTGTATGGAAGAGTCGACCTTTTCAGATAAAAATAAGATTAAAATTGTGCACGAAAACTTCACAAAAACACACTTCTACATAAATAATGACAGGAGAAATAGATTTTATATATTTCACTCAGAGCACTATTGAATAAGTCTATTTGCGTAGAGCACAATGTATACCACGTAGAATAACTCACATAATGATATTCGGATATGCGTCCGATGACGACGACGACGACATTCTTGCTTGTAAGTTTGTACGCACCAACTGAAAGGCTTCAGCAAATTCGAAATGATTCGTATATGCCGCTGTCACACCTTTTATAGGAGAGGAGAAAGCGCCCCCGAGAGTGGGGCATGATGAAGACGAGCCTTCTCCCCCTCCCCACACTTTCAGAAAACAAAACACTCATTGGCTGAACGTGTTTTGGCGGGCGGATTCTGAACGACGTTTAGTGGGAGGTCCTTAAGTTTTTATCAACCCTTGAGAGAGAGAGAGAGAGAGAGAGAGAGAGAGAGAGAGAGAGAGAGAGAGAGAAGACGGTTTATAATTTAATAGATGTGCGTACAAAATGTATTTTGTGTATATACACACACATATATATATATATATATATATATATATATATATATATATATAATCATAAAATGTAAACTACTTAGAACATTTAAACATTTGTCTTTAAAATATCTATCACTATATTCACTTAAAAAAGATTATTGTTTGAAATGTAGAATTATTTTGATTTGGTGAAATTTAACTGGTTTGGTTTGTCGTTAAAACTTTGAATTCATATGAATATAAACAAACATATTTAATATATAATAGGGCTTGTATATTTTAAAGTAGTTATAATTCTTTTGGGTTGAAGAAATTTAATTGGTTTGGTTTGGCGTAAAAACTTTCAATTCATATGAACATAAACAAATAGTTAATATGGTAATATATAATAGGGTTTCTATATTTTAAATAAAGCAGTTATAATTCTTTTGGAGTGAAGAAATTTACCTGGTTTGGCTTGTCGTTAAAACTTTGAATTCATATGAATATAAACAAACATATTTAATATATAATAGGGCTTGTATATTTTAAATAAAGCAGTTATAATTCTTTTGGGTTGAGGAAATTTAATTGGTTTGGTTTGTCGTTAAAATTTATTCATATGAACATAAACATATTTAATTAAGATCACCATTAAATAAAATTCCTTTCCGTATTACAAACGTACGTAGAAAATGGCCTTCGCATTACTTGGGGTAACACTGCTAAAATGAAGTGTGGATTTCAATAAGCACATACAACATGCCTATTTCTATGGGAGATATTATATTTCGTTTTAGCGATCTACGCATTATAAACTGTTTTTAAATTCGTCATGTAACTGCCGGTTTATTTGCTTGACTAAAAATAAAAATATTGTTTTTTTAAATTTTCGATTAAAATGTTTACTTAAAAAACGTATTCTTCATTATTACAGCACTTTGAATTAAATTTTTACGTTTGACGCGTATTAAGTCTGAATATATATATATATATATATATATATATATATATATATATATATATATATATATATATATATATATACCGGGTGTCCGAGAATTATCTGTACAATTTTTGGCTGTTATTAAAAGTCAACCATGAAGTGTAGAAATTCTTCCAGTGTTGTCCCATTTTACAGAGAAACTCATTAAGTTTTTTCTGATAGCAAGTTTTGAAAAGTTTTTTCTTTTTTGTACGTAGGTGACAGACATTGATGATTTAAAAGCAAGAATCACAGCTGCTATTGAGCGAATTGATGTGGATATGCTGCAGCGTACATGGCAACATTTGGATTATCGATTGGATGTTTTACGAATCACTGATGGTGCACATATCGAATGTTTGTAACAACGTTACTTTAATAAAAGAAACTTTTGAAAATACAGATTCCAAATAATCTTGTTTAATAATTTTACGTGTGTTATCAAGTACAGAGAAACTCATTAAGTTTTTTCTGATAGCAAGTTTTGAAAAGTTTTTTCTTTTTTGTACGTAGGTGACAGACATTGATGATTTAAAAGCAAGAATCACAGCTGCTATTGAGCGAATTGATGTGGATATGCTGCAGCGTACATGGCAACATTTGGATTATCGATTGGATGTTTTACGAATCACTGATGGTGCACATATCGAATGTTTGTAACAACGTTACTTTAATAAAAGAAGCTTTTGAAAATACAGATTCCAAATAATCTTGTTTAATAATTTTACGTGTGTTATCAAGAATTTTATTAAAAGATGAAATTGTACAGATAATTTTCGGACACACTGGAATTTCTGAAAAACTTGTCAAAACTTGGTATCAGAAAAAACTTAATGAGATTCTCTGTAAAATGGGACAACACTGGAATTTCTACACTTCATGGTTGACTTTTAATAACAGCCAAAACTTGTACAGATAATTCTCGGACACCCTGTATATAATGGCCAAGTAATTTTTTTAGGGACACTGTCTAATTATGATAATATTTCGATAAAACGGTCAGAGATAGTAGCCAGAACGGCAAAGGGCGAGACGTAAAATATTCCGCGCGTGCTGTATGTATACATCGCTATTTTACACTAGACTGTGAATTCAGGAGATATCAAAAGGGGTTTAAAAGTTTCGGATGTCCCTGGGGAGAGAGATGTGTGGAATATTTGCCCAAAGCGCGCGCCGTACTATATGCATTTTTTACACTAGAGTGTTAAATTACAGAGCAATCAAAAGTGGGAGCTTAAAACTCAAATTAAATTAAGGCGCATCTGTGTTTTCCGGGTGAGTTATCAGAAACGCGTGTCGCACTTTAGTGTTACAAGTATATTTTCGGCGTTCGGGTTACATGAGCGGTTTTAACCCTTCCTAGCCGGCTATACGTGTTAAAAACAACTTTCGCAGACGGCTATATCATATCCTCGCAAATGTTAAAATAAGTATAAAATTTCAATAATATATGTAGACGGATACCATTTGGTAACTCCCGGCGGGAAAGGATTAAGTGTCCCCGTCCAGCTTTGACAATCTCGAATTAAATTTATTGTTATATTAAGATACATCCTGACTTAAAAGCATCGGCTATCTATGAGGGCTGTATCTTGAAATAATTGACACAGTCCTGTGTTACAGCCAAATACATTCGTATTACATGAGCTGTTTTAAGCATAATTCTTTTGATTTGAGGGAATTTAATTAAATAGTGTGATTTAATATATTTTGGTTGGAACTTGAGAATCTGATATATATATATATATATATATTATATATATATATATAATAGGACTTGTATATTTTAAATAAAGTAGTTATAATTGGTTTGGTTGCAGCAGAAAATAGAAAGGCTTCATGGAATTATCACAAATATGTACAGTTGCCTGCATATGTAATGTTGCTCGCCTCACAGGCGACTCCGTACATGTGGCAACGCCGCAGTGATAAACAAGGTACCCCAAATGGGGGAAGGTGGGGTGGAGGTGGGGAAATCGAGTCCAACAACATATAACACAGATATATATATATTTAAAGGACAATTGAATGCGCAGTCATTGACATACAGGTAATTATAATGCAATGCCTGTGTTCATAAAGATAAACAATTAATATGATCGTGAACAGCGTTGAACTCCATGTACAGTAGTTTAATAGTTTTATACAGTAATAAGGTTCCATTATGATTACTACAAGTCTATATGTAGAGCCGTATTTAGATTACTTGAGGCCCAAGGCGCAAAGGTAGACTGAGGCCCCTTAGGGAATAATATTATACATATGAACTGGATTTATCGCTTTTTTTTCATATATTTTAGAAAATGCAGTACTTCGTCTTTATATTGATCAACATCAATGTCCTCTTTGTAAACATCCGAAAGTTTATCAATACACATGTTTACTTCATTTGAACTCATATTGTTTTTAAAAAAAACACGTTAAACATGTAATATGTTGTTGTACACTATTGTTCGTCAGTTTATCTCCGAATTAAGTGTATCGCAAATTAACTACAAACAAATCCCTGCCATGCAAAATGACATTATTTTCACGTATTTCGTCAGGCATAATGTTTCATTTTTTAATTCGACATTTCTCATCTCTGTCCTGCGTTTCATTAGTTAGAAGTTTAGCTTTCTCTTCGATACCGTTAAAGTTGTTTCTGATTTCCACAATAAATTCTGTCAGTGATTTTAAGAGATTAACACCTTTTAGCATATTTATCGTTGGATCCTGCAACGATTTGCTAGTTAAATTAAGTCTTTGTAAAATTCTGCCCCAGATTACGGTTAATAAAGCTCTCATATTTATCAAATTTTGTTTGATAAATTTATGGCCTCTAAACGACAGACAGGCTTTTCGTGTCCACACAGAGATAGGTTAATTAAAGCAATTTTGATGTTTCTGTGTCCTTTTCTTAACGCTGATACGGCGCCACATTTTGCGCATGCGCAAAAGAAAGAACAATGTATAATTCAGTTATCCACTTGCCACGTTGCCAGGGCTACCAAGTTTGACGTTTTAAGAATGGATTATTGTTTTTTTTCTAGGTTTAGAATATAGCGATAAATTCTGCCCATGAGACCCCCTTTTCGTCGAGTACCCGAGCTAGCGCCTCATGCGCCTGTGCATAAATCCGGCTCTGTCTACATGTATTGTTACATAATGATTTAATATACACGAAACTGGTGGGTGGGGAAGGGGAATGAGGGAGTGTGGAGGTTGGTTGTGGATTGTTTATTTTTGGTTCAAATTCACTAGTATATTAAAAGTTGTATTGTGGTAGCTGTTCATATATACTTACATTAATCATAATGGAACCTTATTACTGTATAAGACTAGTAAACATGGAGTTTAACGCTGTTCACGATCATATGAATTGTTTATCTTTATGAACACAGATATTACATTATAATTACCTGTATATCAATGTTATATGTTGTTGGACACGGTTGTCCCCCCTCCACCCCACCTTCCCCAGTTAGAGTACCTTGACTATCACTGCGACGTTGCCACATTTACGGAGTCGCCTGTGAGGCGAGGAACATTACATATGCGGGCAACTGTACATGCATGGAAATAACTTTATTAATTCCAAAAATATTTGCTTAATATATACACCCCGATTTGTGACTAAATATATAATATATATATATATATATATATATATATATATATATATATATATATACTTAAAGATCGCTAAAGAAATATAATTCTTTTGATTTGTGGGTATTTTAATTGAAAGCTTCATCTAATATATGTTAATGTCTATGTTAGTGTCTTCAAATCTGAAGATAAAGAGAGTACATAAAAATATCCCATCAGACAGAGTGATATGCGTTTTAATTCTTCTTTATACGCACGTACAAGGAAATAACTGTGTTGTGTGTGTGTATATATATATATATATATATATATATAAACGATATTATTTTTGATGCGTGTGTGCTTTGCTATTTTTGAGACAATTCTCCTTTATACGTACGTACAAGGAAATAAATGTGTTGATGGGTATATATATATATATATATATATATATATATATATATATATATATATAAACGATACAGTGTGCGTGTGTGTTTTGCTATTTTTTGAGCCAGAGTGGTGTGCGTTTTAATTCTTCGATTTGGAGCTAGATACATAAATATATATGTATACACTACGCCAAGACGATTGGCTGATTACGCTTTGTAGTTGTATTTATTTCAAGGGAAATAACTGTGTTGATGGATTTATATATATAAACGATACAAGATAAATAAATATATATGTATACACTATGCCATCACTCCTGCCGCTGCCAGCCGGCTTCCTCTACATGTTTGCACTCTCTCCTGGCTGACAGATGGCTGCCTCTACATTCTTGTACATTAATATATACTGTATATGTATGCACTACGCCAAGACGATTGGCTGATTATGCCTTCTTAGCCAACTGGCTGTGATGCTAAAGCCCCCCCAGGACGGCTGTCAAGACATCATTATGCGTCGAGACATGCCAGCGAGAACATCTCTTCTCTTTCCTCTCTTTATTATCCTTACTACGTTATGCTAACCCCTTTGGAGGGACTATTATGTTACCCCTCTCCCCCCTTCATGCATACCTCCCTTGGGGGTCCAACCCCCCTCTCCCCCTGTTGCATACCCCCTCCCCTACCTTGGAGAGTCTAACCCAGGGGTGGGGAACCTGCGGCCTTTTGGGGTACTAGTTGCGGCCTTCTGCCTACTTGACATTCAGAATTCATACCGTACGATAATGGACAGCAACTGATACCCTTTTAGGGCTTTAGGCTATTTCATTAGATCATGGTTTCAGCTTCACTGCTTCTTACACATACAAGCCTTCTTTATGGCTTGAACAATAGGAAATATGGCAACGCTGCCAGTTGAAACTGGCAGCGTTGCCTTACGGCTTACGCCCTTACCTATCAACGATCAACTCGACTAGCTGACTGGATGACAGTTACTGACGATTCTCCGATAGTGACACGCACGCTTGTTTCCTTTAAAAATGTAAATCTTTGATCAATTCGTGTACCATTTTTATTTAAAAATCTTCTGGTACCCTAATCATGTCAAAAACTGTGAAAAGAAAATTAAAGGAAGAGAACAGAGTATTCCATGAAGAATGGGAATTGCAGTATTTCATAGTTGCTGAGAAAGATAAAGATGTGTTTGCTCTACAACGCCATAATTGCAACAGTGAAGCAACACAATGCATATCAGCATTATGCAACTCATAAGAACCACAAGTATGCTATATTGGAAGGAGAACCCCGAAAGTCTGCACTTACGAAGATGAAACTTCAAAAGCATCAACAACAGCAAGTATTTAAAACGATGTCAGGCCTAGGGACTAAAATCACTGAAGCAACTTATAAAGTAGCATATACTGTATACTTGGAAAAAGAGGTAAGCCATATAGCGATGTGGAAATCATAAAAGAATGCATTGTTGAAGTTGTAGCCTCTGTAGATTCAGACAAGGTTAACAAATACAAACAACTACCTCTTTCAAGAAGGACCATAACTGATCGGCAACATGAATTAGCCCTCAATATGACTGAACAGCTTCATACAATATGCCAAAGCGAAAATACTTATTATTCGAGTGCCTTGGATGAGTTCACTGATATTATTGACTCAGCGCAAGTGTCATTTTTTATTCGTGTTATAACTGCAGATTTTCAATACTACGAGGAGTTACTGGCTTTGGGTACCCTTACGGGGAAGACACGTGGAATTGACGTCTTGTCTCTCTTCAAAGAAAAATGCCGTGAAGCGAAACTGAATTTATGTAATTTATTAAGTGTATGCACAGATAGTGCACCTTCCATGAGAGGAAAATGTGCAGGATTTGTTGCGCTACTACAAAAAGAACCGCCAAATCCAGATAGCTTGATTTCCTTTCACTGTATTTTGCATCAACAGAATCTCTGTGCCAAATCTACTGTTTTAAGTGACACATTAAGTAAAGTTATACGTATTGTGAACTACATTAGAGCAAATGCATCACGACATCGCCAGTTTCGCAATATGTTTATGCTTAATGATGAAACATTCAGTGTGGATCTTCCGTATCATTCTAAAGAGCGCTGGTTGTCACAAGGGCAATTCTTTGAAAAACTTGTGTCTTTGCGAAAACAAATCACAAGATTTTTTGAGGAACTCAATGAACCATGTAAATTGTCAAAAAAGGATTTCTGCAGAAATGCTGCATTTTTTTGTGACGTAATGTCAAGGCAAAATGACCTGAATATTTCTTTGCAAGGTAAAACTAAATCCATATATGAAATGTGGCAAAAAATCCAGGCTTTTCGAAGGAAGCTGCGCTTTTTCAAAACTATCCTTACCCGATCGAAACTTTCAGCTGAACTGGGAAAGGTAACTGATGAAGAGGATACAAGCAAATCATTAAGGGAATGCGGTGTGAAAGAATACACAGCTGTCCTAGACTCCCTGATTGAAGAATACGATGAAAGATTTGAAGATTTTGAGAAACATGACTTCACACTGAAACTAGCTTTCCAACCATACCTGGTTGATATCTCCAAAGCACCTGAAGATTTACAGATGGAGTTGATTGAGCTATTAGAAGATAATATCCTTAAGTCTCTATTTGATACTAAGAAGGATCCTGTTGAAATATGGAAAAATGCCGTTGAATACCCACGTCTGCGCCAACATGCTCGTCGAATGTTGTCTTGTTTCGGCACAACCAACTGTTGTGAATCAACGTTTTTTTATGTGACTCAAATCAAAACGCGCTTGAGATCTCAGATGACGAATATGCACCTGTAGGACCAACTAAAATTACGGTTAACGATGTTGGAACCAAATGTACGACTCCTGTCCCGCAATAAGCAGTCACAAAAAAGTCATTAAATGGTTTATCACTTTTTCACTTAATATTAACATCATTTCACTTAATATCATTTTTCACTTAATATTAGTTCTATTGTCAATTATTCCCCCCCCCCCAAAATGCACTTGCTGAATTTTTTATTTATTATAAAAACCCTCACGTATTATCAAGTTTGATTTAAAATTAGTAAATATGTAGATTGTAGACTAAAATATGACATTTTGTTGTACTGTATATGTTAAATACTCAGCATGCGGCCTAATATAATAGGGTCTTGGTTAAATGAAATGCGGCCTTCCAATGAAAAAAGGTTCCCCACCCCTGGTCTAACCCTTCCCTTCTCATTATTGGTCATGTTGCATTCAATTGAGCTGCACGGATTCCGATCAGGAAGATCATGCCTATCACAACTTATAGAGTACTACAACAATATCCTAGTTGCACTGGAAGGCAATGACAACTACGATGTCATATACACGGATTTTGCTAAAGCTTTTGACAAATATGATCAATGTATAATAGCACATAAAATTAAATATATGGGAATAACAGGCAAAGTGGGAAAATGGATCTACAATTTCCTCAGAGAACGTCTGCAGGTCGTCAAAATTCAAGGTATATCATCATCAGAATCAGAAGTACGCAGCTCGGTACCACGAGGTACAGTACTGGCCCCACTCCTGCTCATTATCATGCTAACAGACATAGACAGTGGAGTAAACAGCAACAATATAGTAACATCCTTTGCAGACGATAAAAAGATCAGCAGAAAAATTAGTGATGCAAATGAAGTGAAGGCCTTGCAGAGGGACACGAACAAAATATACAAATGGTCAGAAGACAACAACATGACATTTAACACCGAGAAATTTCAGCTCTTGTGATATGGTAGAAATGAGGAACTTAAACAGACTACATATTATCCTCCAGATAGACAGGAAATTCAGAGAAGCACGAAAGCGATCGATTTGGGGTTATAATGACCGATGATGGGAAATGCGAGACTCAAAATCAGATAGCGATAAACAAAGCAAAAAGTATCGCGGGACTGGTACTAAGAATGTTCAAAAGAAGGGACAAGATAGTAATGATTCCCCTGGTGAAAACACCGATCATACCAAAACTTGAATACTGCTCGGTCTTGACGTCCGCATATAAAAAGGACGAAACTAATGAACTACAAGAAACTCAGACATTTCACAGCTAAGATTGATGGCTGCAAAGAACTCGGTTACTGAGAAAGACTACGTAAACTAAATCTGTACTCCCTAGAAAGAAGAGAGAGGTACATCATAGTCTACATATGAAAAACGATCGAGAAACTGGTACCAAACCTCAAACTAAACCCAATTACCACCCAAACAACGCTTGAAAACAGGAAAGGCAGAATGTGTAGTGTTACCAAATTAAAGGTCCGACAAGGTATCTCTTCAACACTGAAAGAAAATAGCTGTTGTCAGGGAACCAAGACTTTTTAACCAGCTTCCAAAGGAGCTCAGAAACGTTACAGGGGTCAAAGTTGAAATCTTCAAAAGAAAGCTGGATGCCTGGCTCAGAACGTTACCAGATGAGCCGGGTGTACCTGGCTATGTGTGGTGGAGAGCGCAAGGGAGCAACTCGCTCCTCCACCAAGCCAGGCCTAGAGGCGGGGCTACCAGTTTGACCTTCTTGTGAAGAGACCAATACACGGAACTTAAACGTGTATATATATATATATATATATATATATATATATATATATATATATATATATATATATACGTATATATATATATATAAGCTGAAGTAAAAACGGCGTGTAAACTGAGAAAATTGGCCTGCTTTGAGGTATAATAAACTCATAAATCACAAAAATAATTTACAATGTCAAGATATTTTGGAGAGCAATTTTTTTATTATTATTTCGTTTATGTCTTAACGAAATGTGGTCGTTAATTTTGTTTTGCTTCATTCGTGTAAATGGACCGACGATCATTTCATTCAAACCTAATCTAAAGTGAGTGGGAAACGTCTTTCACTCCCCGATGCACTGAATTTTTCCTTGTTGAATTTCGGCCACGCACCGACCTACGGAGGGGGCACTGAAGCGCTGTTCAAAAACATTTACTAAAAACGTTTCCGGCGTACCAGTGAGGGGGAGGCCCCCATCCTTGAGCGCCCAACGTCACTGATGGCTTTTTTTAAAAAGAAGGATTAAGAACGCAAACGCAAAATACATAAATGAACTGTAATTCAGCAAGCAAACTGAAGTCAAGTACTGGGTGTTACAAAAAAGTAAAAAACGAGCGAGAGCTTACCTTGAGATCTCTATGAACTATGTTGTTGTGGTGGCAGTGATTTACGCTTTCCAAAATTTGCTGAATGCAATGCGAAGCGTCCGCTTCACTGTAGAATTCGCGCGCTACGATATCTTCAAACAGTTCCCCTCCCGTGACTCTGTGGGAGAAAAGACGCTTAACTTTTTCGTGTTATATATGGAAATAAAAAGATAATAATTTCCCGAATGAGTACAAGCTGCGGATACGAAGAAACAAAATGATGTACAATAAAATATAATCTAGGATTTACGTTAAAACTTAAATTAAAATTAAATTTATATTTGCTCACGATCGCGCCGGTTAATATTTTCTCGAATTTTATTCAGTAACTGGTAAAAAGTTTGGAAAAACCCGCACAATTTATGTAATTTCTCCTTATTAACAAATAGAACTATTTTAGTAGACTAATGTCTGTTCCCATAAATAGACTATTGTTCTAAATGTACAAAATTTAGTAATTTAGATTATTTAACCCAATCATATTTCGTTATTTTGTTATATTAATCAAGTTTTAGTCCTAAAATAGAAAATACAAAACCTGATTAATATAACAAAATAACGAAATATGATTGGGTTAAATAATCTAAATTACTAAATTTGTACATTTAGAACAATAGTCTATTTATAGGAACAGACATTAGTCTACTAAAATAACTATTTGTGAATAAGGAAAAATTATATAAATTGTACAGGTGTTTCCAAACTTTTTACCAGTACTGCATACAGATCATCGTATGACAATGAACTGTAGAGTCGCATGTTGGGTAAACTCCCAACGGAGTGGTACATAAATTAAATGAAAATTTTGCTCCAAAAATAAGCGGAAGCTTAATACAAATATATCCTTAGGATGAAATGAAGCCAATGGCCATAATAAAATTTTAACTCGATTCTCATCACAAAATTTGGAGCTATTGAAGAATAGGGACCCCAGCCTTCTTTAGTTAGCTTTATAAGGCTAACTAACGAAAATATCATGACCTAACCTAACCAATCGTCAAGGGCGTACAGTTAACCTAACGATTGGTTAGGTTAGGTCGTGATATTTTCGTTAGTTAGCCTTATAAGCCTAACTAAAGAAGGCTGGGGTCCCTATTCTTCAATAGCTCCCAAAATTTCCACATTTAATCAAGATAAAAGCTTTCTTAGATCTCGCACTTTGTCTGATTTCGTCACCCTTTTCAAAATTATAAATTTCGATTCCTTTTGCAAATAAAAAATGCGGAAATAATCTTTGTCCTACTTCTAAACCAGCTATAAAATTCTAAGATTCATACACTGAAATAAAAATTAATTAATTACGAGATGACATTATGCATACTCATAATTTGATGCAAAATATGAAATTATGACAAAAACAAATCAGTTTACATACATGCCTCAACAAAATAATC
Source organism: Bathynomus jamesi (assembly GCA_023014485.1). Classification (NCBI taxonomy): domain Eukaryota; kingdom Metazoa; phylum Arthropoda; class Malacostraca; order Isopoda; family Cirolanidae; genus Bathynomus; species Bathynomus jamesi. The sequence goes on along the minus strand of JAJOZX010000139.1, from coordinate 858,871 downwards.
CGTGCAGTTCGCAATCCAGAAGCCTAGTTTACACGCATACAAATAACGGTCATGAATTGAACTTTCCCATCGGTTCTCGTGATACTATCATATTTTACTCGGACCATGTTGTTGGTCACTCAAGTAGTCGAAGTAACAAACAGGTGACTTGGAATTTGAACATTTTGCATGTACTTATTGCCAATATCCTCTCAAAATTCGAGACAGAAAGCAGCCAATGCGAAAAAGAAACCAGAAAGACCATTAACAGTGACACCCTCGTCCGTTATTGCTGAACTAAATGTCAGAATTTTGTTGCATGCTGAAAACAACGGCTGCACGACTGAAATAAATCAGAGTAATCCTGCCCACATCCTACATCTTAACTACAAAATACGTGTACCACGCAAGAAACTCTTCTAAGAGACAAACACAATTGAAAAGAGTTGAAGAGCGAGGGACTGTGGTGCTCTCAGGTCAATCCAGATTTCAGTTCTCATTTGGAAGTAAACTGTGGGTTTGAACTCCATCTTTAACCCACGGTCAAATACGACAGAATGGATGTCATGATGTGGTCGGCAACTTGGCTCAATGATAAAACAGGCTTGAGGTTCGTTGAAGGACTTTAAATTTAGCTTGGACGTGGATGTGAAATTTTGACGAATTATGTGCGTAATGTTAGAAAAACATAGTCAATATATTTTCTGGAAGTATACAGCTCTGTGTCACACCTCCGCTGAGATTACATGATGGAATAGTAGACAGTGCATTTCGCTTCTTCTCTGGACACTCCCTAAATGTTTTGACAAGAATTCCAGTGAACAGTTGCGGAAGCATCTGGATAGAAAGTCGAGAACATGCGGAGCAGCTGAAAGAAGATACGACAGAACCTGGACCAGTGTCATTCAAAATCCTGTAGATTCATGGCTGAAACGGCTGTCATTTGTGAATGCAAAGGGTGCTCCTTTCGTGTAATAACGGGTTTTCTTTCTCTTATGTTTTTAATTTCTATTTAGTTAGAATTGTCAAATCATGTTCGTGATATATATATATATATATATATATATATATATATATATATATATATATAATATATATATATATATATATATATTAGGGTGGTCCTTAGCTATGATATATAGGGGAAAATTCAAGTTACGAAATTTAACTGCGCTACCCCCGGATTTCGTTAGAAATACCGAAAAATGGTCGCAGACAAAATTTCACATGAATCGGAGAATATTTACTGGTGCCACATTAGCATGGTCCTTATTTTCGAAATTTTGAAATTCAATACGGCTACCGCTGGATATTGTTACTAGTCTCGAAAACTGCTGTAAGCAAAATTTTAGCTCAATCGGCTTATATTATCTGCTATATTTTCTCAATGTTTCCCTCATAAGGGGGAAACTTCAACGACCTTTAATGACCTTCATCAGTCATCGACAAGTGCAAGTATTTGCACTACCGGTGTTTGTTTGTCTCCTCCTGCACATTTGGGTTTTGAACATTGTATCTCTAATATTATCTCTTGGTTGCTCCTGTTTTTTTTTGTTAACGGAGTGTTCCTCCTTCCTCAGGTGACTCTCGAGAATGGCATCGACAAGGAGGTCTACTGAAGTGTGGTTACTTGGCCAGCCAAGAAAGGAATTGATTGGAGGGAAGCTTCCTTCTACGGGAGAAGTACTCCAGCGCCTGTTCCACCAGCTCCGAAATGAGAAAATGTCCCTCCGTGAGGTTGCAACGACTGTTTGCCGAGATGTGTGGGACTTCTGGGAGAAGGCCAGGATTCCGACCACGGCAAACAGAAACATTATCCCGAAGATCGAGGGTCTGTATGAAGAGTGGCGGGGTCTTGGAAAGACGAAGAGTAGGAAGTCAGAGGCATAAAAAAAGGAAGAGGGAGCCTTTCCATCAGAAATTGGAGGAACTCTTCGACATCGCCCATGCCGATGCCAACAACTTGATAAAAAATGAAGAGAACAAGGAGTTCCTGATGGCGCAGAGGGAGAAAGGAAGGCGGGGATGCATGATGGGAGTGGATAAGAAGCTGGTGGAGGAGTCCCGGAAGTTGAGCCGAACCCGCGCTGAGACAGCACATCAGGAACAGGACATGAAACACCACCAAGAAGAAACTAACGTGGTGGAGCTGAAGAGCTTTTCCAGTAGTAGCGCCAATGAGACGGCGAGCGATGAGGACTCTACAGCAGCGGGTCCTTCTACCTCCATGGCGGCACCTCCGAAGCGACGACGAGCCTCTGGAGCCCCGTTGACTCCAGCGATAGTCGCAGCATTGGATCGGACCAAGACTACCGATCGCAATGCTGCATACATCCTGACGGCAGGTGTTTCTGCATATGAACGAGACCCATCGACGGTGGCACTGAACCGGCAGAGTATCCGCCGAGCCCGCATGATGTTGCGTTAGGAGACAGCTGAGATCTTGAAGGAGTCCTTCGATCCAACTGTGCCCCTCATTATCCACTGGGATGGTAAGATCATTCCCGATCTCACTGGTAGCGATGCCGTTGAGGGTCTTCCGATCCTTGTTTCTGGCGAAGGAGCGTTGAAACTGATATGTATGTCCAAACTGCCTTCCGGTACGGGCGAAGCCATAGCGAATGCCGCCATCAAGGCTCTGGATGAGTTGAGTATTTCAGAACGCGTCAGAGGCATATCCTTCGATACGACGGCAAGCAACACGGGAGTTCGTAGAGGAGCTTGCACACTCATCCAGCAAAGGCTCGACATTAACCTCCTCCATTTTGCCTGCCGTCACCACATGCTGGAAATTGTAGCCGAGCAAGTCTTCACTCTCTGCTTCAGGCCTTACTCTGGTCCAAACACCCCCCTCTTCAAGAGGTTCAAGCAGAGGTGGGGTTTTTTTTACTTGAATGACTTCGAACCGATGAAAGATGACTCCGGGTCTGATGATATCATTGGCTTCTGCAAGCGCCAACTCCAGGAGGCAGCCTCGGGACGACTACCGTGAGTTGCTGGAGCTCACCATCGAAGTCATGGGGGGGCGTTCCCCCTCATGGTATCCGGTTCATCCGTGCCGGTGCTTACCACCGCGCCCGATACATGGCTCGGGTCATATACGCCATCAAGATCTTCCTCTTCCGCAACCAGTTCGAACTCAGTCCACGAGAGAAGCGAAACCTCAGCCGTTTCGTTCCATTCGCGGTAACGACATACATTCTCGCTTGGTTCGAGGACCCGCTAGCTGCTTCTGCGCCAGCCAACGACCTCTGCTTGTACAAGCAGCTGGTTTCTTATGAAGACAGGGAGATTGCTACCGCGGGGTCCAAGGCTTTCGGCCGGCATCTGTGGTATCTGTCGGAAGAGCTAGTTGGACTGGCGTTCTTTGACGTAAAGGCCACCGCCGAACAAAAGAAACACATGATCGCTGCTCTTCAAGATGAAGGATCCGAGGATCCACCAAAGCGGATTTGTGTCCCCGCGGATGCCACTGAAGGACAAGACGGTGGCCAACTTCGTCACCTCGCGGTCTCGCAGCCTCTTCGCGGCTCTCGACCTCCCCGACGGGTTCCTCGGTGTGGACCCCACCGAGTGGGAAGGCCGAAAGGATTACGAGGCTGCTTCTCGCCGCATCCGAAGCCTCCGTGTGATCAACAACTGCGCAGAGCGAGGAGTGAAGCTGATTCAGGAGTTCAATCCTGTCATCACCAGGAACGAGGATCAGCGCCAGTTCCTCCTCCAAGCCATTGAGGAGCATCGGAGGCGTTTTCCGGATGCGCAGAAGAGCACTCTTGCCCAGAAATAGGCAACAATGAATGGGAGTTCGGCTCCCATGAGAGTAATATTGTTTGTACATCTCTTAATATACTGTATATTGTTGTTGCACTTCCCGAACTTTGTTTATCTCCACGTTTTTTCTCATTTTCGAATTGAACTATATAATTGATTGATGTTTGAAATATATTTCCATTGGAAAAAAGTTTTATTTTCAGTTCTAAAGTTCCGTCCCATCATCCTAAATATGGGGTTTCACACCGTAGACTATATAACAATATCAGCGTACCAGTATCACGAAAGCGCTTGGATTTCGTGTTTCTTTTTCCTTTTCCCTGTGGTTGTTTGCTTATTAATAAGATCACGTATTATTCTGTGATTTTACTGCATATATATATATATATATATATATTATATAGAGAGAGAGAGAGAGAGAGAGAGAGAGAGAAGAGAGAGAGAGAGAGAGAGAGAGAGAGAGAGAGAGAGAGAGAGGCCGACCGGGAATCCTTTCCTCGTCGTTCTCAAACATTATGGAATAAACAAAGGCTATACACGTGGGCAGGAAACAGGCCCACAGAGGAAACAGATTTTGTGGCATTTCCGAAACGACTATCAGAGGCTGTCACCAAGACCTATAAAATGAGGTGTCTTTCTCAAATCACTCTCACTTGCCATTTTCTCGTTTTGGTCGTCACGTCTCACTCTCAGCACCTTCGTCAGTAGCACCACTCTTCACGCCACCCCTCTCCGGCGAAACTGTTCCTTCAAAGCTCCGGTCGAGCATACATGAAGTCTATCATCAAGTAAGGCCCTCTACAATTTCATCCTGCAAGAAGCAACATAACTGCTGCAGGAGTTTCGTTGGCCCCCTTCTCAACAAGTCTCTACCGGCCCTCAACACTCATCCGCTCGCCGGTAAGGCCAGTCCGCCTGCAGAAGCACTCACCAGAAGCCCAGGTCCGTAAACCTTCTATTAGGCTACGAGCCACAAACCTCACTTTCTTCGTCACTCATCCTCTCACCACGATTCGATCAACAAGTACTTCCTTCACATAGGCCCTCAACACGTCTTCAGAGTGATCCAGCGTCGCGGTAAGCCTCTTGTCGGCCCTCACTCGGCCTACAGTGTTTTGTTACGTCGTGCTTTCACACGCTCTGCCTAATCGCGTAGACCCTAAAAGTGTCTTCATTACCGTTTCAAACTAACTCTCTCGTTAAGACCGCAGGTCTATTCAAGTGTTGTACCAATACCGTAATTTTTTATCACTCTGTTATTGTGCTAATTCTTAACGACCTAATCCATTTACTGTACCAACCGTACTTGCATTATTTCAGTTATCAATAGGCTTCATTATTTATTCTGTGTTCACCTCTGTATATCTCATTAACCTACCTGAATTAGTTTACTTACTTAATAATTAGACTGTATAACCATTCCTCATTGCTAAGAATCAGTCATCGTTAGCATAGTATAAATGCCGTTATATAATTGTTAATCACTGTAAATACCGTTGTTGAATTGTTAATTACTGTGAACAAATAATTGATTTATTTTCCTAATTAAACACAAAACAACAAAGTAATTTCTCTCCCCTTATTAAATATTGTTTGTTTGGGCTGTAGGCCCAAGCTGATGACCCATAATTATTAATTTCAATTTTATTCAGTAATTATAATAAGCTTACTTTCTTAGCCACATCAAATCGGTATTCCGTAGGGTATTATATATATTATATAAAAGGTTGTAACATATATTCTGCTCGATTTTTTAGTTCATTCAGAACAAAAATTAAAGGACTTACAAGGAGAAATTTGCTCGAATTTTTAGTTTATTCACAACAAAAACTAAATGATATAATGACAAATTAATCATCAATATTTTCCTATAACCTCCTCCCATCTGTAGAAAAGTTTTTTATGCCACGTTCGAAGAAATCCCTTGGTTTCGAGTTAAAAAAAAGCGATCACTTCGTTTTCGATTCCCTGGATTGCAACTTTTGTCCATCTAGGTGGTGTTCCAGACTTCTGAATAAATGGTAGTCTGAAGGTGCGATGTCCGGAGAATAAGATGAATGAGGCATTTTTTCCTAACCAAATGCCTCCAATTTGGCAGTGGTGATTCGAGCAGTGTGAGGGCGCGCGTTATCTTGGTGGAATAGAACACCTCTGCAATTAACTAATGCAGGACGTTTTTCTTCTAATGCCATCTTCAGTCGTTGGAGTTGTTGGCAGTAAACTTCAGCTGTGATTGTTTGGTTGCCTGGCAGAAGCTCAAAATGAATAATTCCTTGCATATCCCACCAAACGCATAGCAAAATTTTCTTTGGATGGGGTCCATTCCTTGGCTGAGGTTCAGGCTTTGTTTCACGGCTAAGCCACTGATGTCGACGCTTAACATTGTTATAGAGGACCCATTTTTTCATCCCCAGTGACGATCCGATTCAAAAACGGTTCCTCCAGTTGCCGAGAATGCAGTGATATGCAAATATCGATTCGATGTTGAAGATTCGCTTGTGACAAATCATGCGGAATCCATTTTCCAACCTTCACTACTTTTCCTAACAGCTTCAAATGACGATGAATGGTCATATGGCTAACGCCGAGTTGCAGGCCAAGTTCTCTTACAGTTACCGTTGGGTTTTCCTCCACTGTTGCTTTCAGCAACTCTTCATCTAACTCATTTGGTCGTCCTGTTCGTTGATAATCTTTCAGACTGAAGTCTCCATTTCTGAACTTCTCAAACCATCTCCTACACATCCATTCGTGGGCTCCATGTTTTTTCAATTATTGTAATATCGTAGGGGTGGCGTTGTAACTGTATGAAAAACACCAGAGAAAATATTCATTAGCCTAATCCTACACTAGCCTAAGTCATTCTGTATCATTCTGTATCGTGATAAAACCTGTGCGAACCTGTCGCCGCGCGTATTTTGCAACATTTCTAAAACTATTTCGCACTATCTTGAGGTTATTCTATTACACTGCCCAACAAAAAAAAATGTTTTTGCTGCTGATTTAATTCTAAGACCTGTTTCTGGATAATATTGATGTGCTGATTTAAAAAATCACCTTAGATTTTGTCCATCACATCAGGTTTTCGTGCAATGCAATATGCCAATTTTGGGTGATCCATGAAGGGCGCTTATCAAAATTGATGATTTTTGAGACCTGTTAACAGCTGTTTTGCTGTTAAAATTTTATCTGTGGAATACGCAAATCTGTGCATTAAATCTAAAGCTCATGTACAACATATTAAAATCTTGGGTATCTGTGATTTCCCCAGGTGTGAGCGTGACGTCATGATCTGAGAGAGATTTCCCATTGGCGGAGTGAGAGCAGCCGGTTCCGCTAGTGACGTTACTTGTAAACTTTCAGCAGTTGGGTTGCAACATGAGCATTAAAGTTCACTATCTCAACAGTCATCTGGATAAATTTCCAGAAAATCTTGGTGATGTTAGTGAAGAGCAAGGTGAAAGGTTCCACCAAGATATCAAAGTGATGGAAGAACGATACCAAGGAAGATGGGATACCCATATGATGGCTGACTACTGCTGGAGCCTGCAAAGAGATTGTCTTGACATCTCTCATTCTAGGAAGTCCTATAAGAGAAAATTTATCAGCACTGAAAAGTAAGAAAACAAGAAAAAGACAATGTTAAGAAAACTGGTCCCGTGCTTGCTTTAATATAGATTCATTTTTTGCTTATTTAAACACTTTTAATCACTTATGTGTCAATATTACCATTGTATATTAAAGTTCACTCCCTGCACAATTGTTTACTTTTCCATGCTGATTCTGAGTATGTAAAAACTTATTTTTTGAAAAGAAAAAAAATTGGGCATAACCCTGCCAAAATGCGATATCTCCAAAATATCCGTATTTGATTGCTCGAAAACCTGACGTGATAGGCAAAAACTAAGGTGATTTTTGAAATCAGCACACCAAAGTTACCTAAAAACAGGTGTTAGAATTAAATCAGCAAAATTGGTGTTGGGCAGTGTTATCTATCGTTCGTTTTCTAATCGAGCAGAATTCATGTTACAACCTGATATATATAGTTTTACTTAAAATCCTTTCAGTGGCTTTCAATATCTCAAGAACTCAGTTCCTCCATCTGTCTACTCGTCATAATTTTTTACTCGATTCTAAGAGGTTAGGTGTGCTGTACTGCCTCCGCGGTTTCTTCACCCCGACTCAGTTGCTGTGCTGTCTCTGTACAGGGGTCTTGTTCGCCCCTGTATGAAGTATGCTTCTCATGTGTAGGGTGGCTCAACCCACATAGCCGTACTTGACCGGGTGGAATCAAAGGCTTTTCGTCTCATCAATTTCCCCCCTCTTACTCACTGTGTTCAATCCCTCTCTCTTCGTCGCAATGTTGCTTCTCTCTCTCTCTTTACTATGACTATTATAACAGACACTGCTCTTCTGAACACTAACTGCATGCCTTCTCCTTTAAGGAGAGCACGCAGCACTACACTTTTTACACTTTCTCATTCCTTTTCTGTCAAACTCTCTAACGCAAGGGTTAATCGATATTTTCAATCTTTCATCCACTCAACTGGTCAACTCTGGAACAATCTTCCTCAATCAATCTTTCCTCCTGTATATGACCTTCCATCTTTCAACGCAGAGTGTCCAGGCATCTCGAAAACCCCGGACTTGATTTTGGCTCTCTTCTTCTTCTATGGGGGGGGGGCGCTTTTGCGGGCATTCGCCCTTGGCCTCTCCTTCCTGCATAAAAAAAATAAATATATACAAAATTATTCTTCTGAAATCAAGAAACGACATCTTTCTCGAAAATTTATTTTAAAAATAATTCTAGTGCTTGTGTTGAGAATAAAATTAGGCCTTGCACTCAGCCTGACTGCATTCGTAACTCAACTAATCCCCTGCAGAATGAATATAGGACTATATCTAAGTTAGCCGTTGGTAACTTTTTAGATATAACTTTACATAGCACACTTACTGATGTTATGAGATACGAGTTACTTAAAAACCTATGGGTGCCGCCCAGAGATGGGCAGTATCTTAAGATACAAGATACAATTTGTATCTTAATATGCAAGATACGTATCTAAGATACATTTTTTCTTAGTATCTTGGGCAGTATCTTAGATACATTTTTTCAAGTATCTTAATATTAAGATACATTTTCTATACAGGCCTACATTATTTTTGTATGATTATTTCTGACGTCTTTATAAGTGAAGCCGTACTATATATCGACCCTTTTTATGCTAACTAATGGTCCTAACTAATACATTACAAATTACACCAGTGTCAAGTCAGTCAAGATATCATTAGTTATAAACTAGCTTAGCCTGTACAAGTTATGTAGCCTTGTATCTGTGTATCTTAGATACCTTTTATAAAGTATCTTGTATCTTAGATACATTTCTAAGTATCTTTGCCCCTCTCTGGACTGCCGCCTGCCTCATATAATTTTAAAGCGGACGATGAGGAAATAAAACGAGCATTTCGTTCACAATGGCTCTCTGAAACTGAATATTTCTATGGCATGTTTATTCACATATAAGCAAAGGAGCATCGTGTCGATAGTGTATATTATTTCTGCCAAAGTTCATCGTGGTTTTTTCATGGTAGTTTTGTGGCACGTACAGTTGGCCGCATATGTAATGTTCCTCGCCTCATAGGCGACTCCGTGCATGTGGAAACGCCGTAGTGATAGTCAAGGTACCCCAACTGGGGGAAGGTGGGGTGGAGGGGGGACAACCGAGTCAAACAACATATATAGTCCGTGAGCCAGACCCCAAATTTTGACCAATCGGTACCACTGAGGCTAACCAGATGAAACAATGGCTTTGGAAAAGCTTATAATTTGTAGTTTCCAAATATGCTTGCTGGACATCTGTATCTGGTAGCGTTTTAGTGTAAATCTTCATCAAACGTAGGCATCTAATATTTTAATATTGGGCGCAAACTTAAAATGTTGATAAAACAATAAAGCTACTCTTTTGAAATGTCCAGCAAGCATTATTATCATCTACTTAGCATCCTTCATCAGTGGTATGAGGGGGGGTTTGGTTCCCCCGAGTGGTACCGATCAACCCTTCTGGCCCACGGACTAATATATCTGAAGGACAATTGAATGCGGAGTCATTGACATACAGGTAATTATAATGGAATGTCTGTGTTCATAAAGATAAACAATTAATATGATCGTGAACAGCGTTGAACTCCATGTAGTTTACTAGTCTTATACAATAATAAGGTTCCATTATGATTACCGCAAGACTATATGAACGGCTACCACAATACAACTTTTTATATACTAGTGGATTTGAACCAAATTTAACAAACAAGATGATATTTTTAAAGAAACTTGCGATTACATGAGGGTATAAACAACATATATGATTCATTAAATCTATAAAACATGTTATTACATCAAACTGAATAGTATATTTACCAGTAAATAACCTGGCCCTCAAAATTAGCAAAATCAATAAAAACTAGTGGTGTACTGATTCATCGGCATTTGCAGAATCAGCCATTTTTTGGGCGTTGGCATCAGCCAAATTTCGCTGATTCTCTTACTGATTATTTGAAATTTTAAAATTTTCATTACAAAACAAAATCTATATTTACAGAAAATTGAACACCAAAATACACTATAAGTTATACTCATTTCAAAGTGTTATGTAATAAAAATATTTTACATTCACAAAAATGGCAAAGGATAATGAGTTAAGTTGTCCATAAATTTACATTTTCTCGACTAGCTAATCTCTAAATATTATAAACTATTGTGATGTACTGTAACTGTAATTGTAATTGGTTGTGTAATGTCTATTTTTGGTTCAAATTCACTAGCATATAAAAAGTTGTACTGTGGTAGCTGTTCATATAGACTTCCAGTAATCATAATGGAACCTTATCTATACTAATATTTGTGACGGTCGAACTGCCTGCCTGCGAACTTTCTTTCTTTGTTTCTTATGGCCGGCCAAACCACTGGCCAGATTTGGATGAGTCTTGGGGATAGGGGTAACTGAGACCGGGAAGAACATAGGCTATGTGGCGTCGGCCTCCGTGGTCATTATATATATATATATATATATATATATATATATATATATATATATATATATATATATATATATATATATACTGTACAGGGTGGGCGGAAAGTAGCTCCCTATTTTGGATTGGTAAAAAAATACGTATATTATCCATTTATTTCAGAAGAAATAATATGAAAAGGTAGGCATACATGGTAGGTTTTCTATAAAATTCAATGTGGGCTCCAACTCTTTCCACCAGCTTCTGGAGCCGCCCAGGAATGGCGTCCACTGACTTTAGCAGGAACTCCGGCGGGATGGAGGACATGACTTCCCGAATTCGGTCCTCCAGTTCTTCCAATGTCCTCGGTTTGGTGCGGTAGACTTCTTCCTTTACCCACCCCCAAAGAAAGAAGTCGCACGGTGTCAAGTCGGTGCTCCTGGCTGGCCATTGATGTGGACCACGACGACCCATCCAACGCCCAGGGAAGTGGGCATCCAGCCACTCACGGACAACAAGAGCGAAGTGTCAACCGCCACAATTGCCACTACTGGGCAGGAGAGGATCCCATGGTTACCGCTGAAAAACGGCAGAATCGGTTCAGTGTAACGGTGTGGTGTGGTATGACCTCAGATCAGGTTGTGGGCCCGTTCCTTCTGCGCAACACCATGAATGCTGAGCGGTACCTTGCTATGTTGCGAAACGAGGTCTGGCCGGTTGTCAGCACATGGGAGAACATCGACGATCTGATATTTATGCAAGATGGCGCCCCTCCGCACTTCGCTCTTGTTGTCCGTGAGTGGCTGGATGCCCACTTCCCTGGGCGTTGGATGGGTCGTCGTGGTCCACATCAATGGCCAGCCAGGAGCCCGACTTGACACCGTGCGACTTCTTTCTTTGGGGGTGGGTAAAGGAAGAAGTCTACCGCACCAAACCGAGGACATTGAAAGAACTGGAGGACCGAATTCGGGAAGTCATGTCCTCCATCCCGCCGGAGTTCCTGCTAAAGTCAGTGGACGCCATTCCTGGGCGGCTCCAGAAGCTGGTGGAAAGAGTTGGAGCCCACATTGAATTTTATAGAAAACCTACCATGTATGCCTACCTTTTCATATTATTTCTTCTGAAATAAATGGATAATATATGTATTTTTTTACCAATCCAAAATAGGGAGCTACTTTCCGCCCACCCTGTACATATATATATATATATATATATTATATATTATAACTGCAACACGCAGTATAATTAACGTAAAGAACGACGCTTGTATAGGAGAATTATCCGCGCAAGATGAGAGCGAAAGAACGAAACAAATGAAAAAATGAGGTAACTACCCGGGAATCGAACCCGGGATCTTCCGATTGCCGGTCAGATATGATAACCATGGTGTAATGGTTATCATATCTGACCGGCAATCGGAAGATCCCGGGTTCGATTCCCGGGTGGTTACCTCATTTTTTCATTTGTTTCGTTCTTTCGCTCTCATCTTGCGCGGGTAATTCTCCTATACAAAACGTCGTTCTTTACGTTATATATATATATATAATATATGCGGTTTGAGGGTGGGAGAAAAAGACAGATAAGAGATGAAGTTATATTCCGTTACGTTTCGGCACAAAGTCTTGCTCACACAGAATGACAACATGAGTTAAACACACAACATTTAAATGCAGACGATCTTTTCCAAACCAACTGGACGAACAGTCGTGGCTTCACCTGATTGGCTGGTTACTGTTGATGCTCCTTGGCCCCACCCCTTTCTGCTAACTTCATAATTTTTCCCGTTATTTTGCTTCATTTGCTTTCCTCATACCCTTATCTAGTCCTTTATGAATGATCTTAGCTTCTTGCCAGTTTGGCAGGTGTCCGTACCTACCTGCGTGCAAGAAGAGCGAGTTAGATGTTCGATGTAGACGCATGTCTTCTCTATGTTCATATAGTCGTTTTGGCAAGCCGCGCACTGACTCCCCATAATAAACGGCAGAGCAGCCATTACATGGAATCTCGTAAACTACACTACGTTCATTAATACAACCATTTTGTTTCGTCCTCAACATATCGCCTATCTTTCTTTGAAGAAATGGCTAAATAAACTCCCGCTCCTCTTAGGAATTTATCGATAATTTGGGCTCCTCTTGAATGCGGAACCGTCATATACTCTTTATCTACATTATTTTCAGTCTCACCTCCACGCCGTTCTGATATATTAGTTGCTTTTTTCTTTAGTTTAACTTTTAATCCTTCGGGATAACCTAACTTTCCAAACGCTTCACTGATGTATTCAAATTCATTCACCAGATAGTCACTACATATTCTAATAGCTCTCAGGTAGAATCCAATCAACACACCTATTTTAGTCCTTTCACTATGAGCAGACAAATAATGAACAAAGTCGTCTTTGTTTGTAGGCTTTCTGTAAACTGAAAATTTTGCACTCTCACCCGATCTCCAAATCATTGCGTCTAAAAAAGCCATTTTTCCATTCTCTCCTTCTTCCATAGTAAACTGTATATAACCATCCACATCATTCAACATTCTTAACTTATTGTTTATATCCGTGTTCTCTGGAACCACTACTAACACATCGTCAACGTATCTAAACCAAACTGCATCTTTTCCCATTATCCTAATAAATCTATCCGTCTCGAAGGTTTCCATATGGAGACTGGCCATGTCAGCGCTGAGTGGTGAACCCATGGTCAGGCCTCTGTGTTGCCTATACTCTTCACCTTGAAATGTAAATGCATCAAATTTCACACACAAAGAAACCAGTTCCATCTAATCCTCCCTTGTAACCGGAAGAATGCTGTCTTCGATGTTTTCTATCACTCTTCTGACCGCCTGTAATGCTCTATCCACCGGAACATTTGTGAATAATGCTTTAACATCAAAGCTCGCTAGTTTCTTTCCGTCAAAATTAATGTGCTTTAGCATCTATAATAAGTCAGAAGAGTTTCTTAAATGAGCCTTACTTATTGACCCAAGCGCGGCTGAAAGCGGCTTAGCTAGTTTCTTGGCCAGCCTATGAGGCGCACTACCGATACCAGATGTTATTGGTCTCATCTGTATGCCAGGTTTATGTACTTTTGGCAGGCCTCTCATTCTCGGCGGATGGGAGGGGCTTCCTCCAGTAAACCTATTAGCTTTCTTCCCCTCTCTGAAGGAGTTAGTAGCATGGGCGCAAAAGGAGAGAGTGCAGTGCAATTGCAAATGTTGATCAATGTTGCAAAGGAAATTTTGGCGCCAGTGCCAAGCCCCCTTGTTGCACGGCACCCCCAGGGGGATGGGGTTGTTGCAAGAGCAACAACGCTTATGCAACTTGGAGGCGGAGTTATCCCCCAAGAGAAAGAGAGAGGAGGAGAGAGAGGAAGAGAGGTGTTCGCATGACAGGAGCCAAGCGCATATTAAGACTTCAGCCGAGCGGCCGTTGTCTTATAGGTCCCCTAATCAGCCAGTCAGCTTAATCAGCCAGTGCCTCCAGTCACTATCAGCCAGTTGGCACAATGTATACCTCGTTTTGGCACGTACACACCCGTCTATACGCCCATAAAATATTACGCCACACGATTATATGCATCGGGTTCGAGACCTGGTGGCGGCGCGTCCTTCCAAGGTTGGTAGATAAATGGGTAGCCAGGGTTCCCTAGCAGGGATCTCTCTCTCTCTCTGATTAGGTTCCGTGTGTGCGCCCCTCGGGTGAAGCGTAGTAACTCGAGAGGCAGTAAGCTCGATCTACGGCGGGCGGACTTTGTTAGCCTCCGGGGTAGCGTAGGTGAGATGGGGTTAGAGGTCGGTGGCGATGTTGAGGGAGTGTGGAGTGCATTCCGGGACGAGTTTATGGTGCTGCAGTCTGCTGCCATACCCTCAAAACCGGTCACCCCTGCTTCAACGCAGCCTAAGTGGTTCAGTCGTGACATCGCTTCGGCTATCCGAAATAGGAAAGTAGCGTATAGGAGGGCGAAGGTTAGGCTAACGAAACGAAACGAAGAACTACGGGTGGCAAGCCTCTGCAAGGGGAACCCTAAGGAGTTCTTCAGTTATGTTAATAGTAGAAAGCCCATTAGAAGGACCGAAGCGGCGTTCTGCGGACCTCCGACGCGGACATTGCTAATGTGCTTAATGAGTACTTTGCGGGAGTGTTCACCAGGGAGTACACCCGCGTCATACCCGAGCCAGGCGTCAGGCACGAAGGTGCTGGCCTGGATAGTGTTCGATATACCGTGACAGTCGTTGCCGATAGAATAGACAAACTGAACGCGTTTAAGGCTCCTGGGCCAGACCAGTTTCTCCCCAGAGTGTTGCGGGAGGTGCGCGACCAGGTGGCACCCCATCTGGCTACAGTCTTCAACAAATCGTTGGAGACGGGCCAGGTGCCTGGTGACTGAAGGGAAACCATCGTGACCCCTATCTTTAAGAAAGGAGATCACGAAAGTCCAGGGAACTATCGTCCCAGTAGTCTCACTTCAGTCGTAGGTAAATTATTAGAGGGGATAATAGCGGATAGGATCGTTGACCATTTGGATTCCTACAAGCTGCTTGGGGACTCCTAACATGGGTTTAGACGGCATAGGTCATGTCTCACCAACTTGCTCGAGTTTTTCCACGTCATGTTGGGTGAGTATGATAAGAGTAGGGCGATTGATATACTTTATCTCGACTTTGAGAAAGCCTTTGATAAGGTACCTCACCGCCGGCTAATGGCGAAAGTCCGCGCGCTAGGTATCGGTGGGGAAGTAGGTAGGTGGATGAAAACTGGCTGAAGAATAGGCGGCAGAGGGTTGTAATTAAAGGGGTTAGTTCGGGTTGGGCCTCGGTCACTAATGGGGTTCCTCAGGGTTCCGTTTTGGGGCCACTGTTGTTTATCATGTACATAAATGATATCGACGGTGGCATCGTCAGTCGGATCACCAAATTTGCTGATGACACCAAGCTTGGGGCCAATGTTGGGACGCCCGAAGCGATCGAGCAACTGCGTGCGGACCTAGGTAGGATAGGAGAGTGGTCCGAAAAATGGCAAATGCCGTTTAACTTGGGTAAATGCAAGGTGATGCACATTGGCTACGCCAATCCCAAGTCGGACTACTCGATGTTGAGGAGTAATATCGAGGCGACTGATTTGGAAAAGGACTTGGGTGTGCTAATTAGCAGCGACCTTAAGTTTACCAAACAGTGCGTAGAGGTGGAAAAGAAAGCCCAGAAGCTGTTGGGTTATATCAGGAGGCAATTTCAGTTTCGGAACAAGGAGATTGTGCTCTCACTGTACAATTCCCTGGTTCGGCCGCACCTGGAGTATGCTCTGCAGTTCTGGTCGCCCACCCTCAGGAAAGATATTGAGAGGCTGGAGCGAGTGCAGGCGAGGGCCACAAAGTTAATCCCTTCCGTTAGGCATATGGGCTACAATCGACGGTTACGCGCCCTGAACTTGTTTTCGCTGGAAACTCGGAGACTGCGCGGTCAACTGATCGAGGTTTTCACGCTCTTACGCGGGTTCAACGATGTCAATTTTTGTAGCATGTTTAGTTTAAATGATAACCCAACTCGCAACAATGGTTGGAAGTTGGATTTGAAACGGTTTAGGACTAGTGTGTTTGTGGGAATTACTTTACGTATAAGATCTGTGACACGTGGAACAGGTTACCTTCAGAAGTTGTGAACGGTTCCTCTGTGGATCAGTTCAAGAAAAAGTTAGACCAAATCTTGCACACTATTTGAGTGTGTAGAAAATTTTCCCTGGCACTGGCACCCGTTGCCATTGGTACCTCCTCGGTATGGGCCGCAAGGCCTTTTGATGTGCTACTTTTCCTTGTAACTCCTTGTAACTCTCTCTCGGGCCGAATACAAGATAAAAAAAACGAAGCGTTTCTCTCTCTACGAATGGGAATATCTGACACGCCCCAGATTTCACGGGGCAGCCAATCACAGCCCTGTAGGCGAAGCCCAGAATCCATGTTTGGCCGCTATGCAGGCCTACGCTTCAAGCTCCGCCCAAAATTCACCAATAGCCAATAGGAAGCTCGCGTTTCGTGTGTTGTAGATTGATCACGATCCCATTTATAAAAGGGGGCATTTTCATCTCAGAGCCTCATTTCAATGTTTTTTTCTTGCTTAGTGCTTTTGAAATATACACCATGAGCCAGTTAAACAGCTCCCTCGAATTGTTTGAAGATGGCGATTTCTATGCTGAGGCAACACGTCTAATTTTCAAAGCGGGGGACCAGAATGAACTTCTTTCCACGCAGACTGTTACAGAAATTTGCGATGCATTGCAAGATCCGACGGACAATTCATTTGAAATGTAAGTAATTATATACTCCGGTTCATTCATTGCATGTATTATAATTATAATTTTTAAAATTCGTGACATTTTCTCTTATTGTAACTCTCCCATATATATATATATATATATATATATATATATATATATATATGTTTTTCTACAACGAAAAAATTTATCGTTTTTATTTGTACATTTCTCGATCATTTAAAAATTTAAAGACAACTCCCCAGTAGGATTTTAGAAATATTAAAAACTATTAAGAATTGTCTGCGGGTTTGAGACCCGTTGCAGGCAGACTAAGCGTAGCACACCCAGCTAATCTTTTGGGCTGTAAATTAGAGTACTCGCTTGCTTTTAATTATTCTCTGGGATGTCTTAGCACATTCAACTAATTTCCCTTTTGAGCTGTAAATTGATGTACTTTCTTTGCCCATTGTCTGTTTCCTTCGTGGTTATTTCGGCATATATATATATATATATATATATATATATATGATGTTTTTATTTGTACGTTTCTCGATAATTTAAAAATTTAAAGACAGCTCCCCAGTAAGATTTTAGAAATATTAAAAACTATTAAGAATTGCCTGCGGGTTCGAGACCCGTTGCAGGCAGACGAAACGTAGCACACCCAGCAAATCTTACTTTTGAGCTATAAATTAGCGTACTCGCTTTTAATTAGTCTCTGAGATGCCTTAGCACACCCAGCTAATCTTTTTGAGCTGTAAATTAGTGCACCTACTTTGCCCATTGTGTTTCCTTCGTGGTTATTTCGGCATTATATATATATATATATATATATATATATATTATATTTCTCGATAATTTAAAAATTTTAGACAGCTCCCCAGTAGGATTTTAGAAATATTAAAAACTTTTAAGATTTGCCTGCGGGCCCAGGATCGAGACCCGGTGACGGCAGACGATGTCTTAGCACTCTTACTTTTGAAAACTGTCAGGATATCTGCTTTTTTATTATAATTTTTAAAATTCGTGGCATTTTCTCTTATTCTAACTCTTTAATTAAACTTATTTTTACTTAACTTTATAGGACCGATGCGGAACTTGATCGTGTTATAGCTACTTTTCATTTTGATGAAAGGGGAATAATTGATATGGATGCTTTACCCCACAACCAAACCAGCGACCTGAACACAGAGGTCGAGGTATTGGCTCACATCCGGTCCGACGAATACCAGGTCATCAAGGAACTAATGTATTTTTTGGGGTTAAGAACAAAACACATTGTATTTTCATTTAATTTATTAGATGGTAGAAAACATGTACAAAGTGGAACCAGTGTCCATTAAATAAGTCTTAATGGCTACAAATAGGCCTTTACACAATATAGATATACACCTTTACACAATACAGCGGGTACTAACATATGGGAACCTTTTTTTAATCTGTTTACATACCGTTTTATCGTTCATTTCGGTGTCGCACAAAACGCATAATTTTAAAAAATTTATAAAACCCTTCCCACGTGAAATATGCTTGAGAAATGAGAGGGCGTACATGCCGCACGTGTTGCTATAATATCCTTGAAAGCGATACGGATTCCATACAATCTCAGGTACATGTATCTGTTCGATAAACTACAACCACAGAATCGTTCCAGGGCTGAGTGCCGAGTGAGTCAAAATAGTACATTCTTTCCTTATTTTAAAAGATTGCAAACCAATGAATCCCCTCACCCCCCACAATGTCGGTGTTAACGATAACCCCGTACCAGTTTCTCGTAGCTGGCAATTTCAATATTTCATTCTTCGCAAACACCGATAAATTTGGAGCGTGTGATTCGATCACTTTTCATTACTCTCTGGAGTGTATTCGGGTCCATTATAAAAGTCTGTGACCACGTTCTTGAAACAATCAACTTCTATTAGTGCTTGTGGTTCGAGGTACACGAGTACACTAATAGGAACGGCTATAGGGTTGGCAAATTCCAACCTGACTGAGATATTCCAACTCTGTTGTGGACTTAATTGCGTATTTATACTAGCAGACAAGTCAGGGGTAGTATCAAATGAATAAATGTTAAATTCTTCCACAAACTGCGTTACGCCAAACCCAAGCTCGTCACATGCGGGAACACAGCGTCTGATGAGTAGTCCGTAATCATAGTCCCTCCCAAAGCGATGCCATTTACGTATAGAGTCATATTTTTAAGGCCGAAATTCTCGAATTTAAAGGCGCTCTTTTTATATTTTCCATCGTCGAGGCGTGGTCCTGCATTCCAATTAATATCCTTTTAGGTAAGACTCCAAGGGCCAAGTTTTCTAGTTGCTTCGAGACCAACCCGGCGGGCATCGTGTATAGTTTGATCTGTATCCTGTTAATTGGGTATTTTACTCTGGTGTGTATTAAGTCTTTCTCAATTTGTATTTGTTTTGGCGAGCTTAATTTCACTCGGCGTACACGTAAATACGTCTCCATTATGTGAATAACAACGGGTTTCGCGCCCTCTTTATAAATGCCCCCTTTTATAAATGGGATCGTGATCAAACTACAACACACAAAATGCGAGCTTCCTATTGGCTATTGGTGAATTTTGGGCGGAGCTTGAAGCATAGGCCTGCATACCGGCCAAACATAGATTCTGGGCTTCGCCTACAGGGCTGTGATTGGCTGCCCCGTGAAATCTGGGGCGTGTCAGATATTCCCATTCGTAGAGAGAAACGCTTTGTTTTTTTGATCTTGTATTCGGCCCGAGAGAGAGTTACAAGGAGTTACAAGGAAAAGTAGCACATCAAAAGGCCTTGCGGCCCATACCGAGGAGGTACCAATGGCAACTGGTGCGAGGGTAAAGAGTTACAAGGAAAAGAAGTACCTCAAAAGGCCTTGCGGCCCATACCGAGGAGGTACCAATGGCAACGGCTGCCACGGAAAATTTTCTACACACTTTTTCTTGAACTGATCCACAGAGGAACCGTTCACAACTTCTGAAGGTAACCTGTTCCACGTGTCACAGATCTTATACGTAAAGTAATTCCCACACACACACTAGTCCTAAACCGTTTCAAATCCAACTTCCAACCATTGTTGCGAGTTGGGTTATTTAAACTAAACATGCTTCAAAAATTGACATCGTTGAACCCGCGTAAGAGCTTGAAAACCTCGATCAGTTGACCGCGCAGTCTCCGAGTTTCCAGCGAAAACAAGTTCAGGGCGCGTAACCGTCGATTGTAGCCCATATGCCTAACGGAAGGGATTAACTTTGTGGCCCTCGCCTGCACTCGCTCCAGCCTCTCAATATCTTTCCTGAGGGTGGGCGACCAGAACTGCAGAGCATACTCCTGGTGCGGCCGAACCAGGGAATTGTACAGTGAGAGCACAATCTCCTTGTTCCGAAACTGAAATTGCCTCCTGATATAACCCAACAGCTTCTGGGCTTTCTTTTCCACCTCTACGCACTGTTTGGTAAACTTAAGGTCGCTGCTAATTAGCACACCCAAGTCCTTTTCCAAATCAGTCGCCTCGATATTACTCCCCAACATCGAGTAGTCCGACTTGGGATTGGCGTAGCCAATTTGCATCATCTTGCATTTACCCAAGTTAAACGGCATTTGCCATTTTTCGGACCACTCTCCTATCCTACCTAGGTCCGCACGCAGTTGCTCGATCGCTTCGGGCGTCCCAACATTGGCCCCCAAGCTTGGTGTCATCAGCAAATTTGGTGATCCGACTGACGATGCCACCGTCGATATCATTTATGTACATGATAAACAACAGTGGCCCCAAAACGGAACCCTGAGGAACCCCACTAGTGACCGAGGCCCAACCCAAACTAACCCCTTTAATTACAACCCTCTGCCGCCTATTCTTCAGCCAGTTTTCATCCACCTACCTACTTCCCCACCGATACCTAGCGCGCGGACTTTCGCCATTAGCCGGCGGTGAGGTACCTTATCAAAGGCTTTCTCAAAGTCGAGATAAAGTATATCAATCGCCCTACTCTTATCATACTCACCCAACATGACGTGGAAAAACTCGAGCAAGTTGGTGAGACACGACCTATGCCGTCTAAACCCATGTTAGGAGTCCCCAAGCAGCTTGTAGGAATCCAAATGGTCAACGATTCTATCCATTATTATCCCCTCTAATAATTTACCTACAACTGAAGTGAGACTAATGAGACAATAGTTCCCTGGACTTTCGTGATCTCCTTTCTTAAAGATAGGGGTCACGATGGTTTCCCTTCAGTCACCAGGCACCTGGCCCGTCTCCAACGATTTGTTGAAGACTGTAGCCAGATGGGGTGCCACCTGGTCGCGCACCTCCCGCAACACTCTGGGGAGAAACTGGTCTGGCCCAGGAGCCTTAAACGCGTTCAGTTTGTCTATTCTATCGGCAACGACTGTCACGGTATATCGAACACTATCCAGGCCAGCACCTTCGTGCCTGACGCCTGGCTCGAGTATGACGCGGGTGTACTCCCTGGTGAACTCCCGCAAAGTACTCATTAAGCACATTAGCAATGTCCGCGTCGGAGGTCCGCAGAACGCCGCTTCGGTCCTTCTAATGGGCTTTCTACTATTAACATAACTGAAGAACTCCTTAGGGTTCCCCTTGCAGAGGCTTGCCACCCGTAGTTCTTCGTTTCGTTAGCCTAACCTTCGCCTTCACTTCCTTACACAGGTGGACATACGCTTCAGTGTTCTCATGGGAATGATTGGCCTTCGCCCTCCTATACGCTACTTTCCTATTTCGGATAGCCGAAGCGATGTCACGGCTGAACCACTTAGGCTGCGTTGAAGCAGGGGTGACCGGTTTTGAGGGTATGGCAGCAGACTGCAGCACCATAAACTCGTCCCGGAATGCACTCCACACTCCCTCAACATCGTCGCCGACCTCTAACCCCATCTCACCTACGCTACCCCGGAGGCTAAGAAAGTCCGCCCGCCGTAGATCGAGCTTACTGCCTCTCGAGTTACTACGCTTCACCCGAGGGGCGCACACACGGAACCTAATCAGAGAGAGAGATCCCTGCTAGGGAACCCTGGCTACCCATTTATCTACCAACCTTGGAAGGACGCGCCGCCACCAGGTCTCGAACCCGATGCATATAATCGTGTGGCGTAATATTTTATGGGCGTATAGACGGGTGTGTACGTGCCAAAACGAGGTATACATTGTGCCAACTGGCTGATAATGACTGGAGGCACTGGCTGATTAAGCCGACTGGCTGATTAGGGGACCTATAAGACAACGGCCGCTCGGCTGAAGTCTTAATATGCGCTTGGCTCCTGTCATGCGAACACCTCTCTTCCTCTCTCTCCTCCTCTCTCTTTCTCTTGGGGGATAACTCCGCCTCCAAGTTGCATAAGCCTTGTTGCTCTTGCAACAACCCCATCCCCCTGGGGGTGCCTTGCAACAAGGGGGCTTGGCACTGGCACTGGTGCCAAAATTTCCTTTGCAACATTGATCAACATTTGTCAATTGCACTGCACTCTCTCCTTTTTCGCCCATGCTACTAACTCCTTCAGAGAGGGGAAGAAAGCTAATAGGTTTACTGGAGGAAGCCCCTCCCGTCCGCCGAGAATGAGAGGCCTGCCAAAAGTACATAAACCTGGCATACAGATGAGACCAATAACATCTGGTATCGGTAGTGCGCCTCATAGGCTGGCCAAGAAACTAGCTAAGCCGCTTTCAGCCGCGCTTGGGTCAATAAGTAAGGCTCATTTAAGAAACTCTTCTGACTTATTATAGATGCTAAAGCACATTAATTTTGACGGAAAGAAACTAGCGAGCTTTGATGTTAAAGCATTATTCACAAATGTTCCGGTGGATAGAGCATTACAGGCGGTCAGAAGAGTGATAGAAAACATCGAAGACAGCATTCTTCCGGTTACAAGGGAGGATTAGATGGAACTGGTTTCTTTGTGTGTGAAATTTGATGCATTTACATTTCAAGGTGAAGAGTATAGGCAACACAGAGGCCTGGCCATGGGTTCACCACTCAGCGCTGACATGGCCAGTCTCCATATGGAAACCTTCGAGACGGATAGATTTATTAGGATAATGGGAAAAGATGCAGTTTGGTTTAGATACGTTGACGATGTGTTAGTAGTGGTTCCAGAGAACACGGATATAAACAATAAGTTAAGAATGTTGAATGATGTGGATAACTGGTTATATACAGTTTACTATGGAAGAAGGAGAGAATGGAAAAATGGCTTTTTTAGACGCAATGATTTGGAGATCGGGTGAGAGTGCAAAATTTTCAGTTTATAGAAAGCCTACAAACAAAGACGACTTTGTTCATTATTTATCTGCTCATAGTGAAAGGACTAAAATAGGTGTGTTGATTGGATTCTACCTGAGAGCTATTAGAATATGTAGTGACTATCTGGTGAATGAATTTGAATACATCAGTGAAGCGTTTGGAAAGTTAGGTTATCCCGAAGGATTAAAAGTTAAACTAAAGAAAAAAGCAACTAATATATCAGAACGGCGTGGAGGTGAGACTGAAAATAATGTAGATAAAGAGTATATGACGGTTCCGCATTCAAGAGGAGCCCAAATTATCGATAAATTCCTAAGAGGAGCGGGAGTTTATTTAGCCATTTCTTCAAAGAAAGATAGGCGATATGTTGAGGACGAAACAAAATGGTTGTATTAATGAACGTAGTGTAGTTTACGAGATTCCATGTAATGGCTGCTCTGCCGTTTATTATGGGGAGTCAGTGCGCGGCTTGCCAAAACGACTATATGAACATAGAGAAGACATGCGTCTACATCGAACATCTAACTCGCTCTTCTTGCACGCAGGTAGGTACGGACACCTGCCAAACTGGCAAGAAGCTAAGATCATTCATAAAGGACTAGATAAGGGTATGAGGAAAGCAAATGAAGCAAAATAACGGGAAAAATTGTGAAGTTAGCAGAAAGGGGCGGGGCCAAGGAGCATCAACAGTAACCAGCCAATCAGGTGAAGCCACGACTGTTCGTCCAGTTGGTTTGGAAAAGATCGTCCGCATTTAAATGTGTGTTTAACTCATGTTGTCATTCTGTGTGAGCAAGGCTTTGTGCCGAAACGTAACGGAATATAACTTCATCTCTTATCTGTCTTTTTCTCCCACCCTCAAACCGCATATATATATATATATATATATATATATATATATATATATAGTGGTGGGCATGGTTAACCAAAAAGTTAACTTCGATAACGATAATCCGTTAACCCCCAATTTTTAACTCCGATAACGATAATCCGATAATTTTACTACAAAGTTAACGGAAGTTAACGATAATCCGTTAACGATAACTATTTCTTTACTAACATTTAAAAAAATCAAGGAAAAATGCTTTAAAACCCATAGAAAATGTTTATTTATGCAAACTCCAACAATAAATAGGTATTTAACTGTATTTTTATCAAGTTTTGCAACTTTTTTGCTTAATAATTTTTTTTTATTTTTAATAAAAAATGTACTGATTACATGTTTTGAAACCCTTGTAACCACTAACCATTAACTAAATTTTAATTCACCAGAGAATTATTATGGCGGGAACTGAAAGGTAAAATTAAATTTTAGGCACATTTATTAAAGACTATGACACAATGTGCTAGTTGCCCTTCAGAAAGACCAACTTCTCAAAGTTAGCCCAACTGCCAGTCTTGACCTCTTGGGCCTCAGGATGTCCTTGCCGAGAGAGAAGAGCCGTTCCACTGCGGCAGAGGACGGAATTGGCAGACTGAAGTTATGGCGGTTTGAATTCATTCGCGGAGCGGTGATCTTCCGTGAATGACTCCTCGCAGTTAACGTGTTAACGGAGTTTAGCGGACTAAATATCGAGTTATCGGAAGTTAACTGGTCCGATAACGATAAGTGGAAATTAACTTCCGTTAATAGTCCGTTAAAAAAAGTTAACTTCGTTAATTAACTGTTATCGGATTAACGCTTTAGTGCCCAACACTGTGTGTATATATATATATGTGTATATATATGACCACGGAGGCCGACGCCACATAGCCTATGTTCTTCCCCGGTCTCAGTTACCCCTATCCCAAAGACTCATCCAAATCTGGCCAGTGGTTTGGCCAGCCATAAGAAACAAAGAAAGAAAGTTCGCAGGCAGGCAGTTCGACCGTCACAAATATTAGTATAGATAAGGTTCCATTATGATTACTGGAAGTCTATATGAACAGCTACCACAGTACAACTTTTTATATGCTAGTGAATTTGAACCAAAAATAGACATTACACAACCAATTACAATTACAGTTACAGTACATCACAATAGTTTATAATATTTAGAAATTAGCTAGTCGAGAAAATGTAAATTTATGGACAACTTAACTCATTATCCTTTGCCATTTTTGTGAATGTAAAATATTTTTATTACATAACACTTTGAAATGAGTATAACTTATAGTGTATTTTGGTGTTCAATTTTCTGTAAATATAGATTTTGTTTTGTAATGAAAATGTTAAAATTTCAAATAATCAGTAAGAGAATCAGCTAAATTTGGCTGATGCCAATGCCCAAAAAAATGGCTGATTCTGCAAATGCCGATGAATCAGTACACCACTAGTTTTTATTGATTTTGCTAATTTTGAGGGCCAGGTTATTTACTGGTAAATATACTATTCAGTTTGATGTAATAACATGTTTTATAGATTTAATGAATCACATATGTTGTTTATACCCTCATGTAATCGCAAGTTTCTTTAAAAATATCATCTTGTTTGTTAAATTTGGTTCATATCCACTAGTATATAAAAAGTTGTATTGTGGTAGCCGTTCATATAGTCTTGCAGTAATCATAATGGAACCTTATTATTGTATAAGACTAGTAAACTACATGGAGTTCAACGCTGTTCACGATCATATTAAGGCAGTTTTCGAGATGCTGTCGTCATGAATTGCCAACTGCCAATATTCCGAACGTAAATCCATGCTCGAGAAGTAATGAGTCCCGTGCAGCTTGGCCAAGGTTTCATCAATGATGGGTAGTGGGTATTTGTCCTTGATGAAGATGGCGTTCAAAGGTCTATGGTCTACACAGAGCCTCAGAGCCCCACACTTTTTCTTCACAATTACTAAGGGAAACGACCAGGGGGAACGGCTGTTGTATCACTCCTTGATCCAGCATTTCTGCTATTTGTCTCTTGACCTCCTCGTGTGTTATAGGTATCCTGTAGGGACGCCTAAATATGGGAGGATGATCTTGAGTTTCCAACTTCATGGGCATCAGATTATAACCCAACGGCTCGCCATCCAGTGAGAAAACATCTGAGTAATCCCTTAGCCATTCTTCGACGGTTTTCCTCTCTTCGCCGGAGAATGATTTCCAGCCGAGGACATAGGACTTGAGGCGTTTCACTCGTTCTTCGAAGTCCTTCTTCGACGCTTGACTTCCTTTCACCGTGACATTCGTTCCAATTTGGGGTGAGCGTCGACCGGCCGTGTCGACTACCCTCCCTATTGTCTCTGCCTCCGTCACTAGGCCCACGACGTCTCCTTTGTCGCCAAGGTATTCTTCGTCACCTTGATTGATCATCAGTAACCTTATCTTCCCCTTCGGGATCCTGCTCGGTAACATTTTTAAATTTCCCCGAGCCTCACCGCACATCCCGTGCAGCGGAGAATAGACGTCCAAGGGAACCACGTCCCCGGGTTTCATTCTGACTTCCCTCGTCAGAATCACGGCGGCCACCTTTTGTTCTTCGTGCGGGATTGCCTCTATCAGAGTCACCCTCGAACTATCTTCACTGTCTACTCCCTTTCCTTGTATGGTTACTGTTTCATTCAACGTGACTGTCCTCTTCCGGTGGTCTATCTGGGCTTCGTAAATTTCTAAGAACGGTACACCCAATATCAAATCCTGCGGGGCTTCGGATACTATATAAGCACACAAAAAATTCCTCCTATCCGATCCCGATAGTTAACCGCAGTTCTCCTTTACAAGGGTAGGCGGGTCCAGTAAATCCTCGTACCGAGATGTCGGCGGCTTTCAGAGGCAGACTCCCGATCTTGTTGTACATAGCCAGCGTCATCAGTGAGACCGAAGCTTCACCATCGACCAGCGCGGTGAAAGCTTGTTGAGCGACGAATACTGGTAGGGTGATCAGTCATAACCGGCGATTCGCCGCTAATTCGACTGCGGCTACTTGAGAGACCTCTCCTCCGGGTCCGCTTGAAAATTTCGCCGAGGGCACGAGTTGGCCCAGTGCCCCACTTGTTTGCAGACCCTGCATTGATCCCGGCTGATTTCTTCTTTGGTTTCCTTCTTCTTAGGACCCTTTCCCGCTCCTGTCTTCGTGTTGTTTCGCTTCTGATTCTTCGGGTTGCTATAGAAGTCTCGGGCGATGTGATTTTTCCGGTGGCAAATATAACACTTCCTCTCCGGCACCCCTTTCCCGGTGGACTTGTTTGGCGCGTCCGCTTTGTCTAGGGCTATTGCCCCCACGTCTTTGTTCTTACTGTCCTTCTTTGTGGCTGTAGCTACCCTTTCTTCTCGATGTCGTGAGTCGTAGTTCCAAGACGTGGTGGGGCTGTGAAGCCATTGGAGCCTTCGACTCCTCTCTTGGGGTGTTTCTTCTTTTAAGACGTCCTCATCCCGTAGCCCGAGTCCTGGATTGTTCGCAGCATACTTTATCGATTCCAACCAGTATTCTTTAAAAGATTTTCCTTTGACAAAATTTCTGGCATATTCTGGTAGGACCAACTTGAACGCGTCCTTTAATAGGGCATCTTTGGCATATTTCATTATAGGCTCAGCCTGTACCAAGGCATTACCTAAACTTAATAACCTTGTGGCGAACATGTTGAGTGTTTCGCCTTTTTCCCTCTTGGCGGCGTATATCTTCCTTCGAATGACACTTTCGTCCATGGCGCTGCCACACATCTGTAGGATTTCCTCCTTAATCTCTTGGTAGGAAAATTTGCGATTGGCACCCCTCCACGTGTCCAACAACACTCGGGCTGGACCTGTACTCTTCTTGTACAAGATGTGCAGTCGCTTCTTTTCATCCAGGGTGACTTCTTCCAGGGCAGAGAAGAAAGCTGCAGGACTCGTGACCGGGTTCCCATGGTCGTCCTCCAAGTGGCCCCACAACCTCGGGACGTATGAGTCGTCTATTGCCTGTTCACGTTGTAACGGTAAACTAGTACTCTGCAATACCTGTACGACGGCTTGTATATACCTCTGCAGGTCTTCATCGGTTTGATGTTTGTCGGTGCTTGTGGTGGTTGCACTTCTGCAAGGGTTCTTCGGTATGGCTCCTGGCTAGGTTCTCTGGTGTCCGTTCGCTCGTAAACGTCGGCGAACTTCTTTCCCTTGTGTGTCCAAAAGTTGTTTGCTCCGGACTCCTTACTACCTTTGGGAAATTCAAGATAAGAGGTGAATGAAGTTCCTGCGTCGAAAGTTCCCCTTCTTCTGCAGTGGAGGGAACTAAGTCGCTTTTCTTGGGACGGACCCCCAATGCGAGGTTGTCCCCATACTCCAGTTGCGGAGTGTCCATTGTATGATCCTCCGGCTTTAACTCCCTCAGGTTTAATTCTTCTTCTACTTATGTGCATTCCTTTAATAACCGATTCGTTTTGGAAAACTTTTTCTTCTTTAAATTCCGTAAACTTTCTGTACTCATTTCCTTTAAGTTCATTGGTTCGGAATCACTAATGTCACGTGCACTGTCTTCTTCATTCGTTATATCTACGCTCTTTACCGACATCGCGAAGCTTATTTGTTTATTTATTTTTATTTCAAAACCTTTAAAACTGTAATCACTGTTAGCAACACTTTTTACTGTTCCCAATTATTTTAACGAATTACTGTTCCAAATACTTTCTACGTTATTGCTTTACTGTCACGCAAATTTATTTTAACGAATTACTGTTCCAAATACTGCTGCGTTAATGCTTTACTCTGTACCAAAGTTTATTTTAACGAATCACTGTTCCCAATTTTCTACGTTAGTGTTTTATTCTGTACCAAAGTTTATTTTGACAAATCACTGTTCCCGATATTTCTACGTTAGTGTTTTATTGTCACGCAAATTTATTTTAACAAAACGTTACACTCTTTCTACCAATACCTTGCAATAGGATCCCACTTCTGTGACACCATTTAAGTTGGGCGCTACCCTTTAATTCTATTTCAAATTATTTCTTACGCGCGTTTTCTTTGCGTTCAGGATGACTCGACCTATCCAGACGGATTGCCCTTTAAATTGATAGGCGTAAGTTCCCTTCGGCTTACTGAAAGCCTACTTTGCATTTCAATCTTTGAATGTTAATTGGCCCTCAGCTTACAAGAGAGGCCTATTGCAAGGTATCTAAAACAACACACGCTCTCTTATAAAGTTTATTAAATGTCACTCGAAACAGTACATGAATTTAGGAAATTTATTCTGAAGTAAATTTACCAATTTTTCATACGATACAATCCAATTATAAATTCACAGACAAAGTTCACAGTGATCTGAATTTAAACCAATTAAATTTACCAATTTTCTGTACAATACAATCCACTTATGAATCCAAAGAAAAACGTTCACAGTTATCTAAATTTAAGTCATTAATATAGAGGGGGCTTTATATTTTAGTGCAACAAAACAAATAACGAGAAATGAAGTGAGTGGTCAAAATCGACCAACAGAATTGAAGAGATGGGTTACTTACGAATGGAGGCATACCGTTACTCTCAATTGTTCTACGTAAAGACCGTAGACTTATCGCTCGCATAAAACTACGCGAAAATCCGCCCAATACAGTGGCTCCCTTCGTCAGCCAATAGACGGGTCATGCAAACTAGGGCACAAACCATTTATATTGTTTAACATTTAATTTGAACCAAACTAAATTAATTAAAAGTTCACAAAATTCTTGGTCCGTTAACTAACAATGGTTCAGATCTTCTACCTAAGTTCTCGTTTTCCGGTCGCTAACAATGAAATTCTTATACACAAGTTTCGCGTAAATGAATGAAATGCAATACAAGTTCTTAATTACAATCATGAGACAGTTATAATTTCAATTCTAGATTTTTTTCTTACACCACAAGCCTAATAGAGTTTATTTAGCCACAGTTAATTTCAAGGAGGACGACTACCAACTGACTTAACAATTTTCGAATTTACTTTACAATTTTGAAGGACCCCGCCTTCCAATGTTCTGAAAGCCTATCAAACCATTTGTTTCTACCAAGGCCGTCCCCCAGAAGGTTATTACCCATACAAGAGGGAAACAAGGCGTCTTTACTACGTTTCCCAGGATCCTGGGACCCCTGATTGGAGCTGGACCTGACTTCCGAGTATAGACCCCTCCTTCTTCCCAAAAATACATTTAAATATAGTTAACAGATTCGAAGTCCCAATTTTATGACTCACGTCGTGGTTCAATTTTAGCAAGCGTCTTCGAATCTGCCTTACAAAAGTCGCACCATCCAGCGAAATGAATCCAAAAATTTTCGACCCAGCGAAAGAGGAACCCAACCATTTCGCATATACACCCAAATCCGTTGGATTGCCCTTCCCGTTGGGGTCGGGTCTCGGTGATAAACCTCTGTCCCAACGTGGTTCGGCTTTATCACTTCCCTAAGAATCCGAATTAAGATAGAACAAACGTTAAACAATCTGAAACCTTTCTGATTTATTCGTTCATGAATATTTATAAGCCAAACCACCTTGCTTTCAGAGATGTACACAACGAAATCTTAAAACTAAAATTTCTGCACTTATTGTACAAAAGATTTCTGCATGCAAACTTCATGATTACGACACTTGTCCAAATGGTTTCAAACTTTGCATGCCTTCATTTAAGACCATTTGGCACATTTTCCACACCACCCATTTGGTTTTTAAGAAAAAGTTGAAAAAAATGGCCATTTTCGCTCCACCCTAATGCGGATGTCTTATTCCATTAAATTAGATATGCTACCAAGCACCAATAAGGGGTCTGGAACAATCTATGATGAAAATAGAAATAGGCTGACAGGATACAAAGCAGAAAAACTTCTAATTTTTTAAGTACAACCTTCCAATCATTGAATTCAGATATAAATAATATGATAAAAGAGTACTAGTTGAGTAGTGACTAGTGACCATTTCCAAACGGGCGGAGGTTGGGGAAAGTGGTTGATGGGATGCATAACGAATTGGGTTCTCGTTCCGCATCCTGGTAACACACTTGGCAGTCAAAGTGTGGCTAAAACTCGTTAATTTATTACATTATTTGATCTCGGTTTCATTTACTGACTTCATATTTACTTAACCCCTCACATTTTTCCGATTAATCGAAAATAGGGATAACAGTAGAGCGGTAAAAATCTGTTAATGGTGCACATCCGCATCCGCATTAGCAGATGTGTAAAATCTCTCATCCGTTACATCACTATATATATATATATATATATTTTAGGTCGCGCAAAATCCAGGACCCATATACATAATAACATTTATTAATTTTTTATCTTTTGTCCTTTTCGGGTGCTAAGTGTCACAAATATTAAGAAAAGATGAGATGACCAAGTGCAGTTGGTTTTTATGTACGCAGAAGGGACCACCTTGAATATAAAATAAATATATCTGTTACCTATCCTTCAAGAATCTTGGGAGAACTTGAATGAAATCACAGCTGAATATGCCAAAATTACTCCTCATCTTTAGAGAAGTCCTCGCATCATTTCAAAAGGGAAGTGAAAAATATGCTGAAGTTTGTGGTAGTTGGTTTGAACGTTTACGGGAATAAATATGTTATAATGCCTTTGGGTCCTGAATTTTGCTCCACCCTGTATATAACTACGAGTAAGTTGGAAAACGCATCTTTTATTCAATTAATTTTTAAGGACTGAACACAATTTTAGTTGACAGTTATTCAAATATGAAAATACTCGTATTACGCTTTATGATTTGAATTATTTAATTTTAATTTGTTGCCCGAAAAGTATATGATGAAAGTGTAAAATTCTAAATAAATAAATCCCAATCCCTTAAATGTTCTTTGATCCAAAAAATTATGAAATATCATACATCTTCAAATTTACATTTATTCTCCAATTCGAAGCTTATTTTGTTGTTTTACTTTTTGCTACAATATATCAGGTGATTTTTTAAAAATACTACACTTTAAAAGGGGTTTCTTCTTATTAACTGAAATAAAAGTATGATTTTTTTACTGTATCTTCCCTACACACGAAGAATTAATCCTCCAGTGCAAAACATGCTCTATGTGATGTCCTCTCAGCTCATTAATGCTTTGCGCATGAACAACAAAATTTTGCAGTACTCTGGACAGAGTATCTTTTGAAATACGAGAAATTTCTTGCCCAATTGATGCTCTCAATTCTTCTGGTGTGCGTTGACTGTTTAAACACTATCTTTTAAATAACTTCAGAGGTTTAACGGTTGATGATGATCTACAGATCTATAGAAGCTAAGGCTAACAAAGACCCTAAGATCCACTCTAAAGTTAGCCCTGGAGAAAGAAGAGAGTAGGGAGTTAAAAGAAGAGAATAAGGGGTTAAGTAAATAGCAAAACCTATCATTCGTGGGTTAACATTCATTCAGAAAAAGAGAGAGAAAGACTCAACATCATCATCCGCCGGCCACTGCCGACAAGTCGGAAAAATAGTCGAAGAGAATAGGAAAGGGGTGAAAGATGAAAAGTAAAATAGGAACGCTTACAAATCATGCAAACACAGTCTTAACTGTCATACCATGCAAACTACAGACATGCAAGAAAGGATAAAAAAAGATATGAAGAGTATAACATAAAGTGGGTTAGTTTACGCTACGAGCTACATCTAAGTTCGTGTTAGTCTAACTTTTTTTTTTACATAATTTTGTTGCTGGCATATCACCCGCTCGCATGTCACAAGCTGGCATTAATCGTCAACAGACTCAAACCTCGACCATTACCTCTAGAGCTCCTGTTGCTAATTGTTTTATTATTTTAAACGAAGTTAATATTTTTAAAATGCCTATCTAATAGGTTTTTAAACATATTAACGCTGGTAGAGTTCATGACGGACGCGGGAAGCTTATTCCATTTATCAATTACTTTAAACGTAAAAATGTTTTTAGCGATGTCAGTAATGAAACGTCTGCCAAGTAATTTAAATCCGTTATTAAGAGTATTGCTATTATCGAAAATTAACAATGTAAAAATTTACGTTATCGATTTTCTTAACGATTTTGAAAACTTCAGTAAGTTCCCTGACCGCGTATACCGTGCGCTTTAACCTTCGCAATCAATCTTCGATGCGGAACTGTATCGAACACTTTTTTTAAAGTCTAATAAATAACGTCAGCCGCTCTATGCCTATCGTATTGCGAAGGTTAAAGCGCACGGTATACGCGGTCAGGTAGCTAACAAGTAAGAGGAATGGCTTCGTGCCACGAAACAGAGGGTCGTTGTTAATGGTAGGGAATCGGAGTGGTTGGATGTAGGTAGCGGTGTCCCTCAGGGTTCAGTGTTAGGTCTACTGCTATTCGTAATCTACATTAACGACATAAAAGTGTCAAAATTCGCGGACGATACTAAAATAGGCGGTAAAGTTATTAACGTGGACGATAGAAATAGGCTCCAAGACGATGTAAATAGGATTATGGAGTGGACGGATAAGTGTCAGATGCAATTTAACGTAGACAAATGTAAAGTTTTGCATATAGGTTCTTGTAACAATTACACGTACACAATGGGTGACAGACAGCGAGCGTTGACGAGGAAGTAGATTTAGGCGTACGTGTATCTAAGGATTTGAAAGTTAAGAACCAGTGCCTGGAGCCTTGTGCAAAAGCTAATAGGATGTTAGGCTTCATAGCGCGTAATTTCGAATTTAAATCGAATAATATAATATTGCCCCTTTACAAGTCCCTAGTCAGGCCTCACTTAGAACATGCCGTTCACAGTTTTGGATCCCGTATTTGCGGGAGGATATTGATAGGTTAGAAAGGGTTCAGCGACGCGCTACGAAACTAATTCCGTCACTATGCAACAAGTCTTACAAAGATAGGATTAAAGAGTTAAACTTGCATTCACTCGAAACTAGGAGATTAAGGGGGAGGGCTTATTGAAGTTTTCAAAATCGTTAATAAAATCGACAACATAAATTTTGACAAATTTTTCATTTTTCATAATAGCAATACTCGTAATAACGGATTTAAATTACGTGGCAGATGTTTCATTATTAACATCGCTAAAAACCTTTTTTACGTTTAAAGTAATTGATAAATGGAATTATCTTCCCGCGTCCGTCATGAACTCTACCAGCGTTAATATGTTTAAAAACCGTTTAGATAGGCATTTTAAAAATATTAACGTCGTTTAAAATAAAACAATTAGCAACAGAAGCTCTGGGGTAATAGTCGAGGTTTGAGCCTGTTGACGAGTAATGCCACTTGTGATATGCCAGCAACAAAATTATATAAAACAAATTAGACTAACACGAAATTAGCTGTAGCTCGTAGCGTAAACTAACCCACTTTTTGTTATACTTGTCATACTTTTTTTTTCTCTTTTCTTATCCTCTCTTTTCTTACATGTCTGTAATTTGCATGGTATGACAGTGTTTGAGTTAAGACTGCTTGCATGGTTTGTAAGCGTTCATATTTTACTTTTCATCTTTCACCTCTTTCCTATTTTCTTCGACTATTTTTCCGACTTGTCGGCAGTGGCCGGCGGATAATGATGGCGAGTCTTTCTTTCTCTTTCTGAATGAATGTTAACCCACGAATGATAGGTTTTGCTACTTACTTAACCCCTTATTCTCTTCTTTTAACCCCCTACTCTCTTCTTTCTCTCGGGCTAACCTTAGAGTGGATCTTAGGGTCTTTGTTAGCCTTAGCTTCTGTAGATCTGTACTGGCGCACTATTTCGTTATAAAACTCAAAACAAATTAGTTAAACAAGATTTATGGCGTCGAAACCCGTGCTGACTACTATTAATCAAATGACAACTTTCTCAGTGATCGAAGATACGATCCCTAACTACGGATTTCAAAAGTTTACCGACAATTAACATTAAGCTAATAGGCCTAAAATTGCTAGCTACTGTGCGGTCGCCTTTTTTAAAAATGGGCGTAACGTTAGCTAATTTGAAGTATTCAGGAATAATCTCCGCTTCCAGTGACTTATTAAAAATTTGTGTTAAGAGGCCTACGATAACGTCTTTCAAATCTTTTAAATGTCTAGGATAAAGCGCGTCAGGGCCTGGAGCCTTGCTAACTTATAACTTATCGATATAATGCGCAATCTCACCCTCGTAAAGTTATTTCATTCCAAATAGTCTCGCTACTAAATGGAACTATATCGTCCACGTCGGGGACATTATTTACGTCATCTATGGTAAAAACTGTCGCAAAAACGTTGTTAAAAAATACCCGCCATCGCCTGAGCGTCGAAGCCAAAGCGCCGTTAGCGTACACTAGAGGGCCTATGTTATCTTTTATCGGCTTACGATTATTGACGTAGTCAAGCTTTTTTGGATTATGTTTACTATCAGCAGCTATAAGTATCCCTAAATTACGCTTAGCATGCCTAACAGATCTTTTAACTTGACGTCTAAGCTCGATATATCTATTAAAGTTAGCTACCGTGTCATTGCGCTTATTAAGTCTATACACTCTGTTACGCTCGTTTATGAACTCGCCTATTTCCCTAATCCACCACTTGGGCCTACCATGATTACTAGCGCGCTTGGACCTACACGGAATAAACTCCCTTTCAATATTCAAAAAATTTTCTTTAAACGCCTTCCAATGAAAATTTGCGTCATTACCCATAAATAAATTATGCCAGTCCACTACTCTCATCCTGTCCACAAAACTATCAAAATTAGCCCTACGAAAATCAGGGACTTCTATTAAGTTACTTTCCTTACTGTTTTCTATCAATAGCTTAAACCTAATAATTTGGTGATCACTACATCCCAAACTCTCGCCTACTTCTAAAATTTCGACTATATTTTCGTTGTTCGTCATCACCAAGTCTAAAATATTGTCACCGCGCGTTGATTCGGTAACCATCTGTCGGAAAAAATTATCTTCCATGAACTCGGTCTCAAACCCTCATCATTCCCAGTAAAAGTCTCGTAATTAACGTTAGGGCAGTTAAAGTCTCCGACAATTATACTACCCCGATTATTAATAAAGTTACCAAGAAGTGTGTAAAATCTAGTATCGGTATCGAGGGGTTGAACCGGAGGTCTATAAACAACAACGAAATTAAAGCCAATACAACGCGCCCTAACTTCAACGCATATCGCATTAATTGCTGCCGGGAAATCTATCTTAACCTCGATAGCCCTAAGGAAATTATGAATGTACAACAAAACGCCGCCACCAATCTTATGTAACCTATCATTAGTAAAAAGTTTAAAGTTCCCCCAACAAGTCCCGAGTCACGGTATTTAACCACGTTTCTGTTATAGCAACTTCGTAGTTCCCGAAATAAATTATCGCCTTAAATTCGTTCAATTTCTAATACTATGCGCGTTAAAATAAAAGACGTTTAAACTATTTTTACCACGGATCGGCGTTTTTTAAACTATTTTTCACGTCGGGCTGCGTTTCCCGGACCCACAACGTTTAAAGTGGGCTTAGACCTATACAGCTTTCGAACGTTCTCATCGATTAACCTACCTAGCCTAGCATTCCATATTTCATTGAAATGCACCCGCCATCTTTTTTATATAAAAGGGCTCAGATCACTAAATTCTGATCACAGCTTTACGAAGGGTACATTTTCCTGAGCACAAATCTCTTCTAGCTTAATGTTCAAAAATATTGTTTTTGACGTAATCCTGGTACCCAAACCGTGCCTAGGGGATAATACCTAGAATTAAAGACCTGTCTGACCTTGCCTTCAGGGACCTAATTAACCCCCTGTATCTCTCCAAAAGGTTAGGTACTCTCGTATCGGGCCTATACGAGTCGTTGCCCCCTACCATCGTCACCAACATCGAGTGACGGGAGGCAACATCAATCCTATCTACTTCATCTCTAATTCTGTCAACCCTGGCTCCTGGTAGACAGACCCTCCTCCTCATGGTTGGATTCCGTTCAACGAACTCCTTATCCATATAACGCACTAAGGAGTCCCCAATTAAAATCGTTTCCCCTCGTTCACATCCCTATCCAACTGGGCGAAAGGATTCGAAACCTCGATAGGGGGGAGGATTCTTATCACCTAACGTACGTGGCCTAGCTCCACCCTTAACTACTCTAAATCCACCCCCGTCTACTAATCTCGGGCCTACCTTAACCCTTTCCTCAACTCTAACCTTCCCGATAAGTTACCTATACTAGAAATTACGTTCCTAACCTCACCCTTCAACTTACTAACGTCTTCAACGTTAGTATAGGTTCGGCCTTCGTCAACCGTAAGCCTACCCCTGCCCTCATCAAGCGTTGCAAATCGTCCCGTCACCTCGCGTACACTACGTATTAAAATCGGTAAATATGCAGTTTCACGGCTCCACGAATACCGATATTTTAGTCATAAAAACCATAAATATGTATATTTGGAGACTGTGTGAAGATCATGGCATCGGTAAAGTTTTTGTAAAACCTCGTAAAGTATTTTTTATTAATATTTTTAATACGAACTAATACTAGCGAATCTGGCAACTTGGTAATCATTGTTCAGGTTGTTGCCGTCTAGGATGGACGTGTGTACCAGTTGCTCCATGAGTGAATTATCGTCAACGCGAGAAGATTGTGTTGAATTTAGCTAGAAACACAAATTAATTATTGTTGTACATTAAAAAGTGTCATAATTGTGAAACAAGGTGTTCCTACAACCGAAACACCCAATTTTTTTCGCTGCCAAAAGCGCCGTTCAAATGGTACCAAGTGTAACTATAAATTACACTGAGTAACAAAATTTGAAAATTTTTCTGTTTATTGTGATTTTTCTGTCGTTTCTTAATGATTTCGGGGCGCTGATTCAAAAAATTATATTCGTTTTGCTCAATCATCAACCGTTTCAAAAATATAGGTTATCACACTTTTCATATGGCAAAGTAGATAAAGAAGGCTAACATAAATATTTTCTGAAAATAAAAACACTATTGGAAATTAATGTTTATTGAGCCAAAATTGTTTGACAAACCCAAAATGGTGCAAAGGATATAATATATATCATGAGGAGAACCGATAAGAGAATAAGAAGCCTCGTTGTGCAGTGTGCGTTCCTTAAAAATGCACTGAAGAACGCGACTTCCGCGTATGAACATTCTTATCCTTTCTGATCAGCGACCATACGTAGTCTCCCATCATGGAAGCATCCCAATGGCCCTGGTACCTTTTCTCCATCGTTTGAATATCTTGATGGAATCTTTCGCCATGTTCTTCACTCACATCGCCCAGGTTATCACGAAAAAAGTCATGTGAATGCAGATAGTGTAATTTTAAAGACATACGGCACCCCATTTTGCCATAGCACTTAATCAAGTTTGACACTAACTCCTTATAGTTTGGTTCTTTATGGTTGCCTAAAAACCCACGAACCACATCACGGAAAGCACACCAAGCCTCTCTTTCGATCGGAGTCATCTTGGCTTCAAGGTTCTTTGAATTCAACAGCGCCTTGACTTGTGGTCCTACAAAGATGCCAGCCTTGACTTTGGCCTCAGAGAGTTTAGGGAACATGACCCGAATCTATTGGAAAACTTCCCCTCCAAAATCTAACGCAGTTACAAACTGCTTAATTAGACCCAACTTAATATGGAGAGGTGGTAGTAGAACTATTTCAGGTTTCACAAGAGGTTCCCTGAGTACATTGTACTTTCCTGGTTGCAGTCCTTCACGTGGAGGCCACTGAACTGTTTTATAGTGCTCAGTTGAAGCCCTGCTATCCCACAGGCAAAGAAAACATGAATATTTAGTAAACCCTCCTTGTAAACCTAACAGGAAGCCAATCATTTTGAAATCACCACACACGTCCCAGTTATATTGTTCATACCTGATTTGAGTGAGCAGTTGTTTGAGTTATGTTTGACATTTTCATAGTCCTCTTTCATTTGAACAGAATGTGCAACTGGTATAGATGGATATTTGTTCCCATTGTGGAGTAGAACAGCTTTTAAACTCCGAGTTGAACTGTCAATAAACAGGCGCCACTCTGAGGGTATATGTGTTAACCCAATAGCTGTGAATAGACCATTAACCTCGCTGCAATAACAGAGAAAGCCATTGACATCGTAGAACCTTGCAAACTCTTCATGCCGCTTTCGGTATACAGTGCTCTTGCAGTCTTCTCC
The DNA here is from genome assembly GCA_023014485.1 of Bathynomus jamesi. NCBI lineage: Eukaryota > Metazoa > Arthropoda > Malacostraca > Isopoda > Cirolanidae > Bathynomus > Bathynomus jamesi. The sequence continues at coordinate 819,621 of JAJOZX010000139.1, read as the reverse complement.
AAGCAAATTCCACTCTTTGAGTCTGGAGGTCAGAAGCTCAGACCCTGATTTCGTCAGACCCAAATCTCTAATTAAGTCGTCCAATTCCCTCTGATTTGGAAAGTGAGGGTTTGTAGTGAAAGTTACTGTATATTCTTCATCATGACTGTCCTCACCAGCCGACATCTCATATATAGGCATAGCTATATATGTAGAAGAGCATCAGCACTAAGAAAAATTGACTCATAATGACCCACAGTCTGTAAATACAGAAGGTAAAGTAATGGATAGATACCTGTTCTGGTGGACGTGGTATTGGAAGACCTTCGCCACGTGGTACAGGAGCTATGGACGACGCTATGCTTGGATACTGAAGAGTCTGCCTTCCTTTAACTTTCCTGTACTTAGAAACATCTACCATGCAGTAGTAGCAATCGTCGTGGTGGCTCTTTGGTTCTCTCCATATTCTGGGTACCGCAAAGGGCATTGCCTTGCGTACTCCCCGCAGCCACCCTTCAAGTGTGGAGCGGCAGCTTCCACAGATCACATGGTGTGCCTAGGGTTTATCTTGGTCACCCATAGGCATACCAAAATAGAGCCGATACGCGATCCAGAACTTGGTGCCTTTCACAATCTTGTGCGATACTTGCTTGGGGCCTATGTAATACCCACAAACGTAGCAGAATATATCCGGCGAGTGTTTACAAGCTCTAGTTGCCATTCTCTTTACCAAACTGTTCTACATTAATCATAACCTGCAGATATAGAGAGAAGAGTTATTAAATCTGCAACAGATTACAGATTCCAGAAAAAAGATGCATTCACAACACTGAAATAATGTTCGCAATAAAAAAGGATCGATAACACTCAAATCGTCAGCACAGAGAAGCACAGAAACACAGTACCTCAGTGCTGGTGACCATCAGACAATCAACCTGCTTTCTTTGTGTGCTCACACTTACTGACTTCTCAGACTCTGCGCTCTTCTTTATATAGCACAGTGGAAGTTTCGGGCAATTTCTAGATCAAGAAACTGTCAACGAACATCCGGATTGTTCTCAACAATTCCTAATTATTCTGATATTGCTGCGCCCATAATAACATTATACTGGTAAAACATGAAAAATGGGTTATCTCTGAAACCATTGATGATACACACAAACCAAGGCCAGATTTGGACTCAGCTCCCACAAATGCATATAAAAACATAAAAAATTCTATATAAACAGAATCAGTGTTACACAGTGTTATCATTTACGATTAGGGTACGATGCAATAATGCACTTAGTAGGTTAGGTTAAGTTACTTAAGTTAGGTTAGGTTCGATCAATTTCTGGTTCATTTTCATGGCTCCATCTAAATTTCTTTCCCAAAGTCGCGGAAGAATACAAAACACTCGTCTGCAACGTAAACAATAGTGCTTTGTATTCCTCCGCGACTGTGGGAAAAAATTTGGATGGAGCCGTGAAACTGCATCTTTACCATTAAATCCACTATCTCTTCACTCAACTCTCAAAAGAAACAAACCGATCTCTCGGTAATCGCCATAGGACTGTCGTTATAATCTTTAAAATCGGTATACCACCGATAAACCCCACACCTAGCACACGACGCTTTCTGCGACGGCTTCGCGCAGATTAAAGTAGTTAACGTTTATAACCGTCACAAGTTTAAATTAAATTAAGCCGGCACACTTTGAAAACTTCTGAATCACTAAAAACCGCAAATATTCAGTTACTTAACTATAACAATGTGAATATAAACGCAAGTATATAAAATTCAGGACTTTCCAACAGTAAATTTATTGGCAATAACCAAAAGTAGAAACAATATCAGAGAGCTCAGGGAATGTGTCCGCTCAGTAAGCAGTCTGGCTGATGAAAGAGAAGTCTGAATGAGGAGTCATTATGATGATGATGATCAGGGCCGTTTCTAGCCATTAGGGGGCCCTAAGCAGTATACCCATTTGAGGCCCCACCCCTCCATCCACCAACTCACGCCTTACTACATCACCCCAGCACACACATACAAAAAATGGCTGTGTTAATAAAAAAACAATTATGAAACAATTTTAATGAAGCATTTATATCCAAAACAACAAATATGTACTTTCAGAAGACAAACAGAAAAAATACTACATGAAATTCCTAAAAATTAGCTTATACATTATTTAGAATAAATGACACAGAACTATGTATAAAAAAATAATGCAATTATCAACTACCAAACAATTACTAACTCTACGATACAATCGGTGTAATAGCTAACAGTTATACAGAACAGTTTGTATCTTCAAATTTCTGCCTCCTATATTTTTTCTGGGCGAAATCATCAATAACATCATCATATGAAATCTCCCTGCTAGCGTCATGGTTGATGCTTATGATGCCAAGGCCACTGAGGCGATCCTGCCCCATTGATGATCTGAGGTGGTTCTTGATTAGCTTCATCTTAGAGAAGCTCCTCTCGGCTGACGCTACTGTCACAGGTAGAGTGCAGGCAATTCTTAGTGCAACCCAGAGATTGGGGTATAGTTCCTCCAGTTGCTTCTGATGAATGAAGGAGAGAAGCTCCAATGCAGTCATGTTGTGTGAAGGTAAAGTCGGCAAGTTCTTAATTTCGAGGGCCAGTTCTCTTCCATCAATGTCAGAGTCAGCTCCAGAGCTCAGTATCTTAGAGAGCTTTTCACACTTGCAGGACAAGTCTTCCTTTTTCATTGTGGTGAAGTTTAGGAGAACCCCAAATATGTCCCTCACATCATCTAATGTTTTGAATCTCTCATTTATTGATCCGATGGCACAATCCACCACCACATTGAAAAATTTGACTTCCAGCCTCTTTAAGGCTTCTGTAAATGGTTCGTCAGGAGCTTCGTAAGCAAAGTGCTTTTTTGTGGCTCTAAACCTCTTCTCCTTCAGCACAGCCTCCACATTCATTTCCTCACATATGTCCCTAGCTACGACTTGTGCTGCAACAAAACCTGTGTTTCTGTAGCTGGTGAGTGAGTCTTTTGTTTTTGTGAGGTTGACTGCCACATTAAACTGCATTGTAGGAGACTGCAGAAGTTTGCTCACATGGTTAACTGCATGAAGAATGTCATACCATACGACTGTGCAAATCTGAAAGCGATAAGACCCTACCGCCTCTGCAAGTGCTTGTGCTTCAGTCCTGGCTATGGCATCTGTGGCATTGTTTCTGACTTCCAACAGGGCCTCTCTGATGTTGTGGCTCTGGTATCGCACAGCCTCAATGCTCTTTAGCCGGCTCTCCCACCTGGTTTCACTCCAAGACTTGAGTGTTATGTTCACGTGCTTCTTTAGGATTGTCCATCTCTGTGTAGCTGCTGCAAAAAGGTTGTACAATTTTTGTATGTTGCCAAAGAAGCTGATGGCATCTGTGGAAGCTTTAGCTGCATCAGCCACTACAAGATTCAGAGTGTGAGCCCCACATGGAACATAGAGTGCACGACAGTTCTTCTCTAATAACCTTGCCTGAACACCTTTGTTCTTGCCCTTCATGTTCGCTCCGTTGTCATATGACTGTCCTCTACAGTCATCAAAGTGAATATTCAGTTCATCTAGTCTCTTCAGAATCGGAACTGATAAACCCAGGCCTGTACTTTCTGAAGCCTCAAGAAAGCCCAAGAAGTATTCTTTTATTTCTGGTACTTCACCCATTTTAACAGTTCTGATAATAATCGACATCTGTTCTTGGTGGCTTATGTCTGGAGTGCAGTCTAAAATGATGAGTAATATTTAGCTTGTTTTATTTCTGCAACAATGGCATCCAAGATCTTCCCACTAATGGACCCAATGAGCTCATTTTGAATGATGTTTCCTAGGTAACTTGAATGACTATATTGGCCACTTTCGACTCTGCTGATGTGTTGTTTCATCACTGGATCAAATTTGGCAAGCAGCTCAACCTCCTTCAAGAAGTTGCCATTGTCGCGATTGTACAATGTAGAGGAAGACCCCCTGAAAGCAAGGTTTCTCTCTGCCAGTGATTGGATTATACTTACAAGACGTGTGAGAACATCTCGCCAGCGTCTTCGCTCTACCTCCATTAATGACATTTCAGTTTGGTCAATGGTCCTCCCAGTTTTTAGCCGCAGTTCCAGATCCTTCCATGTTGCCATGTTATCTGCATGTTCTGAACTATTTTCATGGCCTTTCAGAAGCGAACCAACGTTTATCCAGTCTGAAAGTCCATCCGTAATTAGTTTGTACGACTTCCTTGAAAACACCTTGCAGCAGAAGCAATAAAGAGCAATAAAGAGCATCATTCCTTCTAGAGTACATCAGCCAGCTTCGCTTTATTTTTTTCCCCATTAGTTAATGTTCTGTACATGTAATGGTGATGAACGCTTCTACCGTCCTCTCTTTTAGGGAATGTGAAATCTGGACTGATTTGAAATGGTCCTCGAGACACCAGATCTGTCTTCAAGGCATCTGGCAGGACAACTGGCCAGTCATACGGATCAAGCGGTGGAGCAGATCTTGGTTCTTGTTGCTCAGTAGAAATGCCTGTGTGTGGTGTTTGAAGCTGAAAAGAAGATGGGCCACTTGTTGGTTCATCAGGCTCTACTTCTACTGGTGTTTGAGGTTGCATAGAGGATGGTCCTGCTGTTGGCTCATGATGCTCATCAGGCTTTGCTGAGGATGGCTTTTCCAAATATTTCAGTAGTGCTCCTGAGAAGAACATAACATTACATATTCTGTTAGATTTTACTAAAATACTCTTTCTCATCTTGTTTGATAATATAGTGTATAGGGTGTTTCTAAAGTAACCATCTATTTTGGTGAAATAGGGGGATTTTAAACAATTGTTATATTGGCATAATGGTATGTGCATTGTTATACAAAATTCATGTATTTATAATATTTCAATTGCTTTACACGATTTTTTGTTAATTATTTTATTTTATTTTCAGACCCATATCATTGATGATGAATGTGCAAGAACGGGTTTATGTAGTAACATGCAGGATAAAAGGCATGAAGTGCAATGAAATTAGAGAAAAGTTTGAGAGAAGGTTTCGTAAAACAGGCCCTAGAGACCAGGCTATTCGCGAATTAGTAAACAAATTTATGAGGACTGGATCTGTGCATGACGAGCGTAGATCTGGACGGCCAAGAAGATCTCACGAAAGAATCGAATCTGTTCAAGAAGCATTCGAAGAGGATCCACAATTATCGATTCGGAGGGCATCCGACAGATTAGAAATTCCACAAACAACGGTTTACAGAATTCTACGTTATGATTTAAAGAAAAAGCCATACCACATTCAAGTGTTCCACAACTTACAAGAAGAAGATTATCCACGAAGAGCAACAATGTGTGCCGAGCTTACAAATATATATATATATATTTTCATGTTTTAAAGGTGTTTTTTTCATAATTCATATTATTTCGCAAAATAGATGGTTACTTTAGAAACACCCTGTATAACTGATCTGTGTGAACAGAATTTGAGGTGATGTGACCCATTAAATTTCACATTTCTAAATATTATAAATATTACAGAGCCTAGCTTACTCTACACGATTCCTGAGCACTTGCCTAGCTTGATGGTCTACCTAACCTAGTTGCCTGAACTGTAATCATAAGAATATACAAGTGGCACATCTCACCTGTGCTACTGGAAAGCTTCTCCTCCTCTATTCTCTTCTTTTTCCGTTTTTCAGCTCCTGATGGATAATGTCGTTTCATTTTCCAAGATACACGAAGTCACATCTAGTTAACCACAACTAATCTGCTAAATAATAATAATCATGATAATAATAATAATAATAATAATAATAATTGTAACGTTAATCAAATACTGTACATTCAAATAATCAGACCATTTAGGTTTTAACCAACAAAATTCACATTATCTGAAAAAGATGAGAAAAGAATTAATAAACTTGAAAACATAACGAAAATAATCGTAGGTTTTAAAGTGTTACAAAATCTCTTAATAATTAGTAAATTAGTGAAATAATGTTTTACAATACTAGAAAAATTAAGCATTTAGGAAAGTATAAGCATATAGTAAGAATAAAGTTAAATAATATAGAAATAAGATCTCACAATAGTTATTTACACATAACGACCAAAACGTTTCGTTTGTCTCCATTTTATCACATTTGTCTCATACAAAAACTTTAATTAATACGACAATAATAATAATAATAATAATAATAATATAATAATAATAATAATAATAATAACAATAATATTAATAATAACCAGCTATATTCCTATTCTTGCCCACTGAGCTATGACCTGGGAGCCTGTCTAGGGGCCCCCTAGTAGCAGCGGGGCCCTAAGCGGCCGCTTAGTCTGCTTATGCCAGGAAACGGCCCTGATGATGATGTTCCTTTATTATAAACCACAGGAAATCTGTTGAACAGGACTCTTCGATAGAAATATCGTAAAGTATCGTGAGCTGAGAGGACATCACATAGAGCATGTTTTGCACTAGAGGACTAATTTTCCATGTGTAGGAAAGGTAGAGTAAAAATTTCATGCTTTTATTTCAGTCAATAAAAAAATACAAACCTTTTGTTTAAAAAATCAATCGATATAACTTATTATGCATCTATAAATGCCTGATACTCAACTAGTGATGCATTGTACCGCGTGAAATAAATGTTTTGTGGCATGTTGCGAAACAGATTTAAAATGCATTTTATTTATGATTAGCAAAACTCTAACTTCTTTCATGAAATTCGGCTCCCTTTGCCGAATCAACGAGCAACTAGAAATTCATCTTCATTTACTTTCAAGTAAACTGTAGAGTCGCGAGAAAGCAAAGTTTCAAAATGAATGTTGCATAAATTAAGTGGAAAATTCAGTCCAAAAATACGCGCAAGCTTAATGCATAAATTATGCAAAGGAATAATTCCAAATGTTCAATAGAGTGGGCAAAGTAAATTTACGAGAAGATAAGCATTCCGTACGAAAATTTAATGATCAATAAAATTTAATGGCAGTATCCATAAAGTTTTTGCGGAAATGGACTAAAATAAAATGAACATTACGTAAAATTAGTGGAGGAGTGTATGTTAAGCATAAGGCTTGCATTTACGGTAGATTAGAAAGAGAACGTGTCGCGCGTCGAAGGCGTTTGAAGATCGTGAAAGACACTTGATATACTACAGCTCCTACTCGTCATGTGTCATTATTTACTCGTGGTTGAATTATTGTTTGGGTTGCAAATGGGATACATTATCGCATCAACGCAAATATTTGTCACACAAACAAATAGTTAACCGTCCACCGTTACTATATGTTATACATACAGTAACTTCGATCAGTATAATAGGCGTAAACGATCATTTTATTTTTCATTTAAGTGCTAATATATATATATATATATATATATATATATACACTTTGGTTAACCATGGTTTTGCTTCCGCCCAAATTGTTCATTCTGACGAAGGTCAAGCTTGTCACTCCACCTTACACCAACAGTTTAACGTGGAATCTGAACTACGCCCTGCCAGCAGCCCAGCATCTTAACCACTAGGCTACCTGAGTACCCATTTATCTACCAACCAATTTCTTTATTGTGTGGAAGGATGAACAGCTGGATTTTGTTGCGCGCCGCCTGCCATCACCGGGTCTAGATCCCGGGGACGATGGATTCGTAGTCAGTGACGCTAACCCCTACACCACCGAGACGAATATACTGTGTATATATATATATATATATATATATATATATATATATATATATATATATATATATATGAAAATTATTTCACGAAAGTAACACGTGAAAAATATTTATGATGAATAAAACCACGAAGGAAAGGAAACACAAAAAGGTGCTCAAGCGCTTTCGTCTAATGACATCCTCAGGAACACTGAAGTACATAAAAGGTTACGGCCTATATATAGGTTACAGAAAGAAAAATAAATAAATAAATAAACAACATACATACATACACACAAACATATTATATATATATATATATATATATATATATATATGAAAATTATTTCACGAAGGTAACACGTGAAAAATATTTATGATGAATAAAACCACGAAGGAAAGGAAACACAAAATGGTGCTCAAGCGCTTTCGTCTAATGACATCCTCAGGAACACTGAAGTATATAAAAAGGTTAAGCCTATATATAGGTTACAGAAAGAAAAAAGAAAAATAAATAACATACATACACACACACACACACATATATATATATATATATATACATATACATACATATCTATATATACAAATACATACATACATACATACATACATATATATACAATAAACAGAGAAGTAAAAATATAAAAAATTAAAAATTAAAACCTTAAAGGATTACCAATGAGGCGTACAGATTGTAAGGAAAAATTTCGATTTTTAGCACAAGATCAAATGGATTATAAAGATACAAATTTATACTGGGACTCTGCCGGGTTTTAACACAATGCTGCCTATGGTCAGGTTTCGATATATATATATAAAAAAAAAAAAAAAAAAAAATGCAAATTAAAAGTTAATCGATTTTTAGCACAAGATCAAATGGATTATAAAAATACAAATTTATACTAGAACTCTGTCCGGGTTTTAACACATTTCTGCCTATGGTCAGGTTTCGATATATATAAAAAAAATAAAATGCAAATTAAAAGTTAATAAAGTAGAAGACAAGTTTACCAAAGATTTAATGTTTTACACTTCTTATCTAAGTCTGCTTTAAAGGAATTCAACATAACAGGATCGAGTTGAAAAAGACCTTTGCTTATGTTGAAGTTATTTGAAAGTTGGATAATGGCAGACTCAAGAATATTTCTATTAACAATGTTGCTTGAATGGAATAAAACTGAAGCATTATTCCAATCAATACAGTGGGCTAACTCTGACAAATGGACAAAAAGAGCACTGGACAACTGTCCTGTTCTAACGGAATATTGATGCTGTTTTATACGTGTGTGCAAATCCTTTCCCGTCTGACCTATGTAAAAGGAATCACATTGTTTACAACCAATTTTATAGATAATGCCTGAATTATTGGTAGGGCTATTTTTTACTATGATATTTTTCACAATATTGTTATATGAAAATACTACATTAATATCCAAAAGTTTAAGTACATTAGCAATGCCTAAAAAGCCCGGGAAAAATGGAAGTACTAAAATATTTTTTGACAAAGTACGAGTGTTAATATTGACACGATAGAAAGTTCGTTTTGCCTTGTTGAGACAAGATTCCATAAACGCAGATGGATAACACAAATCACTTCCAATACCGTTGATTTTTTCCAATTCGGCATCGATGTATTCCGGACTGGCGATCCTAAGGGCGCGGAGAAACATTGATGAAAATATGGCCTTCTTAATGGGGGTATCATGTCCCGAGTAAAAGTGTACGTAGGACAAATTGTTTGTCGTTTTCCGATAGATACTAAACTTAAAACCTGAGCAAGACAATTCAATCCCATTTTTGGATGTGCGTGTACATAGGGAAAGCCCAGGTTTTAAGTTTAGTATCTATCGGAAAACGACAAACAATTTGTCCTACGTACTTTTACTCGGGACATGATACCCCCATTAAGAAGGCCATATTTTCATCAATGTTTCTCCGCGCCCTTAGGATCGCCAGTCCGGAATACATCGATGCCGAATTGGAAAAAATCA
>JAJOZX010000139.1:675000-805000 GCA_023014485.1 Bathynomus jamesi | reverse complement strand
ATGTGTCAACTAAATATTCTCTTGACGTAATCACTTAACATCACATAATGGTCTTATATATAAATGATATTTGTGTATTTGTCAAGCATTTCAATCCATTATTATTAGGCCGCATCAATTATTCCTTGTGCATCCATGCAATCATTTAGCCTACATAATCAGTGTCAAGTATTCCATTCAATGTATCAAACGCACGTGCATTCTTCATATCATTTACTAGGCCCATTCAATGTTCCATGCCGCATGCCATTTACATACCATTAATGAGTACATTATTTATTACGTGTCAATTAAGCTATTAACATTTCATCTTATTAGCTAAGTCTGTCACAAGCATAACGTAAAACTACCAATTAATTACTGTCAATTCTTTGTTATATCACAGTGAATAAATAACGGTTTTATTTTCATAATAAACAAACAAAACTAAGGTGTCTTTTATAACCTTAACATTAATTTGCTTGGGTGTAAACCAAGCTGGTGACCTCGCTGCCTTTTCGGTCACTTCCAATAGTATGGTGGGCCTAATCAAATAACCATTCATTCCAATCGGTGATACTGTATAACAATATAAATTATTTAACCCAGCCTTTCATTAATAAGCAATCAGTCATTGCATCAATTAATCACTAGCATACAATTAAATCATTATCACCTTAAACGGCTAAAACTAGGTCCACTATATATATACTGTATATATATATATATATTTTTTTTTTTAATTGGGGTTGTTTAACCTCCTTCGCAACATCTAAGGTCATATGACGGAGAGGACCTACAGCTTTACGTGGGAAACTACGGGTCGCTACATAATCTGAGCGCAGAGGACGGTCTCCCATCTAACTACTACCCAGACCCAATGTCGCTTAACTTCGCTGATCTCCGAGAAGCGGTGTTACGACATCGGCCACTACGTAGCCCATATATATATATACTAATATAGTGTATATGTATACCGTATATTAGTATATATATATATAGTATATATATATACTAATATATACACTATATATATATATATATATATATATATATATATATATATATATATATATATATATATATGTATGTAGCTGATCGACAAGAAATAGACCAACAAATAGACAGAAATCCTTTCCTTCCACGCTATCATCAAACAGTCTTGGAAAACACACGTGGGCAAACAATCAAACAATGGAAAGTCTGTTTCTTCCCAAAAGGCGCGAGCGCAAGCCCTTATCAACTAAAGGACGCGCGGACAAAGCGTCTTAAGATTTGGTGCGAAGTCCTACGTCACAGGAACTACGTATAAAAGCGAGCACCCACTCACACTCCTTCTCACTTCGTTAGCGCTTCCATTTCGTTAGACTACTCTGTACGTTGTCACCCCTCATCAGCTTTAACAGGCTCAAGACCAAGGCTCACTTCAACACCACATTCAAGAAACGAAGCATCAGTGGAAGTGATCCACCAATACTGCCGCAGCAAACCACAACGGCATCAGGAATTCCCCTTGGTCTCTTCATTACCGCATCAACCGGTTATCAATCATCCTCGAGAGCACCGGCAAGGTTGCAACGCTACGAGAAGCATCCTCAAGGTGGACACATTGCGGGACTCGACGGCGAAAGCTACAAACCCAAATCACTCCACATCTGGTCAGCTTTTACCGCTTTACGAAGAACGGTCGTCTACGAGACTCCATTAGGCCCATCATACCTTGACTTACGGAACAAACTTCCAAGAGACACCGACAGCCGGGCCTACTCCTACAAGATCCTCTTCACTCCATCCACCACAACCGGGCCTACATCTCCTTCGCAAAAGGCCTAATCCACGACACGACCAACGCGTGAGCGACCAGCTTCCAGAGGACGATCAATGACACTTCGAGCATATCGGTATTAGTTTCCTTTTCAACACTCCTTCAACAGCGTTACATCGTCCGGGTAAGCTAAGTACATCATATTCTAAGTACTCTTGTGAAGCCTACATTAGCCTACCGCCGAACGGCAGGCTATACTCCCAAAGTGAGTAATTAAACGTTCCAACTGACTCTCGTTAATAACGCGGTAGACCATCTTCCCAATTCAAGTGTCCTTCAGAACCTGTAATTCACATCATCCGCTGTTGTGTTCACTATTATATTTGTGCGATAAATAAGTTCTCTACTGCAGGCCTAATTCATTTACAGTGTATATTCCCTCAACTATCATTAGGCCTATCCCAAACGCACGTGCATTCTTTATATCATTACTAGGCCCATTCAATCATCTAGCCTACTTAATCAGAGTGTCATGCTTTCCATTCAATGTACCAAACGCACGTGCATTCTTTATATCATTTACTAGGCCCATTCAATGTTCTATGTTGCATGCCATTTACATACCATCGATGAGTATATTACTTATTACGTGTCAATTAAGCTATTAACATTTCATTTTATTAGCTAAGTCTATGTCACAAGCATAACGTAAAACTATCAATTAATTACCGTTAATTCTTTGTTATACCACAGTGAATAAATAACGGCTTTATTTTCATAATAAAAATAAAGTACCGAAACTTATTCTATTCAGTGTACCAAAACGTACGCGCTTTCTGTGTCATTAATAGGCCTCTTTCACAGATCATTTATGCATAATCTGTAGCTTCCCTAATCAGTGTATTACATAACCTATTTGTTATATTATTACGTACATGCATTATTTTTGTATTCACTAAGTCTTATATTTCAGGTTGTGTCCCGTTTTGTATACCATTAAGCCTCACATAAACGGGCGCATTTCAAAGGTCATTATCGAATTGTTAAGCTTTCTAGTCAGTGTCTTTCCATTGTAATTTTCACTGTGAAAATTAATATAAATATTTTCTTAATTAAACTACAAAACCATAAGGTACTTTTTATAACCTTAATATTAATTTGCTTGGGTGTAATCCAAGCTGGTGACCCTCGCTGCCATTTCGGTCACTTCCAATAGTATGGTGGGCCTAATCAAATAACCACTTATTCCAATCGGTGATACTGTATGACATCATAAATTATTAACCCAGCCTTTCATTAATAAGCAATCAGTCATTGCATCAATTAATCATTGCATACAATTAAATCATTATCACCTTAAACGGCTAAAACTAGGTCCACTATATATATATATATATAAATATATATATTATACTAATATATATACTAATACTAATATATGACGCGTTCGGTGAAGGGGCGAACGCCACAAAATTCGAAAAATGAGTTTTTTGTCGTATAATTATCCTTTAAAACCTTTGCTTTACCTATGCAAAAAATTAGATGTTAGTCTGCACTCTTTCACGGTAAAATTTAGGTTTTAATGTATCTCAGAGAAATTCACTCCGCATCATTGCTTCACATTGAACACATCTAACTACTTTCTGGTCACTCGACAATGCCCTGTGATGCTCAATTTGGCCAAATTGAACAAAATATAAAAAATAATTACAGCAATATTATTTACACCAAAAAAGATTATGTTACGGCCATAACTACAGCCGTTTCGCAGCGCTTCCTAGTTGTAGAAATGAAACAGGCTGATTTTCTCGATTTTGACGTCCTAAAAAACGTGCATTGTCATTAGGAAATCAACAACTACTAAATTTACAGATGCAAGAAAGTTAATATTTGACTTTCAACACAAAGAAGGCTACGTAATATCTACTGCATACCGCACAACCCCAGATAATAGCCATCCCGTCAGACTGCAGAAAGGGAAAAAATCCTACAGTGTCAGTTTATTCAATCTAGCCCAGCAGACACTGCAACGAAAGTATTCCCAATTGCTGCCAATAACTAAGGAAAAAATAAAAGATCTCAAAGAATTATCAGACCTAATGCCTGCAACTGCAGTGAACTATAATACAAGATTGTTAAAGGAACTGGAAGAAACCGAAACCAAATAACGGATTACACCAGTTAACATCAGAAGCTATCAATAAATAATATTGTAAAATTTCTTGGCGTTTTATTATATCGACATATTACACAACAATATTTTACTCAAATATGTGTTCAAATTCATACAACATTTCAATAAACCGGAAAATACAAAGGTTTAAAGTTTACAAACTTTAACTGCATTTTGTGGCATAATTCGAAAATGTTGCGTTCGCCCCTTCTCCACCGAACGCGTCATATATACTATATATATATATATATACACTAATATACATACTATACAGTATATATACACTAATATATATACTATACAGTATATATACACACTAATATATATACTATACAGTGTATATATACTAATATATATACTATATATATATATACACTAATATTAATATATATATATATATATATATATATATATATATATATATATATATATATATATATATGGGAATATATATATATATATATATATAATTTATATATATATATATATATACTAATATGTATACTATATATATATATATTCTGGCAATAGTATATGTTATTAATTGAGCTAGAACGTTCATTTTTGGCTAAATTAGAGTTCTAAGTATGCTAATGAAGATGTTGACGAGTTTTTGGAATAGATTTTCATATTTATATATATATTTTTATTTTTTTATTTTCTTATTATGCCGAACTTTGGGTGCGATTTCTGGCACAGAATGAGGTGAAAAAAGTAGTTCGCTTCATAAGGTTTTCAAACATACTTCTAGTGTCATAAGGTCATTATAACCCAAACCACGCGATAGAGGAAGGGTGAAAATAGTGATATCCATCAAAAACACGTTTTCGCCTGTGGTGGCGCTTGGGTACCGTAAGACGCGCGACCCCTCATATATATATATATATATATATATATATATTATATATATATATATATATATCAGTCTTTCCTCAGTTGTGATCAGTCTTTCCTTGTGAATAAAGGTGTTTTGTCGAGTGTTCAGTGTAACCATTTGAATAAGGGGTTTTCGTTAAAGAGTTTAAAAAAAAAAGTCTTTGGTGCATTCTTAACTAAATTACTTCGTGTTACTAATCATTTATTAACGAATATATTTAATTTATTGACTTTATTCATTACTATATTATTTGATTAAACCAAGGCTAGTGCACGTGGCTTGCCTTGTTTATTTCCCGAATCTATTACTAACCGAGGTTTCATAAGGTTGAATTTCCCTTGGTTTGCCTTTTTTGTTTTTCAAATCTATCAGAAAACGTGCTTTCTTAAGGTTCATTTTCCTTTCCTTCAAGGGATCAAGTTGAATGTGGTCACCCACCGTGGGAAAAAGGAAAAACGGAAAGAAAACAGTCGGTCGAATAGCGGACAGAAAAGTTTTAGTAATACTTTTTCATTTACAGAGCCTTCGTCGGTAGTTTAATTATATATTCATTTAGTATAAATTTGTGTTACCTGTTTCTGCGTTTCAGGAACATTTTGGCGGGTTTGCGCAGGTGATGGCACAATAAGCACGCGGTAGACCTACGTTGTAATTTATTAATTTCCAAACGCTCGTTTTTTGTTTTTTAACTAATTAAGAGCATGGCACCCCCGTCAAGTACTTGCAGTCGCTGTGAAGGGAAATTTGCCGCTTACGCGTTTACAATGGCTAATTATAATGAACAGTTAGTTTGCAGGTGGTGCTCAAGCATGGAAGTCCTGAGGAATGAGTTAGAACGTGAGAGGGAGGCCAGAGTGAGGCTTGAAGAAAGCGTGATGCTCCTGACGGCAAAATTAGAATCCCTTGAGACTCCAGTTACGACCCCTCCTGCCGAGCAACTAAGATGATTCCGTCGCTTAGGTCAAAGTCGTATGAGGATAGGCTTAAGGAGTTAAAATTTACTACACTCGAGACTAGGAGGCTAAGGGGTGATCTAATCCAGGTTTTCAAAATTATGAATGGGTTCGATAATGTAGATAGAGATAGCTTTTTCGAAATATCTCAATATAATAGGACTAAAAATAACGGGTGTAAGTTGACAAGTAGAAGGTTCGAGACAGCAGTTGCCAAAAACTTTTTTACGCATAGAATAGTAAATAGCTGGAATAGTTTGCCGGTAGAAGTAATTAGTAGCACGTCTATGAACATGTTTAAAAATCGATTACACACATATGTTGCTAGATTGGGTATAGTTTAAGGTAGTAGAATTAAGGCTTTGTGGTGAAAGATCCCACAGCTCAACACAAGTGTTGTGGGATATAGGGAGCCAGCATCTTGGGTTAGGGGATACTCTCTGTCCTTACACACCCCATTTAAAGAGATTCCTCTGCCGAGCGGTGCCCCCCATAGTACTGTGAGGTATTGAAAAACTCATGAACTTCACTTGCCCCACAAACACCTTGAAATGGGAGACCCAAAATGGGTGGACACACATTTCTACATTACTGTAGTCTTTACAGCCACACCTACACTTTTCCTCCTAAGTATATATATGTATTTTAATGTATATGGTTGTAAATTTTGACTTGGTCCGCAATCGATATGGACCGTGACTTATTTTTGGTTGGCAAGGTACTAGTATTGATGGATACCATAATGAAATTGACTGGATTCTTTGGATCTGATATATTTGCATGTCGGTTATAAATAGATATAGAGTGTAACATATTTGTGGATAGTAGTCTATTATGACTTGATCCTCTGGATCCAGAGATTCTATCTTTAGTTTTAAATCGATAATTAATTAGTTTTAAATTGATAATTTTCTAGTTTTGTAAAAATTGGTCGTTGCGAATGTACAGGCAGTTTTTACAAAAATTTCTTATGGTCTTGTGGTTCGGAAACCACGTAAAATTGTAGGTCCCCCTTCGCCACCACGGAGGACATACACAATACACAATTACGAACAGAGTTAGGTAGAGCAGCCATGAGTGGATCCTAGGGTCTTTGTTGGTCTGAAACATTATTATAACAATATTACATTGTGTACATATATATATATATATAAATATATATATATATACGTGTATATATATATATATATATATATATATATATATATATATATATATATATGAAAATTATTTCACGAAAGTGAAATATATATATATTTTATATATATATATATATATATATATATGTATAATATATATATATAGCGCCTCGGTGGTGTAATGGTTAGCGTCGCTGACTACGAATCCATCGGCCCCGGGTTCGAGACCCGACGGCAGCCGGCGCGCAGCAAAACCCAGCTGTTCATCCTTCCACACAATAAAGAAAGTGGTTGGTAGATAAATGGGTACCCTAGGTGCCGAGTGGTTAAGACGCTGGGCTGCTGATGGGGCGTGGTTCGGATTCCACGTTAAACTGTAGGTCTAAGGTGGAGTGAAAAGCTTAACCTTCGTCAGAATGAACAATTCGGGCGGAAGCTAACCTAAAGGTTAAAAGGTTAAAGGTATATTTATATATATATATATATATATGTTTATATATATAAATAAATATATAGTATATATATATATATATAGTACCGGGTGAACCAAAAGTAGGTGGACAGTAGGTTGAATAGGGTTTGTGTTATATTATAACTATGGTGTTCATTATAACTATGGTGTTTGTGTTATATTATATTAAATATTATAACTAAATTTATTTAAATTTAATCTTTTTCTTTTCAGATAGTTCAGAGAACCCATAATGGCAAATAATCTAAATACTGATGCCAGAAAATGGGTGTTAAAAGAGTATTGGAAATCTCAAAATACTGAAACTGTTAGAACAAAATGGGTTGAAACATTTGGTACTCAAGCCCCAAAGAGACAAACCATTTACCGCATTCGTGACAAATTTGATGCCACTGGCTCAATTCTTAATGCCCCAAGAACTGGTCGACCCAAACAGTTTGCACAGAGGACAATAAGCAACTTGTTGCCGAAGCATTTGTTCACAGTCCCAAAAAGTCCACCAGAAGAGCCTCAGCAGAACTGGACATTTCACAAACCTCTATTATACGAATTCTGAAATCTATTGGGTTGAAAGCTTATCGTCCACGGCTAATTCATGGCTTATTGGAGGATGACCCAGACAGGCGGCTGCAATTTAGTGAGATCATGCTGAACGAAATTGAAGGAAATCCAATAATTTTAGATAACATTGTGTGGACCGATGAGGCTTCTTTCAAATTATCAGGTCATGTTAACCGACATAATTGTGTTTACTGGTATAGTGAGAACATGCATTTAACATTAGAGCAGCAACTAAACCAGCCTGGTGTCACTGTTTGGGGTGGTATTTCAAGTTCTGGTGTTTTAGGACCAATTTTTGTTGATGGAACAGTCACAGGTGATAAGTATCTCGAAATTCTAATGAATGAAGTTGTTCCACACTTACAACAACAGCCTAATTCACATGACCTCTATTTCCAACAAGATGGGGCCCCTCCACATTATTCAAGAGCAGTCCGTGAGTATCTTCATGAAACATTTCCCGAGAAATGGATCGGCCGAAGAGGTCCAACTGAATGGCCTGCACGTTCACCTGACTTTACCCCAATGGATTTTTTCTTTTGGGGAGTACTCAAGGACAAAGTTTATAGTCGAAAACCACGAAGTGTTGGTGATTTGAAAAATTACATCAGAGATGCATTTCAAGAAATTAATGCACAAAGAAACTTGTGCAAAAATGTTTGTCGAAGTGTGAAAGGTAGACTTCAAAGCTGTGTAAATTGTGATGGACAGCAATTTGAGCACCTGCGTTGATAAAATTTCCAGTGCTTTTGTATTGTATTGGTATTAGTTAATTTTTTATTTATTTTGTATTATAGTATACAAAAAAATTAAATATAATTGTATATGTATTCTCAAAATAAACGTTATCATTTACTGTCCACCTACTTATGGAAACCGATTTAATCGTATTTGGTGGGTGCAAGACGGAGCTCCTGCTCACAGGAGAGTTATTGTGAAGGAACGCTTGCAGGAAGTCTTCCACCAAAGAGTAATTGCTACAGGCCATGACATTGAATGGCCTCCCAGAAGCCCTGACTTGATCCCGTGTGATTACTTTTTATGGGGTCATTTGAAAAATAGAGTATTTGCATCACAACCTATCAATTTAGATGATTTGAGGACTCGCATCACAGCTGAAATCAACTTGTTAAAAGACAATCCAGATCTTATCAAAAGAGTGATGGGGAAGATGAGAGCTCGACTCCAGATTTGTATCGATAGGAATGGCGGTCATGTTGAAAGAAAACGAAACTAAGCATAACTTTTGTAATAAGGAATAAAGAAAAATCTGCTTTGTATCTTATTAAAATTATGTTAAAGTATCTATTATTATGTATTTGTCTTTTCATTACATCGATAGCACACACATTATTTTTTCATTGACCAATTTTGCGCAATCCATTTTTTGTACCCTTCAGTTAAAAGCAGATGCTTAAACACTAATTCGTTTAAACATGAATAAATTTGAACGTTAACAAAGAATAATTTGCTATATTAAATCAAACAAACAGATCCAAAATATCTCAATTTTTGGAGGAGTTAGTACAATCTAAAGTTGGGTGTACTTTTTTGTGGGACATACTGTATAGATATATATATATATATGTGTTACAGATGTACCGATATATCGGTATCGGCAGTATCGGCCTGTTTTTAGAGTATCGGTATCGGTATCGCGATACTGCCGATACTTTTCCAATTTCTCATTTTAAGATTAATATTTAATTTATAAAATGCAACTGAATAAATTTTCATTTGAATAAACTTATTGACTACATATGAAGTTTCATCATTTTTCATTTCTTCCTCTTATTTTTCAAACTGCTATAATTTGAAATCAATTGCGTATCACGAGATTATTACATCAATTTTTCACTAGAATTAAACATTAACGCCTAGGGAAGACTTATATCTAGAAGTATACTTATGCAACGCACCTCGGGCCCCGAGTTGGACTAGAGTAATGTAGTAATTAGTAACTATATAGTGGCATACATAGTTATAAATAGTGTCTACTCTCTTGTCACTAAATTTATTTCGGTACGTTATATTTATACATTGAATGTGCTACAGTATGTACGGCTGTTACTGTATAAATAATTATTGATAAAATATGTTTTTATTGATTTTTAAAATAAAGTATCGGTGTCGGTAAAATAGCGGCCTATTTTGAGTATCGGAGTATCGGTATCGGCCAAAATTCTGGAATCGGTACATCCCTAATATATATATATATATATATATATATGCACTAAAATCACAGAATAACACGTGATCTTATTAATAAGCAAACAACCACAGGGAAAAGGAAAAGGAAACACGAAGTTCGAGCGCTTTCGTGATATATTCACATCTTCAAGGAGAAACAAAAAATAGGCAGAGTTTACAAAGTAAATGAGTTAAATACACAAGCAAAAAAATTCCCAATCGGCAACTCAAATTAAAGACCATAAAACCCTCTAAAGATTTTTTCAATAGATAACATAATCTGTAGGCTGCTAAATTACTGAATATAAAAGAACTATATAGATGAAATTAGACAAAAAAACAGTACAGAGAACAAAAATTATTATAACAGTTATTAGAACTAGTATTTAATTAAAGCAGGCAATTAAGTGGCAAGAATTTAATGAAAACAAAGGGATTGGTGCCATCGTCTTACAGAATATTCCAAAATTTCTACAAACAGTCCGAAAAAAATTGTTTTCCCAATAGCCAACCAGTTGAAAAGTCCAATAAACCACCAAGCACACAAAGATTATATACGAAAGAAATATTACAATTAAAATGGACACATAAGAATGTTAACAGTTCTTAAAATAATATTTATTTAACCAAGGCAAACCGTTAAGGGGCAAGAATGCGGTCAAGAAAACAATAGGCCCTTCGCCAACTTTCTAACAATGCACGAGTCTAATTTATACAGCCCAGGGCTAATATTAAGGACCAAGTCCGCATTATTCTTGATCACACTTGATTCAAGTATATTTCTGCTTACAATAGATTTACTAAACCTTAATTTGGAAGCATTTTTCCAGTCAATGGGATGATTAGTATCTTTTACGTGAATGAAAATGGCGTTAGATTCCTGGCCACTTCTTATACTGTATTGATGCTGCTTAATACGTAACTCAAGGGTCTTACCAGTTTGGCCAATGTAAAATTTATTACATATTGTGCATGGGATTTTATATACACAACCCTGTTTATTTAAAGGGGAGTTCTTAATCAATGAATTCTTAATTACATCTAAATTTTTGAACGCAACATTTACGTTAAAAGTCCTCAGCAGATTCGGCAGATCAAGGAAATTTTCTCTGAATGGTAACACTAAAACATTTTTTGTGTTATAAGGAATCTTGTCCTTTACTTCGTAGAAGGTTTTCTTTGCCATTTTTAAGGACTTATCTATGTAGTTCTTTGGATATTTTAAATCAAACGCAATTTTGTATATTTTACTAATTTCGTCGTCAATGAACTCTGGGCTACAAATTCGGGATCGTTTTACGTTAATGTGGTGATCAGAATAATAATGTATATAGGAACAATTATTTGTGGGTTTTCTGTAAATATTCTACTTAAACCTTTTTCCAGACCTATATATTAAAACGTCTAAAAAAGGGATCGAAGAATCTTTTTCTATTTCAACTGTCTCCATTCTTAATCCTCTCCTCGGCACAATTTCACAATCACACATAAATAATAATGTAGACCTTGTGGAAAAATTAAATAGTATCAGTGTCAATTACAATTTTAGATTGGTAAGCTTTGATGTTACCGCTTTATTTACAAGAGTCCCGGTGGAGGATCTATTAGTGTTTCTTTCGGAAGAATTGGTTAAGCATAATTTGCCATTACCTGTGGCTACAATTATAGAATTAATTAAGTTGTGCATAGTTGACTCAAAATTTGTGTTCAATAATGAATATTTTAGGCAGAAATTTGGTATGGCGATGGGAAACCCTCTCTCCTCCATTTTAAGTAACTTATATATGGAGTTTTTTGAAAGTAAGTTATTAAGGAAGATTCTGCCAAATTATGTTCTTTGTCTTTGGCCAGTGACTTTAAATCTCAATGAATTCTTACCCAAACTTAATAATTTAACTCCCTCTATCAATTTTACAGTTGAAATAGAAAAAGATTCTTCGATCCCTTTTTTAGACGTTTTAATATATAGGTCTGGAAAAAAGTTTAAGTACAATATTTACAGAAAACCCACTAATAATTGTTCCTATATACATTATTATTCTGATCACAACATTAACGTAAAACGATCCGTTCTTTCTACTTTGTTCCTAAGAGGCCTACGAATTTGTAGCCCAGAGTTCATTGACGACGAAATTAGTAAAATATACAAAATTGCGTTTGATTTAAAATATCCAAAGAACTGCAGAGATAGGTCCTTAAAAATGGCAAAGAAAACCTTTTACGAAGTAAAGGACAAGATTCCTTATAACACAAAAAATGTTTTAGTGTTACCATTCAGAGAAAATTTCCTTGATCTGCCGAATCTGCTGAGGACTTTTAACGTAAATGTTGCGTTCAAAAATTTAGATGTAATTAAGAATTCATTGATTAAGAACTCCCCTTTAAGTGAACAGGGTTGTGTATATAAAATCCCATGCACAATATGTAATAAATTTTACATTGGCCAAACTGGTAAGACCCTTGAGTTACGTATTAAGCAGCATCAATACAGTATAAGAAGTGGCCAGGAATCTAACGCCATTTTCATTCACGTAAGAGATACTAATCATCCCATTGACTGGAAAAATGCTTCCAAATTAAGGTTTAGTAAATCTATTGTTTGCAGAAATATACTTGAATCAAGTGTGATCAAGAATAATGCGGACTTAGTCCTTAATATTAGCCCTGGGCTGTATAAATTAGACTCGTGCATTGTTAGAAAGTTGGCGAAGGGCCTATTGTTTTCTTGACCGCATTCTTGCCCCTTAACGTTTTGCCTTGGTTAAATAAATATTATTTTAAGAACTGTTAACATTCTTATGTGTCCATTTTAATTGTAATATTTCTTTCGTATATAATCTTTGTGTGCTTGGTGGTTTATTGGACTTTTCAACTGGTTGGCTATTGGGAAAACAATTTTTTTCAGACTGTTTGTAGAAATTTTGGAATATTCTGTAAGACGATGGCACCAATCCCTTTGTTTTCATTAAATTCTTGCCACTTAATTGCCTGCTTTAATTAAATACTAGTTCTAATAACTGTTATAATAATTTTTGTTCTCTGTACTGGTTTTTTTGTCTAATTTCATCTATATAGTTCTTTTATATTCAGTAATTTAGCAGCCTACAGATTATGTTATCTATTGAAAAAATCTTTAGAGGGTTTTATGGTCTTTAATTTGAGGTGCCGATTGGGAATTTTTTTGCTTGTGTATTTAATTCATTTACTTTGTAAACTCTGCCTATTTTTTGTTTCTCCTTGAAGATGTGAATATATCACGAAAGCGCTCGAACTTCGTGTTTCCTTTTCCTTTTCCCTGTGGTTGTTTGCTTATATATATATTATATATATATATATATATATATATACAGGGTGGGCCGAAAGTCTGGATCCATAGGAAAATATTTATTTTAATACATAAATTACAACAAATGGTAAATACTTAAAATTAATATCAACTTTAATGCGTATCCGTGATACTGTACAGTAGTTCGTACTCCAGTATAAATACTCAAATACTTTTTTTATTTCAGCCCAGAAATGGCTTCGAATCTAACAACAGAAGACCGGGTAGAACTTGTGCTCATGTACGCAAGACAGGGCGCTACACACAGAGAAGTTGCTACCGAATTCAATAGAAATCATCCTGATAAGCATTCAGTAACACATGCGACTGTTGGCAAGTTGTTTAAACGTTTCAAAGAAACAGGAAGTGTACATGATCGACGGCGTTCTGGTCGTCCAAAAACTGCAACTGATGAAAATACCTCTGCAATGGTATGTGAAACTTTAACGAATAGTCCAGTAAAGTCAACAAGAAGATTATCAAATGAAACACGCATCTCGAGAACGTCAGTTCGAAGAATTATTAAAAATCATAAATTCCATCCCTAAGTGTCTCGATGTCAGAGGCCGCCAATTTGAGCATTTGTTATAATTTGTTGTTTATACTGGAGTACGAACCACTGTACAGTATCACGGATACGCATTTACGAGTTAAAGTTGATATTCATTTTAAGTATTTACCATTTGTTGTAATTTATGTATTAAAATAAATATTTTCCTATGGATCCAGACTTTCGGCCCACCCTGTATATATATATATATGAGAGAATTGTGCTTTGCTTAAACAACTGTAGATAAGGTTATTAAGACAGGACCTGTTTTGATACATTTGACAACTTTACCGTCAGGTGATGGGTTTAAAGTAATATAAAATAAACCTATATACCTATAGGTTATATACCTAAAGCCACCCATGTATCTAAACGGGTTTACATAAATTCATTAACATATTCTGGTTAGCAAAATACGTTTAGAAAAATAATATTGGTTTAAAGAGCAACTTTTCACACCAGCTGGTGGAGATTGTTGCCAGATTCTCCACATATAATTATTGTTCAGTAGAAGGGATCAAATCAGAAACGAACGTATTAGAGGAACGGTGAAAGTAGTAGAGGCGTCAAGAAAAGTCCAAGAAGCCAGACTGAGATGGTATGGGCACATGATGAGAAGAGAGGAGGATTACGTGGGACGTAGGGTGCTGGAAATGGAGGTGCCGGGACGGAGAAGAAGAGGTAGACCGAAGACGATGTGGAGGGATTGCGTGGCGGCAGACATTGGGAGAAAAATTTGAACGAGAACATGGTGCGTGACAGAAGAGAATGGAGGAGACTCATCAAGAACAGCGACCCCATATAGAGATGGGATTAAGCTGCAGAAGAAGAAGAATTAGCTCGCATAAAGTGTAATGAAGTCTTTGTATAGATGGTATATATAGATGGTATGTTCTGGGATATATATATATATATATATATATATATATATATATATATATGAGAGAGGATTGTGCTTTGTGTAAATAACTGTGGATAATGTTATTAGGCATGACCTGTGCCTTGACACATCTGACTTTTCCGTCAGCTGGTTGGTTTAAAGGAAGTAATATAAAATAAACCTTCAGTAAATTATAGCCGCCCATGTATCTATAGAAGTAAAATTTGTGTGTGTATATATATATATATATATATATATATATATATATATATATATATATATATATATATATGGCCTTGTTTCAGATAATTCTTCTTTAATGCGGGATAAAAGGCGAAAAAAATTCAATAACATTTTGATTAGCGAAATACGTTTAGAAAAATAATATTGGATTAAAGACCTCGCTGGCAAATCTCAGTCCAGGTGTTGAGGAGTTTGTCAGATTTAGCTGGCAAAAGAATGGACGGCTAATATTCTGCACATGCATTCGTGTTGATATCTACTAAAAAATGTATTTATATAGTGTATTTTCCCTGTATATATTTATCTTATACATATCCGTGTATTTATTTCTGAAATTAATTGACTGCTGCTCGCCCACTTTTTATTTATTGTAAAACACAGGATCCGCTAAAAAATAGGATATTTTTATAAAAAATGAATAAGTTAGCCCTAAAACTAAAATCTACTTTTATTATAAAGTTACATTAATATTTTTTATAATAAGGTTTAAAATATACAATATTTGTATATTAAGACAAAAAATGTTTTTGCTTTAAATTTTGTTTACCATATTTGAGTTTTGTTTAGAAAAGTGCCTAGCCGACAATACATGCCGTCGTCGTGGCGGTTTTCTCCGACGAGCAGTTCAATACTTTTGACTATTGGCTGTGCTGGTTTCTGAGACCTTACTGGTCTATTATGGTTTCATAAACGTATTTTAATACGTTAATGAGAAGATTAATAGCTTTCACTATTGTCTGTGTCGTATTTTGAGACCTTACCGGTCTAATGGGTGGTGGTGGTGGTGCTGTCTATGAGGTATGTCATGTATTTTTGATATGGGGTTGTGTATGAAGGGGTATGTGAGGTATTCTAAGGGCTTGCAATATAATAGAACTGCTTTAATTCTCCGTGTATGTTTTGTTGAGATGTGGCTTTATGTAATTGTGAGGTATTCTAAGGGCTTGTCTTTTGGGATAGAACTGCGTTAATTCACCTCTACGTGTGTGTTTTTTTAGGCAAAGCATGCTAGTTTATATGTACGTAAATAACTGTGTACGCCCTATACGACTGGCTGTGAGGCGCATGGCTGCCTTCTAAGCCTGATGGCTGTGATGCTGAAGACACCATTATGCGATGCTCCATGGCTGCGAGTGGATGGGTCTTCTCTCTCTCCTTGTGATAAGGCTACCCACATTCACATACCCACATACATATATCAGGTCATCCCATAAGTAATGTCATTTTTTACGATAGATTAAGTTTAAACTAGTCCTACTCGGTTTAAGCATAAATTTTCCGAACGTTATATCTAAGAGATCTATCGTGTTTCGCTACATACTTTACAGACATTGACCAGTGAAGACGTGTGTTTTGCTTTATGTGAACCCCTCATAAACATGGCGGTATAAGAAGAGCATATCAGGCATATAATGCTTTACGAGTTCAAAAAAGAGAATAGTGCTACTGAAGCAACGCGAAACATTCAGGACGTTTATGGCAACGATATTCTGCATGAGGAAATGTCAAAGATGGTTTCAAAAGTTTAGGAATGGTGACTGCTGTTTGACAGATGCAGCATGCTCTGGACGCCCTGCTGAGTTTGATGATGACCTGCTGTTAGCCGCACTTGAAGAAGACTTCAACAACTGTCGAAGAATTGGCCCAGAAACTCAATTCATCCCCGCCCACCACCCATCGACATTTGCAACAACTCGGGAAATTGCCTAAGTTAGGAAAATGGGTGCCACATGAATTGTCGGTCGGCAATCTGAGGGTGCGGGTAAACATTAGCACAGCTCTTCATTCCCGTGAACTCCAAGATCCGTTTTTGCACCGTTTAGTGACTGGTGATGAAAAGTGGATACTGTACCAGAATGTTAAGCGCCGTCGACAGTGGGTTTGTGCCGGAGAACCAGCGACACCACAGCCAAAACCAAATCTTCACCCTCGGAAGGTGTTGCTTAGTGTTTGATTGGATAAAGGTGGTGTAATACACTTTGAAACTTTACCACACAACCAAACAATCACCGCTCAAGTCTACTGTCAACAACTGGATCGATTGAAACTGCACTAAAAGAAGAGACCTTCTTTGGTTAATCGGAAAGGAATAGTGTTCCACCACGACAACGCACGTCCTCATACCGCTCGGATCACTTCTGCAAAAATTGAGGAGATTGGGCGGGAAAAATTTCCACATCCCCCATATTCTCCAGACCTTGCGCCTTCAGATTATCATCTCTTCAGGAGTCTGCAAAACTATCTTGACGAGAAACAGTATACTTCTTTAGATGACCTGCGCACCAGTCTTTGTACGTTTTTTGCCTCAAAACCGCCTGAATTTTATAAACATGGCATTGAAAAGCTTGTAGGACGTTGGCAGAGTATCATTGATTCCGATGGAAAATATATACTAGATTAAAAAGTTTCAGTTGAGTTTTTTTTGTCCTTTAAATTCCGATCGAAAAAATGACATTACTTATGGGATGACCTGATATTTTTGGATGGGCCTGAACTGCCAGGATAGGTTACCCCTTGGAGTTCACATACATACAACTCGTGTAATATATACTCGTAATATATACTCGTATATATATATATATATATATATATATATACACGGAGCAAATGTAATTTACGTCCCCCTGTGGTATTTAGTGTAGTTTACGTTCCCCTACATCATCTGAGTGTAGTTTGCGTTCCCCAACTTGCGTCAAGGAGACGTAAACTACATTTGCTTCATATATATATATATATATATATATATATACAGGGCCTATCAGAGGGGGGGGCTAGGATGGCCATTTGGCCTGGGCCTTAAACTTAGAAACTTTCAAGTTTGAATATAATGTTTTGCAGTGAAAGTAATAATTGGGTTTAGCTATGGACCTCAAAAGCTGGAAGTGGCCCGGGCCTCTCTGGACCTCTGAGAGGACCTGTGTATGTATATATATGTGTGTGTATATATATATATATATATATATGACGGTCTCCCATCCACCTACTCTCCATACCCACTGTCGCGTAACTTTGCTGACCGACGGGAAGCGGCGTTACGACATTGGCCACGACTTCGCCCCCAAAATTGAACCAATCTCTGCATATTTATTTTAAAATAATTTCGAAAAAATACAGTTTGGAACGAGATAAAATAAAAAACATTGAAATATAAAATCTTAAAACGTAAAAACGTTGTTCTTGTTGTTGAGCCGATCAGCCCACCCTGATCGAGCAAGCCGGCGGCGGCACGCGGGTAACCGATCGCCCTTTCCGGAGTGGACCAGAGGTTCAGCGCACTAGTGATGTTGTGTTGTGTTCGTTGTTGTGTTAGAGCGGTACAGTCTTTCATAATGTGTGCAATTGTTTGTGGTGTGTCCTGGTACAGGTGGCAGGTGTTGTCTGTGGAGTTGTCTAGTCTGTGTTTATATGTCCGTAAGTTGGGGTGATGTCCACATCGGAATCGTACTAAGTTAACTCGATCCGATCTGCTCAGGCTGATCTCTGACCTGTTAATGAGTGGCGGCTTCGCACCTAGGACCGCATTCGGACCGAGTCGTGTCAGTGCTTTGTGGGTCAGGTGTGTGTGTGTATGTGTTTTCTGTACTGTGTGATGTCTGTGGGGCGTGGTATGGAATGGAGTATTTGGTTATAATGTCTCTCTGGTGTTACCTTAATGGTGCGAGGTGTCGGTGCATGATTGTACATGTAGTGGCAAGGGTGTTGTGGGTTAGTTGTCGCTGCTGCCATGAATTGTGTTCTCCTCATGTCTAAATGTTCCCTAACTTTCAGTATTTTTGTTTCTGTGTGCAGGTGTTCTATTGGTGTTGTTTGAGTGCATCCTGTAATGATACGAAGTGCGTTGTTTTGTATTGTCTGTAAAGTGTTTATGTGTGTGTTTGAGATAATGGGTGCCCAGCATGGCTGGCATAGTCCATAACTGAGCGAATATATTGTTTGTATATGAGTGATGTTGTTTCCTGCTGGTGTCCAAAGTTTGTGCCTGTTAGTACCGTAAGCGTGTTAAGTCTTGACGTACATTTGTTTTTAATGTCCTGAATGTGCAGGCCCGGATCCAGACCAATGTTCACCGATGCCACGGCATCGGTCAGGTAAATTTTGGCATCGTTTCGCACTGGTCAGATTTTTTTGAAAATAGCGCCCCCTAGCGAGACTGCCTTGAAACGATACTCTCTGCACGATTTCTGCTGGAAAATGCATAGGAACTTATACTTCGCGCATGCGCCGTACACTTTTTAATTTCTCAAATGTTTTCAAGCGCCATCTTTGTATGTAACGGGTGTTTTGCAGTGCAGCTCTAATTTCACTTTGAATAAGTCTATCTTTTGTATTTTTTGTTATAATATTTTATATGCTAAAGTGAATCTGAGTGAACGTCGAGGTCTACAGAAAAATGAAGAAGGTACAAGCAAAGATAGGGACTTTCTTCAATACCAGTCGGTAAGTCGGATCAGACAATGATTTATTTTATGCTTGGAAAATCAGTCAAATTGTAGAATAATATATTCAACTCTACTCCTCCTTACTGGGAGTCTCACAATGTCACCTTATCATTATTCATATTATTGGTCATTCTTTTCAGGGAAGTACCACCAGTACCTTCTTGCTCAACTGACATCTTAGATGATTTGGGTGACAGACCATCGCAGAAAAGGAAGTTTGATGGAATCAGATATGACGCAGATGATCCAGTGTGCAAAATACAGAACACAGACACGACGTGTGGTAAGAATTGATTTCTTATATTGTTGCCGTTAACTAAAAAAATATCCTATTCATTTATTGTCATGAATGTAGTACAAAACAAGTTTCAACAAGATGTTCTCTACAATTTATACTGAAACTAATCATAAATTGATGGTTTTATGACTGGAATTAAAAAGAATATTGTTTTGAATTTTAGGTGAGGACATAATATCATCAAACCTCAGGAATGACATCGGCCTGTATTACCAGTGTGTGAGCGATTTGAATGATGACAAGAAGTATGAGCTTTTGACTTCCCACTGGCAACCTCCTGCAAGATACAAGTTTCCAGGTACCAACAATTATGGCAGGAAGCGATTCTTCAATGGGGAATGGCTAAAGATGTATCCCTGGCTGGTGTATTCACCATCAGAATGTGGCGCATTTTGTTTAACCTGTGTGCTGTTTGGTATAGCAAGTGGCCACAACAGCAGCAAGTTGGACAAGCTTTATAAGTCACCGTTGACCAACTGGGTAACAGCTACAAATAAATTGGCCGAACATAATAGCAAGTCAGATTTCCACAAACACGCAACACTTTTGGCTGATAATTTTCGCAGAATCATGTCCAACAAGTCACAACCAGTGAATCGACTTATTTCATCAGCAAACGTGTCGCAGCAAACAAACAAAAAGTAGCATAAATGATGAAAACTGTGATCTTGTGTGGTAGGCAGAACTTCGCTCTTCGAGGGGACCATGAAGATGTTGAAGACGACTCGAAGAACAGAGGCAACTTCTTGGCACTGTTGCAGTTCTGCGTGGATGCTGGTGATGTGGTCCCCGAAGAACACTTGAAATCAGCTCCCAAGACTGCAACGTATACATCAAAGACAATACAGAATGAACTGATCTCCGTCATCGCTGCCCACATTCAAGACGAAATTGTGAAGGAGATTAACACAAGTACTCTGTTCTCCATTCTTGCAGATGAAGCTACTGATGTCAGCAACAAGGAACAACTTCCACTTGTGTTGCGTTTTGTTGACAACACAGATTCTATTCGTGAAGAGTTTGTTGGTTTCTTTGAATGTGTGAATGGTGTCACTGGCAAAGCCATTGGTGACTTGCTGTTGCAAGTGGTGAGTGATCTCGGCTTAGATATGAAGAAATGCAGAGGCCAGTGCTATGATGGAGCAGGCAATATGGCTGGACAAGTCAAAGGTGCAGCAGCTTTGACAGCACAGCAGTATCCAAAGGCACCTTATGTCCACTGCCAGTCTTACAGATTGAACCTGTGTGTTGTAAAAGCCTGTGCTTTACAAGTACGTAACATGATGGGCACGTTAGAGGAAGTGGAGCGTTTCTTCAAGTTCTCACCGAAAGGACAGCTGCTGCTTGAAGAACAGATCAAGGTGTGTTTTTTTCTTGGTATAGTCAGTACATTTTCTATTGTAATGGCTGTGTGTTGTAATAGTGAATTTAATGCTGTGAAATTTATTTTAAATTATTTTATTTTTTCATACATCTAATCTGAAAATTATTGCTTTCTGTTTTTGTCACTCAGGAGGAGTGTCCAGCCTCTAGTCATCATAAGCTGACCGATATTTGCCGAACCAGATGGGTCCAGCGTTTGGATGCCCTAGATGTATTCGAAGAGCTACTGCCCGCCGTGGTTTCAACCTTGACGTGCATCGAGGATAACGTCACTCATAACTGGGACAGTGAGTCATCAACAAAGGCCAGTGGTATGCTCCACCAAATTGGAACATTCCAGTTTATCTTCACTTTTGTTGTGACAAAGAAAGTTTTGTCATACACCCGTGGTATCACAGTCAAGTTGCAGGTGAGGAGTCTTGACACAAAGAAGGCATATGACAGTGCTGGTGAGGTCCTTGGGTTTCTTCAAACAGTCAGAGACAGTGTTGACTCAAAACATTCTGAGTGGTTCAAGGCTGCAAAGGAAATAGCTGAAGACCTCGACATAACAGTGGCAAAGCCCAGGACAGTCGGGCGGCAAAAAAACAGAAACAATGTCCCTGCAGAAACTACGGAGGATTATTTCCGTCGCAGTGTGACTGTGCCATTCTTGGATCATCTCCTGGCAGATATTGGATCAAGATTCAAAGATGGCCAACAGAAAACCATTCTGGGATTTTCAGGTTTGTGATGGAATTATTTAGCTATAGGGATAATTTGAGAATGATAATTAAATTGATGGACTGATATGTACTCTCTCTTACTGTTACATGAAATTGACAACTGGTTTATTCATTTTAGGTGTTCCTGCAAAGATGATAGAACAGCCAGGCACATGGAACCGAGAGTTCCAGCAGTTCTGTCAGACCTACCAGGATGACTTTCCCAGCCCCAATACTCTGTCTGCAGAGCTGGATGTGTGGCAATACCACTGGGAGCGGCGCCATCAGGCCAACTGCGACATACCAGACTCTGTGCAGTCACCTTTACACTCCATGGACAAGGTCTTATTCCCAAACATCTGTGCTGCACTCAAGGTATTGGCAGTCATTCCAGTCACCACCTGTGAGTATGAACGTTCAGTTTCAGCCATGCGTCGACTGAAAACGTATCTGAGGAGCACCATGAGAAATGATAGGATGAATGGTTTAGCTCTGATGCATGTCCACTATGGGCGGAAGCTCGATGTGGATGTTTTGGTTGAGAAGTTTGCACGGCTCCACCCAAGAAGGCTGGAGCTTGTTGATATTATCAGTGACAAACATTAGGAAGGATTTACTTTGTAAAATAAATATTTTGAAGTAAATAACAAATCATGTCTTCTTTTACATTTTGGTATGCATTTAATGAAATGGCACTAGTCAGATTATGGGTCTAGATCTGGGCCTGATGTGGTTTGCAAAAGATAATGATGTGTTGTATGTGACCCCAAATATTTGGGTCCTGTGAGCGTGTGGAATGTTGGTGTTGTTTAGTGTAAGCTGTGGAGTTAACTGGTGTTCTTTTGTGTTGCTTGTAAGCAAGGTGATGGTTGATTTTGTGGAAGCTACTTTGAGTCTATTGTGTGTGAGCCAGTCTTGTATACTGTTTATGTATGTTTGTAGGTTATTTGTAGCGGTGTCGATGTTGTTGTGGGTGGATGTTAGAGTGATGTCATCTGCATATGATGATAAGGTAAGCTTGTTATCTATGGGTGTTGGAATGTCATGCATGTATAAGTTGAAGAGTGTTGGTGAGAGAACAGAGCCTTGAGGGACCCCGTTCGGAAAAAGCTTGTTTTTGGATGACTTGCCATTAAATGTGACATGTGAGTATCTTCCTGAAAGATAGTTGCTCAGCCACCTTTTGGTGTTATTGTGCATGTTTGTGTTGAGTATTTTGTTTATGAGAGGGAAGCGTGGGATAGCATCAAATGCTTTACTAATGTCTATTGTTGCTAATAGTGTACGTTGAGCTGGTCGTCTGGAGTTGATGCCATCCATGCTCGTTGTTTGGAGTACATACAAAGATTACGTTTTCCTTTTCATTAATGAACAATACGTACAAACAGATGAAATATCAATGAGAGGATCCCTTCGATCCCCTTCGCAAATTTATTTCTTTCTTTTCAGGAGAAAAAGTGGTTGGAGGATTGCCCCAACATTTTAAGCCGATTTTCTTCCGTCGTTGCGTGGATGACTGTTCAAATCTCTTGCCGATATCGAACTTTTTCGTGAATATTTAAATTTAAAACATAATAATGTAAAATTTACTTTTTAAATTGGAAATAATAATTCCTTACTTTTCACCGACTTGGGAATGAAATTTGATTGCTTCTCACCACTTCTCATCTTATTCTTACTCTCCTAAACCGTTCATACGAGATCCGCTATACTACAGTAATTACCCCCTCCTAAAATTCTAATACCAAAGAAGAATTTTATAAAAAAATTTTACTACGTAATACTTTCCTTTCCAAACTTTCCAATTGTATATTTAAAGTTTCCCTGTACAGTATATACCCGAGTCTTAAAGGCGCGTCTTGACTTGAGCATTTTAGTCCGAACAAACCGAACGAGCAGACAGCGCAGAGCAGAATTCGGCTAGTAAGTATGTGTTTCCGAGCCGAGCCGAGCGCGCCAAACGTTTTCCGTCGCTTGTCGGTAAATAGTGCGTTCTCAAAAGGATTCAGTTGCTCGTTGGTGCGCAGTCAGGACGGGTGCTCGCGCTATTCCAGCTATTCGGTGTGTTTTATTTTTATCATGGGGTGGGACAGAGAGAAATGTTTAACCTTACATTCTCTTCGATTTCCTCTTCTTTTTGGCTAAGGAATAAATAATTAAGAAAGTACCTGCTGCCACTGTCAAATCCATATTTACACTGAGCAAAACGGTGGGAACAAGACGAGCACCGGCGAACACGCAGAATACAGGAGCTTGCGCTCGAACAGCTCGTTCAGTTCGTTCGTGCGCTGTTTGCTCGTTCGGTTCGTTCGGACTAAAATGCTCAAGTCAAGACGCGCCTTTAATTATATTAAAAAGGAAAATTAATATACTCATCAGCAGATTTTATCTACAAATTAACGTTAAATATATTTCCACTTTAGAGCGAAAATTACATTCCTTTTTTAAATTTAAAGGTAAAATTCCAAACCCACTACGTTCATCCGTCATCCGTAGATGTACGTGTGACGATTGCGCATCGTCGTATATTGGCATGACCACAAGCCAACCCCAAGTTTATTTGTATCGAAGAACATACAAGTATTAGCAGTCGCATTAACAACAGGCTTACGAACCCCTTACAATCGCATATACGTTCCAGCTCTCACGAGTTAGACCATCCTAATAACTTCTCAATAAATGCAAACGCTAACAAACACGCTCTACCCCTATTGGAAACAATACATTACTCATTTTCAAACACAAACCAAATATAAATCATTGTACCCAACTCCATAATCTCAATATCCTTCACTAATTTTTACCAACCAATCTAATTAGTATGTCCTCCAACCAACAAGTCAACATCTACCATTTTTTTTTTACTCTCGTCTGTGTCCGTGACCAAGCAACTTCTACCTGATTTATTTCTCTCTTTATATTTTAAGGTTTTACATTTTAATCTCTTATATTTTAACTCGTTCTAAACTATATTCTTTTTCTCAAATTACTTTAAAATAAACATTTACTCAATGTAGCTTTTACGTGTACTATTTTACTCTTGTTTTTAATCATTTAATTTTAGTTTTAACTTTACAATATAATAATAACTATAAATGTTAATGTTTATGACCTTTTTTTTAATATTTAAAACATAGTTTTAAACATTCATCTTCGGACTACAGAGTGGCCACAAAGTCCCTTTGCAGTGAAATTACAGCATATCTCTATGTTGCCCTTGTTTTTCATGCAAAGGGACTTTGTGGTCACCCTGTAGTCATTTTCTCCCTTATATAATTTTTTTTCCTTTTATTTAGTACAATATCCTACTAAAAATAAGGATTAATGAAGGAAAGCCAGCCCCAGCCTTCTTGAGTTAGCTTTATAAAGCTAACTAACGAAAATATAACGACCTAACCTAACCAATCGTCAAGGGAGTACAGTTGACCTAACGATTGGTTAGGTTAGGTCGTGATATTTTCGTTAGTTAGCCTTATAA
Source organism: Bathynomus jamesi (assembly GCA_023014485.1). Classification (NCBI taxonomy): domain Eukaryota; kingdom Metazoa; phylum Arthropoda; class Malacostraca; order Isopoda; family Cirolanidae; genus Bathynomus; species Bathynomus jamesi. Next base: position 779,591 of record JAJOZX010000139.1, on the reverse strand, counting down.
AGCTAACTAAAGAAGACTGGAGTTGGCTTTCTTTCATTGATCCAAAAAGAATATGAAAAATGCCCAAAATTAAAATAATAAAATATTAAAAACAAAATTAAAAAAGTTCAACCGCAAAGCTTTTCGAAGGTTGGGTTACGTCGTAGCACCGATTCCAGTTGATCAGCGAAGTTAAGCGACATTAGGTCTGATAGTAGTAGTTGCATGGGAGACCGTCCTCCGCGTGCGGACCATGCAGCGACCCGTGGTTCAGATCGCACGTAAAGCTGTAGGTCCCGTCCTTCATATGACCTTAGGTGTTGCGAAGGAGTGTTAAACAACCCCATCATTACATTTTCGAAGGTTCAACATTCCTCTTCCAGGCGGTAGCTAAAATTAAACGTAAAAAGAGGCATAAAAAGGGAAGAAAAATTATTGCTGTACATCTGGTTGGTGGAAATGGTTTAAAAGATTCTTTACTGTGGTCTCTTGATAGAAAATGGTTAGTGAGATGGTCAATGGTAAAAAGCCCATATTACTGAAATTACTCCTATTTTTTATGAATTAGGATTCAATTAATTTTCTTCTATTTTCATTCGGGTGGTAAGCATATTCACGATTTATTATTGCAGTATTATGGTCAAATGCGATGTTGATGTAAAGCAGAATTGAGGCGCGCCCTGCAAAAAGGGCGTAACTCAAAACCGTCATATTGGCACATACGCCCTTCTTGCAGGGCGTGCCTCAATTACAGTCACCCGTTCTCATTCTGTATTTATGTTGGTAAATTCTTTGAAAATCATTTATTTCGCCAATATAATCCTCATTACAATAATTCTGTGGAATTTTGTAAATACCCTAATTATTATTATTATTATTATTATTATTATTATTATTAACGTCTCGTTCAAAACTATTCTTACGAAGAAAATTTCTTGTGTTTTGAGAGATTTGACACTAATGACAGTATCAGGTAAATAATTCATCTTTTTTCAAACTTTGATCACTACGAAAGCGTGTAGTGCACAAATTCTCTTTTCTTAATTTAAAAGTTTATTAATAAAATTTAAAAGATAACCTAATTTAATAAAAAGTTGGTGATGTACCGATTCCATGAAAAAGTGCCGATGCCGATTCTTTGCCTATATTTTAAAAATTTAATTCCCTTCATAAATTTTACTAATCTAATGTGAAATTTTCATTTCTCATATTTTTACATTTCAAATTTGTTTAAATGCTTTTCCTCGGCTCATTTCACAAAATATAAAGCACCAGAACTTGTTTTTTTATGTAGGAAGGAGGGGGCTAAGGGTGAACGCCAGAAAAAGTGACCCCTCCACAGAAGAGAGACAGAGAGAGAGCCAAAAGCAAGGCCTCCAAGGCTCGATGATGTTATTTTTATTTTTTTTTTAATATAAATTTTGAAAAAGTTGTGTAGTGTGTAAGATGCGAGGATGTGTAGTGAGGAATAGAGGGAGAAGTGTGTGTTTGAGAGCATGCTGGACTGCTCACAGGGTAGGTGAGACACGGAAAAAGATCAGCTGAGGAGGACAGTGACAGAAGAAACGGGAGTTCCAACACTCCCTAACTCCTGCCATATATTCATATACCGTAGCTAAAATGATGTTAAAAAGTTTTATTATTAAGTAAAATGATAAAGTAATTTTGTTTTACTTTCATAAATTGAATACCAATACTGTTTTTAAAGTAATTGGTTTTCCTTATGTTGAAGGTATTTTCTTTCTTCAACAATATAAACAAGAACAAAATTGTCATTAAAATTTCAAGTCCCTGAAAATTTGGGTTTATAAAATTATTAAAATACTTAAAATAAAATCAACATAATAAGATGGTTTAATATAAAAATTATAAAGTAAAACGTAATATACAATTGTTATTAATATAGAGTAGGAGATTACAATAGTTTATAATATTTAGAGATTAGCTAGTTAGAGAAAATGTTAATTTATGGGCAACTTAATTTATTAAGCTTTGCTTTTTTCGTGAATGTAAACTATTTTTATGTACTAGGTGATTACAAATGATCTTCCCGATTTTAAACATTTATTATGATAAAACGCATCACCTGAAGATCTCCCCTCCCAAGAGTGTTCACCTGAAGATCTCCCCTCCCAAGAGTGTTCACCTGAAGATCTTCCTCCCCCCAGCCCGATCCACCTTAAGATCTTTCCCTCCAGCTCTACCTGGGGGAAGATCTTCAGGTGATCCGAAAAAACTAACAAAGCTACAGCGAAAAGCAAGATATACAAATAAAGAAGAACTCAAAATGTTTTATTTAGAAGCTATTGAAGTTCAATATGAGCTCCTTTTGTGGCTTTGCAGATACCAAAGCGGTATTCTGTTTCCCTCCATACAATTTGTAGAATATCATACTGAACTTTTCTAACAGCCTCACGTATCCTTTCCTTCAAATGTTCCAAAGTTGTTGCCATTGGTGGAAAAATACTTCATTTTTGACAGTGTCCCGGAGGAAGCAGTCAAGGGGGGTTAGATCGGGTGAACGAGCCGGCCAAGGAATGGGCACCCCACGCCCGATCCAACGATCAGGCAACCAGAGCTGGGCACTTGCGTTTTTTTTGCGGTACTGCGGTACTGCGGTACTACCGTGTTGGTCGGTACCGCGGAAAGTACCGCGGGAAATTTGAATGCGGTAGCGGTACTGCTGTACTTTCAGCGATCCTTTGCGGTACTGCGTTATGCGGTACCGGTTTGGTAGTGCGGTAGTAGTACCGCAGTACCGCAAAAAAACGCAAAAAAAAACGCAAGTGCCCAGCTCTGCAGGCAACTGCTCATTCAGGAATGTTGTAACCTCAAAAGGAGCCACAAAAGGATCTCATATTGAACTTCAATAGCTTCTAAATACAACATTTTTAGTTCTTCTTTATTTGTATATCTTGCTTTTCGCTGTAGCTTTGTTAGTTTTTTCATAATTGTTTAAAGTCGGGAAGATCATTTGTAATCACCCAGTAATTACACTTTGAAATGAGTATGAATTATCATAAATATGTTCTTTGTATGTTCAGTTTTCTATAAATATAGATTTTGTTTTCTAATGAAAATTTTAAAATATCAAAGAATCGCTGAGAAAATCGACTAAATTATGCCGTTGCCAAAGAAATGGCCGATTCTGCTGGTGCCGATGCCTATTAATCGGTACACCGCTAAAAAGAGTCTTTTATAAACCTGAGTACTTCAAATGTTTCGAGCACGCAAAAATATACCGATCAAGATACCTTTTTTATGGAGGGTGAGTGAGAAGAAAACCAACATCAACTTTGCTTTGCACTTTACCATAATATTGCAATTAATAACTCTTTAATAGGTCTACAAACCTCTAACAAGAACAAAAGAAATTTAGGATCACCTGAAGATCAGGGCCCCCATTAAGGCCTGTTCAAAAATCAACTTTTTCTTATTTTCATAGGTTTCTGTATATTTTCCCATGCTTTTTGACCTGAAAAAGCCGAAAATCACAACTATTTTGACCTAGGATGTTGGGAAGCATTGCCGCATGGAGCTTTAAATTTTCTGCCTTGAAATCGGCCAAAGCGCCAATTCCGGGGTCCCTTGAATTATGTTTTGCACTTTAACTTTTGATCTAAACAAGATAGAGCAACAAATTAGGTATCAAATGAAAGAGCATAAAATTAATAAATAATAATAATAATAATAATAATAATAATAATAATAATAAATAATTAATAATAATAATAATAATAATTATCTATCATTTTTCAGGAAACAACAGAAACTCAATCAGAATCTAGAAAACCATCTACAAGTTACAACTTCACAATGGCATTAAGCAAGGAGCTGAGGGAGCTCCGTGGGCGCACAGTTGATATCTCAGAACCTCCACGTACTGTCCACAGGCAGGTGTCAACTGGGCCATCTACCAGATCTCTCACTGAAACTTTCCTGGTTGGATACCCTTCAGCTTTTATCAGTGGTTCCCAGCTTCCCACCAACAGACAGGCGTTCCAGTATTTCCTTAATCTTCAGAATTTACCGAAAATGCAGGGAGGCCCATGGTTCAAGACCTTGCATATGAAACAGTTGAATCTATCATCCCATTCTGGCAGATGGCTAGGATCAAGACAATGACCAAGTACAACGCAATGAAGCTCTTCATGAAACTACATGAGAAACATCGTGCTCTGGTGAAAAGCAAAGGAAGAGCAAGTAACCCTGGAGGAAAAAGAGGAGCATTTGTGCTGGAATTAGACAGCCTGTTCGATATAGGAGCTCCAGATGCAATCCAGGAAATACAGAACAACAGACTGTTATCCAGAGAGAAGAAAGATGAGGATATCAGGTTCTACGAAGACCAAAAGACTGAAGCAGCGAGGAATGAAAGACTTCAGCATAGACAAGAACAAGGTAAAACTAATTACTTTGAACGTTACAAAAAGTTTTAAGTTTTACTCCATTGCGATATTTAGCATGTACTTAACAATTACTGTCTTAACATGTTGTACTATTTTACAGCTGCAGCAGAACAAGAGGCAGTTGTTCATGTGGATGACATTACCTGGGGTGACTCAACTGACAACGACGCTAACACAGAGGACATGGATTACCATCAGCCTCGTCCTGGATGTTCTCACCATCAAGACACTGTGACTAGTGTGACTTTGACGTTTCCAAGGAAGGTCATGGAATGTGATGTCATCTGCAATACAGCTGATCGTCTTGGTTTATCAGACAATCAAGTTACTGCCATGGTTTCTGCCACCTTGAAAGCTGGAGGGGCTGATCTGGATAACTTCGTCATCTCAACCTCAACAACACGTCGCAACAGAATGCTGTCCAGGTATAATATCAGCCAGAGTCACATGTCCAAGTTTTGTGAAAAAAAACCACAGTACGCTGCCTTACACTGGGATGGAAAGTTGCTCAAAGATGTCTTGGGCAGTGAACCTGGAAGTACCTCAGAGACTTTAGCTGTGCTAGTGTCTGGTCCACCTTCATACACTGAAGGAAAGTTATTGGAGTACCTGTTATCGACAATTCTTCTGGCACAGCTCAGGCTGAGGCTTCAATGGATTTACTGGAGACATGGGAACTTACGGATAATGTTACTGCCCTTGTTTTTGACACTACATCCAGTAACAGTGGAGTTCACAGAGGAGCTGCCAAACTGCTAGAGAAAATGCTGAACAAAAAGGTGTTTTATCTGGCCTGTCGACATCACATCCTGGAAATCCTAGTAGGAGCAGTTTGGGAGAAGCTGTTTGGGAAGGTGAAGGGGCCAGATAATCCCTGGTTTGAGCATCTGAAGGATGTTTGGACGGACTTGTCCAAGGAAAACCCAAAGATGTTGGCTATCAACAGCAAATGGCTGAAGGAAAAGAAGAAGAACAGTGAAGAAATACTCCAAGACATTCTAACAGCAGAAAGGCTTCCAAGAGCCGACTACAGGGAAATGGCTGAACTGACAGTCATTGTTCTTGGAGGAACGCCTCCTCGAGGTATTCACTGGAGTCGACCAGGCGCCATTCATCAGGCCAGATGGATGGCCAGAAACCTGTACTCCATGAAAATGCTGATGTTTGCAGATCAACTTGAGTAAGACGAAGACACTGTATCAAAGCTGGAAAGACTCAACACCTTCCTTGCGCTGTTCTACACTCCTGTATGGATGATGTCAATGTCTGCTGCAGATGCTCCCGTGAATGATCTAAGTCTAATCCAGGACATGTTGAAGTACAAGAAAACTGACCCAGAGCTTGCTGATGCAGTACTTAATAAGATGGAAAACCACAAATGGTACCTGACGCAGGAAGTCGTGCCATTTGCCCTGTTCAGCAGTAGATTGAGTGACACATTGAAGCACGACATTGCTGCCCAGTTACATGCCACTGAGAAGCCAGACAGCTTCAGAACAGGAAAGCCTCTATTCCAGAGAGTCACAGCTAAGACCACCCTGGTTGATCTCATTGGCCCAGAATCACATTTCCCGCTGGACACACTGAACATTGGATCCGAGTGGCTTCTGGAACCTGTCACGTCTTGGCCACAGAATGAGGACTACAGAAAAGCGTTGGACTATGTTAAGAATCTGAAAGCGGTGAATGACATTGCTGAACGTGGTGTCAAGATGATGAGCGACTTTGCAAATGTCATAACAACAGATGCCAAGCAAAGGGACTATCTCCTTCAAGAAACAAACTCTCAACAACTGACTGTGTAAATGTCATTATGAAATTAATCATCATGTAATGCTTTCACTTCTTGATCGATTAGACTTGTGACAAAATGTTAATCTCAAATTTGTGTCATGAATAAGGCGCCTTGTCTGCCTTGAGTGTGAGAAAACGAATTTTGTGATATTTCTGAAATCTTTGTATGTACCAATGTGCCATTTCTTGTTCCAAGACTATCATAATTGTATAAGTTAGAAAGAGGATTAAAAACACTTTAATTTGGTGCCTATTTTGTTGCTCTATCTTCTTTAGATAAAAAGTTATAGTGCAAAACATGATTCAAGGGACCCCGGAACTGGTGCTTTTGGCCGATTTCAAGGCAGAAAACTTAAAGCTCCATGCGGCAATGCTTCCCAACAACCTAGGTCAAAATGGTTGTGATTTTCGGCCTTTTCAGGTCAAAAAGCATGGGAAAAAGTACAGAAACCTATGAAAATAAGAAAAAGTTGATTTTTGAACAGGGCTAGGCCCCCAACCTTCTTTAGTTAGCTTTATAAGGCTAACTAACGAAAATTTCACAATATTTATTTTATATCAGCATTTAAATCATTCCATTGTTTCAGTCCAATGAAAATGGGCACTTTTTGAGATGAAGACAATTAAAATTGAGGTATTACATACTTTGATCTATTTCTGGTCTGATACGAGTGGATTTCTTGATGAGTTGCAAAATATTTTTTTACCCACTGGAAGTTAATGATTTTGTTTTTAAATTTGTAAATAAAAATAAAATGTGCCAGTTTGATTACATCATCGAGCTTTAGTAGTTTTAGCTCTTTAAATAATGGGTGCTTTCCTGTTATCCCGGACCCCAGACTTTTTGCCAGATTCGTACGCCACTTGCCAGATTGCCAAATTTCATTGCCAAATTTTTTTTTAAATGTTAAGTAACTAACCAAACCTACCTAACCTCACCAGGGGATGGGTTAGATTAGTTACTTAACATTTAAAAAAAAAATTTGGCAATGAAATTGGCCAATCTGGCAAGTGGCGTCCGAATCTGACAAAAAGTCTGGGGTCCGGGATAACAGGAAAGTACCAAATAATGCACTAGAGCAGGGGTGGCGAACCTTTTTACAGTCGCATGCCAAAAAACCATGTAAACCATAAAAAAAAATTCGTGTGCCCACCAAACTTTATATATAATACACCAAATTATAAACATTGTCTATTATTTTATACTCATTTTTTGGGTAACAATTTCTATAAATGTATAAAACCCACAAACGCGTACCATAGGTTCGGCATCACTGCACTAGAGTGATCAAGGAAATCAGCATCAGATAATAACCTTATTGCTCTTTTTTGGATGACAAAGGTAGTTAATAAAACCTGTTTAGGGACTACATTTCTAAGTTTAAACATTACACTGGTCAACACTCATTTTATTGCCAATCATATTAGAGTGAGTTTGGGGTAACTTTGTGGTGCTGATTCCGAATATGACATCGGTTTTGCTAGATTGGCTCTAATTTATGAGATAATTGGTACCCCATTGAAACACGTAAAAATGCAAAAAATTTAATGTTCAGGCGGAGCCTACTTACAAATCGCATTGAAATTGTCTCAAATCATACAAAAGTAAACACATGAAATACATAATGGCATTTTATTCGGTATAATAACAGATAAACACAGTAAGCTGATTCGCATAATTACAATTAATGTATAGTAAATCTCTATTTGTACGATTCTCTTTTATGTGGGTTATCAGGACAATCACGTTGGAGGTTCCAGCAATAGTCTGCCATCATGTGTCTGTCCCATCTGCCTTGATACCTTTCCTCCATCACCTTGATATCTTGATGAAACCTCTCCCCTTGTTCCTCGCTAAAATCGCCAAGATTATCCGGAAATCTGTGTAAGTGGCTATGGAGAAAGTGTACCTTTATGCTCATATTAGTACCCAACTTTTCAAAGTTTGTGTGCATGTTTTGCACCAGTTCTTCATAATTGTCTGCTTTGTGGTTACCCAAGAAGTTCTTGACAACTGAGACATAACTGCACCAGGCAGAAGCTTCAACACCATTCATAAATTTTGTGAAATTAGAATCCTTGATAAGTGTACGGATTTGAGGGCCATCAAAGATTCCAGCTTTTAGTTTTTCCATACTTAGTCCAGGGAACGATCTACAAATGTATTTGAAGCAATCGCCATCTTTGTCCAAGGCCTTAACAAATTGTTTCATTAGTCCCAGCTTGATATGAAGTGGTGGGAGGATGATTTTTTCCCTGTCAACCAAAGGCTCGTTAATGATGTTCGCTGCACCTACAGTCATGTTTTCTCTTGAAGGCCATGTCACTTTTTTCCAATGATCTTGCCTTGCCCTACTATCCCATAAACAGATGAAAAAAGGGTACTTCGTATATCCACTTTGCTGCCCAAGCAAGAAGTTTACCATCTTTACACGTACCGCTCCACTGCCAACTGTCAACTGACTACTACTGGTTGGGTGGCCGATGACTTATATACGGAGGGGGAATATTCTAGAATGATCGCGGAGTAAACACTAAGAATATTCGCGTGTCTCACCATCTAGAATGTTCCGGTAGTTTCCCATATGCACGCGTTATGGTTACGTTTCCTATTAATTGAGGGTATTCATTATCTCAAGAACTAGAGCCAAATCGGAAAAACTACTTTCATTTTGGAATTCAGCAACCCCAAAATACCCTAAATTCGTACGAATTTCCTTGGCAACGAAACAAAAAAATTTTTTTGTTGAGCTGTTATAGCAACGCTCCTTGAAATCTTTTTCGTGATATAATTTACATGATCACTCCACGAAATATTGTTACAGTACACTCCTTTACAGCGATTTCATCAACATTAAGTTCATCAACATACACATTTTTTTTTATGAGTAAAAATCATTAAATTTATTTTACTGGTATTTAGGATTGTTGTTGTTGTTGTTTAGCCGATCAGCCCACCCTGATCGAGCAAGCCGGCGGCACGCAGGTAACCGATCGCACTGCGCACTAGTGATGTTGTGTTGTGTTCGTTGTTGTGCTAGAGCGGTACAGTCTCTCATAATGTGTTCAATTGTTTGTGGTGTGTCCTGGCACAGGTGGCAGGTGTCGTCTATGGAGTTGTCTAGTCTGTGTTTATATGTCCGTAAGTTGGGGTGATGTCCACATCGGAATCGTGCTAAGTTAACTCGGTCCGATCTGCTCAGGCTGATCTCTGACCTGTTAATTGGTGGCGGCTTCGCACCTAGGACCGCATTCGGACCGAGTCGTGTGAGTGCTTTGTGGGTTAGGTGTGTGTGTATGTGTTTTCTGTACTGTGTGATGTCTGTGGGGCGTGGTATGAAATGGAGTATTTGGTTATAATGTCTCTCTGGTGTTACCTTAATGGTGCGAGGTGTTGGTGCATGATTGTACATGTAGTGGCAAGGGTGTTGTGGGTTAGTTGTCGCTGCTGCCATGAATTGTGTTCCCCTCATGTCTAAATGTTCCCTAACTTTCAGTATTTTTGTTTCTGTGTGCAGGTGTTCTATTGGTGTTGTTTGAGTGCATCCTGTAATGATACGAAGTGCGTTGTTTTGTATTGTCTGTAAGGTGTTTATGTGTGTGTTTGAGAAAATGGGTGCCCAGCATGGACTAGCATAGTCCATAACTGAGCGAATATATTGTTTGTATATGAGTGATGTTGTTTCCTGCTGGTGTCCAAAGTTTGTACCTGTTAGTACCCTAAGCGTGTTAAGTCTTGACGTACATTTGTTTTTAATGTCCTGAATGTGGTTTGCAAAAGATAATGATGTGTTGTATGTGACCCCAAGTATTTGGGTCCTGTGAGTGTGTGGAATGTTGATGTTGTTTAGTGTAAGCTGTGGAATTACCTGTTCTTTTGTGTTGCTTGTAAGCAAGGTGATGGTTGATTTTGTGGGCGCTACTTTGAGTCTATTGTGTGTGAGCCAGTCTTGTATACTGTTTATGTATGTTTGTAGGTTATTTGTAGCGGTGTCGATGTTGTTGTGGGTGGATGTTAGAGTGATGTCATCTGCATATGATGATAACGTAAGCTTGTTATCTATGGGTGTTGGAATGTCATGCATGTATAAGTTGAAGAGTGTTGGTGAGAGAACAGAGCCTTGAGGGACCCCGTTCGGAAAAAGCTTGTTTTTGGATGACTTGCCATTAAATGTGACATGTGAGTATCTTCCTGAAAGATAGTTGCTCAGCCACCTTTTGGTGTTATTGTGCATGTTTGTGTTGAGTATTTTGTTTATGAGAGGGAAGCGTGGGATAGCATCAAATGCTTTACTAATGTCTATTGTTGTTACTAGTGTACGTTGAGCTGGTCGTCTGGAGTTGATGCCATCCATGATGTGCTGCGTGAGGTTAGTGAGTAATGTCGTGGTTGAGTGGTGAGGTCTGAATCCATGTTGAGTAGGCGATAGTGGAATGTGTGGGTTGGTGATTTGTAAGATTAGTCTTTCTGTTACTTTGGAAGGTGTGCATAGTAAAGTAATGAGTCTATAGGAAGCTGGTTCTGTTGGATTTTTGTTTGGTTTGAGTAGTGTAGTAATTTTACCTTGCTTCCATATGTCAGGAATAATACAGTGTTGGTATGAATATGTGCTGATATTTGTGAGAGCTAGTATTCCTTGTGGGCCCAAGTGTTTAAGGTGTATGTTAGATATGTTGTCTGGTCCAGTAGCCTTCGAATTTTTAATGTTTTTGATGATCTTGGTGGTCTGGTCTGTATTGAAGGGTGTAATGGTCGTGTCGAGTCTGTAGGTTTTCTTGTGTCTGGCTGTTTGTCTGTCTGCGTGTTTCTGGTTGTTGTCTCTGTTTAAGTGACTTATCTTTGCGTAGTGATTAACTAGAATGTTAGCTTGTTGTGTGTATGTTGAAATATTATTCTGGCTGCGACAGATAGCCGCGTGTGAAGTGTGAATGCCGCTGTTAGAGTGGGTAATGCTGTTTATAGTCTTGTATAGCCTGGATGTATCTGTGGAGTGGTTTAGTGTTGTTATGAATTCCCTAAATGTTTCTGTTTGTTTTTCTTTGAGTTTGTTGTTTATTTCTGTGTTGAGCTGTTGTATCTGCTGTTTTATGTCTTCTGTGTGTGGCGTTTGTGTGTTATATTTGAGGATGTTACGTTGCCTTATGAGGTGGGCTATTTCTCTAGTGTAATTTGGGTTGTATTTCCTAATGTTGCCCTTGGGTATGTATTTGTTTGCATTATTGATGATCTGATTAAATGTCTTGAGTGTTGTATTGATGTTTATGATGGGTGTGCTGTTTAATGTGGTGAATTGTTCCTCAGTCTGTATTTTGAACTGTTCCCAATCAGCTTTCTTGTAATTTCTGTAAGTGTGCCTAAGGCTGTTGGGGCAGAGTGTAGAATGTGTTGTAATGATGATGGGCAGGTGGTCTGATGACAGTTGTTTTTCTGTTCTCCATTGTGTGTATGTTGGTATTTAGGAAGAGTTTATTGGTAGCCAACCATTTTATTACACTGATAAATTCTGAATTAAATATATTCTTAGCTGAATTAACATCTTTGCAAGAATAAGACACAGTTGTATCCCAGATGAACGTGGAAGGTCATTTATACAGTATATAATAAAAATAAGTGGGCTCAGAACTGAGCCCTGTAGCACACCATATTTGACAAGCGCTTTAGTTGAGCAAACCTTATTTACTGATACAAAATTATATCTATTGGATAAATAACTTTTAAACCAATCACTGATTGCTTCTCCAAAGCCGTAACAATATAATTTATTAAGTAGAATATTATGGTCTATTACATCAAACACCTTACTTAAATCCATAAATAGTGATATCATTATTTCTCTGTTCTCTTTAGCTATTTGCATTTTCCATAAGATTTAAAATAACTATTTCCGTTGTTTTATTATTACGGAAGCCATATTGATTTGGAGATAATAAATTGAAGGGTTCTAAATATCGCTGCATTCTACTTTTAAAATTTTTTCAAAAACTTTGCTGAACACAGATAATGAACACACCGGCCTGTAATTTGTTGCTAGTGTAGGATCACCCCCTTTAAAAAGGAGTGTTGTACGACCAATTTTTAGAATTTATGGGAATATTCCTTTGGAAATACTTTGATAATTTTAGCCAAAGTTACAGATATCTTATCCTTGACAAGTTTCACTACAGGTACAGGAATATTATGAATGTTATTTTTTGTATTTTTTAATTTACCAATAATATTCCGGACCTCAGTCGAGGTAGCAGGAACAAAAAAAAAAAAATGAATTTGATGGGCTGGGTGGCATATATTCTAGAGGTGAGTGATCATTATTTAGTAACTGTGAGCGAAGCTTATTCGCTATTGAAGTAAAATGTACATTTAAAGAGTCTGCAATAGAAGTATCATCAGTAATTTTTTTATTATCAACATTTAGTTTCTCTATTGACTTTTTCTTAATTTGGTTTCGAGAAGACTGTTGATGGTTGTCCAAGTGTTTTTCATGTCTCCATATATATATATATATATATATATATATATATATATATATATATATATAAAGTGATTTTGGTTGAAATATGTGGTAAATCCGAGTACATGGTCAAAGGATCAATATAAAATTTATACCCCAAAATAAATTTGAAAAGGTTTCGTAAAAAGAGAAGAGTATTACAATGAAATGAAATTAAAGATACTTACAAGTCAAAGACTAAATAATGAAAAGATTCTTCTTGTATACTATCGTGAAGGCGAACTGAAATATAAAAACGATAAAAATACTTCAGTATTAAAACTACATATACAAAATGCATTCAATACAATAATTACGTGAAACAATGACAAACTTTTCTTATTCTCTAAATTTGCGCACACACACCTTTCCTGTAGGTTCATTTCAACACCATTTTTCTGATAATTCTGCTCTTCAAGAAGCAAAACATTCGCGAAAAGAATCCACAATTTCTTGTGGAGTTACGAGGCAGACGACTCGTGAGGTTCCATTTCAATTCCATTTTAAATTACGAACAAAAATTTTATCGTACGCGTGTAAAGTGTATAAACGTTCAAATGACGCATTTGCACGATTACATTTCAAACACTTTCTACAGAGAAACAATTTACAAATTTTTCATATAAATTCTTTTTATAAATATTTGTAGTGTAAATCCAACTGACAGCTAAGTTCGGTGCAACTCTAAATGCACGCCAATTATGACCATTTGTTGAGGCATTTCTTTCATAATAATTTGCCTCTTTATTCCTAATTCCTTCTTCATCCTAATACTTTCTCAACATTTATTCGTTCTTCATCGAGGAACGCGATAAGACGTCTGCGGAGAACGCGACATAAACACCGTTTGCCAACAAAACACTAGGCCCAATGCCTTTGTTACGTTTTACAACCTCACCTCATTTATTTCTCCAATTTTACCTTCGTCCCAGTTTAAACGTGTACCGCGGTCATGGGGACATTTCATTTGTTTCCCTTCATTATTCTCTATTCTACATAATGCCAATGTTATATATATATATATATATATATATATATATATATACACACGAGTGCAAATTCCTCTTACATTTCTGTCAGTGGTCGTTGAGGTTACATTAGCTCCTCCTACCTGTTACATCTTTTGTTTTTTCAAATTTTTAATCACGCTCGCATTGAAGTAGATAAGGGTATCATTAAAAAGTTTAGAAAATGCACTCATTTATCGTATGCAAAGATAACTTTTTTTTTTTAATTTCAATCGCGTTGCGATTTTAATTAAAAAACTTTAAATCAAATTACTACGACTTCATGCTACCTCAGGATTTTTCACAACCAGTTTTTTGTTGTTTTATTTTATTTTAGGTTAGGTTAGGTTAACCTAACGTAACTCGTAACTTAAACTGAACCCAAACAACATCAACAACAAAATAGTGGTTATGTTGGGTGTAGCCTGTAGGAGGAAAGTGATACATTCGCTCCTTTTCGGCGCTGTTTTTGTAACTCTTAGCTATATATACATGAAAATGAAAAGGTTTATTAGCAGACTATAGTCCATATGACAAATATTAATAATACAATGACAGTTCACATACTAAGGAGAGAAATATATACAACCGATTAGAAATAATACAGTAATGTCGAAGTAAAGTGGAGCTACAGACAGACGTTTTCGTACCATGAATTCCATAGCTTAGAAGACAAACGGCAGGGCTCATGGATAGCTTGGATAAGCGGGTTGGTTGATTTTTTAATGCTTTGCATTAGACTGTATTGAGCACGTCTTGTTACCTCCTGAAAGTTCGGGACATTGCGGGTAGCAAACATTTGCGAAGCTGAGCATCTTGGGGGTGATTTATGTAGGAGTCTAAAAGACCTGTTGTACAGCAAATTTTGAGTTCTACCAGAACCTTTTTTATAATTCACCCAGAGTTGCTGTCCGAATATATTACTGCAGAAAGTACGAAAGAGTGTCTTTAGCTTCGCTTCTACATAACCGGAAGTTCCTTATAGTCATATTCGCTTTAGCACAAAAGCTTCGAAATTGTTTTCTTATATCTGAGTCACCACTCAAGGAGCTGGTGATAGTTTAACCCAAATACTTAAATTCTTGTACTTCCTCAATTACTTCACCTCTCATTTTAACCCTAATATCAGCTGGCTGATTACAGCTTTTAGGATGAAATTGCATAACCTTAGTTTTTGTAACATTAAAAAGAATATCATGTTTCTGTTATTACACTTCGCAGACTTTTAGTAGCCGATCCAGACCTTTAACAGAAGGACCTATACAACATCCCACTGTTGCCTCATTAATGAAGCAATTAATCCGTCAATATACACATTAAACAGCATAGGAGAGAGCAAGGAACATTGTCTCACCCCGCAAGAGGAGCCAAAACATTCGGATAGTACATTGCCCCACCTAACGGTAAAAGATTGGTGGGAATACCAGAATTTCAATAAATTTAATATGTACATGGGAACCTTCCTGCCTTCTAGTTTTTTAAATAAAACATTGTGTTCGCTCTATCATATGCCTTACTTATATCTAGGAAACGGCTATAAATAGTTGAATTACTGTCAGTGTATTTAGATATTATTTCCTTAAGTATATAGATGCACAGGTCAGTTGAATGGAACCCTTTAAAACTAAACTGATTAGATGTCCATAGGTAATCATTTAATCGGAGAAGCAAGAGTTTTTCTAGTAGTTTCGAGAAGCAGGAAGCGACAGCAATAGGCCTGTAATTATTGCTGGACAGAATGTCTCCATACTTATTTTTGACCAGGGGCAAGATATATACCCTCATGAACTCTTCAGGAATATAGCTATGAGCAAGCATGGCTGATAAGAGCAATGATATATGCAGACATACCACGTCATTGGTATATTTTAAGTGCTCATTCGATAGGTCATCTACCACTGACGCAGAACCAGTCTTTAACTCTTTAATTAACCTCTTTACCTCAGGAATTGATATCAAAGTATTTTCCCTTGTCCCTCCCACAGGTGTTTCGCTGCAATCTACAGTATCTTAAGATTATCCTTACTCACACTGTTAAGAATGTTTGAGTAGTGGTTTTTCCACAGCTTTGCAATTTCATCCTCCCCCGACACCACATCGATTGTCGGAGGGAGGGCATTTTTGACACCCGTTTGATTCTAAACAAATTTCCAAAATTTGTTATTATCGTTATTTATGTGAGTTTCACAGGTTTTTTTATGCTCGAATACTCTTCTTCCTGTTTACATCGCCTTATGGCCGCCTTATACTGACCCCTACTTCTACACATATTCATGTATACTGGTCCTAATCTGGGTCTACCATGAAAGCACCACAAATCGTAGGCATCTTTTGATTCCCTCTTCAGGGGGTGGGAATAAAATCATTCCATCCAGGAATAATCTTAGTATGATAGTTGTAAGATTTAATTAGGGGGCTTCCTGCTTCTCTTAACAGGGATACTACCTTCCTATAATACCTATCTATGAGTTTACAGTGAGAATCATTTGAGCAAAGATTACTTCAGGCAAGATGCAAAATTTCTAAATTATTAAAGAGGTGACCTGTTCTGTCTTTGTATTCTATTCTCTTTCGCATACTAACATTAGACCAATCGACGCGATTATTCTTATCTATTGAGTTCTTGTTATGTCGTGTTGCGCATACGCTGGTAAAATAAATTAGTAGTTCTAACGGTCTATGATCAGAGAAGGAAATAATGCAGAATATGAACTCTAACAATTCGATCCTTTAGATTATTACTAATGAGACAATGATCAATCCCCCTGGTGGTACCACTCATATCACTAACGTATGTAAAATTACCACTGGTTAACCCCTAATACATCCACATCACATACTTAATTTGGCTGACTCGCACATGTTACCCAATTCTACAAAGAATTCCGAGTTCACATACGGGTTAAAGTACCCCATTATTATACAGTGAGAATATTTGGGGTTATCTAATAATGACTTAATTTTATACAACAAATCAATGTATTCATCTAGATTACTGCCGTTGTTGTATGGTAAATAGCAGTTTACAATTAATATGCAATCATTGTTCACTTGTAATTCAATGCCTAACAACCTTACATTATCGTTTGTTAAAAATTTTTTGACAAACTTTTCCTTTTTAAGAAAGCAACACCCCACCAAAAGGCCTACTGTACATTAATTCATCTGGCAAGTCTACTGCTGATGACGCATGGTACGTAAAGTCATCATGGATGGTAGAGAGGAATTTTAGCTCTTGCTTAGGTAGCCAGTGCTCTTGCAGGAGTATCAAATCTGCACTGTCACAGATTTTATGAACATCTACAATTGAATTCCTTACTGACCTTACGTTATATGAGACTATTTTCAACAAGTTATCCGCCATGACTGATAGAAAATTTATTATTATGATTATTATACACAGTACAAATTTCAGGCATTACCGTTAGGGCGCCTATTTTTATTATTATTATTATTATTATCATTTTCACTGTTATCAAATCTGTAAAAGTGAATAAACTCCTTAACAATAATACCGTCTGGCGGCCACTGACTCATATTGTACGGGTTGAATTGAGAATTTACACCTCTAATTATTACTTTAAATGAGTTATAATACAGAGATTTTGTGTTTAGTTTATTAACTAACAATATATTGGGTTCACCATAGACTTCTTCCATCATGTGTCGAATATCGCTTTCCTCGTTCGAGAGCTGAATTCGCGACAAAAAGAGGGTGAGATTCCTCACTGGTGGCTTTGCTGCAAGGACAGGCTGAGGAACCCTCCGTGAAGATCGTCTGTTAACCGTGACCCACCCGTCCTCTTCCCTTAATCTCCCTGAGGCAAGGTTCGCCTGACTGGGGGATGGGTGGCACGACCTTGGGGGGATAGGCTCCACTACTCTGTGGCTTGTTGAGGGTCTGTTAGCGGTATTTATATCCTGACAGACGCGCATCCTTCGGTGGGAAAGGGGGGGGGTGGAACTGCACGCCGAGCGAGGCGTTTAAGTAATCGAACGCCTCTCCCCTGCAGTAGAAGGTAAAAAGGGCAGTAATGCCTCGTCTCTTGGCATCGGACAGTCCCTATTCCTAATATTAATGTTGTCGAAGGTGTTGACACCACCTGTCGATCCAATGTGAAATCAGGAGCAGTTGTCCTTTCCTGAACAGGAGGGAGGTTGACCGCTTCCCCTGCAGGCTGCGTTTCCACCGCACATTCGGGGGTGGAGTTGGGGGAGGGGATTTCATTTCCCTCGCTGTCTGATGGGCTTCTTGGGGTTTTGACTTGTTGAACGACTTCCGAGTAACTAGGCTTTGGGAGAAGCGTCTCTTTCAACGCATCTAACTCTGAGCGAAATTGTTCTAGCGAAATCGCATTTTTCTGATTTGACACCATGTGTTGGTTTCATTTCAATTAACGACTTTTGGACATCATTATACTGTTTGAGGAGCACCGAAACGTCTACATCACCCATAGAGATTACCCGGTATTCTATGGAAGTTAGTAACGTAGAAGTAACATTGTTCTCATTATCCCGGAGGGTCGGTCGACACTTATTTCTAATGTCTTTTAGGATGTTCTCGTTTCTAGAGTTACCTCTACCAGTTGGGAGGGTAGCATTGAAGAGAGTGTTTAACTGTACCCTCGCATGTTCTAGTTTTTCTGAATCATAGAAATCATGACAAACAGATACCTAAAGGTCTGACCTAATATGATCTACTTTGTCAAGTATAAAACATAACAAAGGATTTTCTAGAAGATCACGATTTTCAGCAGACGATCCCGCTGTACCTGTATCGATGGAGAAGCAGGATTGTGGGGCAGCGTATATGGTGGGGGTGGTTCGGGTGGAAGTGGAGATACGCTCCAGATACCACCGTTCAATGCCCAGACATCTTTTCACATTAAGAATTAATGTTAATAGGAGCGCCCACTTCTCGTCCCATTAAATCACGTTCCAGATACCACCAGCTCCATGCACAACCATCGTTTCACATTAATTATCATGACACTATTACCACCTATAACATGCTAAGTATATACGCGGGATCACTGTGAGTTCATGAACATAATAATATCTACATTTTCCGTGGAACCAGAAAAAAACTTTACTATTTAACAGCAGACTTGCAGCCCACCCGAGAGGCATCCTCTCCTCGTGAGGCTCCACATATATCTTTATATATACTCGTACTTACTCGTGCACACTTTAGGTGAGTCCGAACGACGGTTCAAGATCGACCTCCGGTCGACCCCTCTGCAGCATCTCGCCTCATTTGCGGGATTTGGTGAAGGAGGGAATTGCTGTCTGATCTCCTCCTGCCCTCTTATTCAGCCACGCATGGCTGGTCAGGGATTTTGCACAGGAATCTGTCCAGCTGGTTCTTGAAGTTATTCAGGTCGGTGTGCTGGAGATTTCTCACTTCTTTTGGTAGGACATTGAAAAGCTTTGGGCCTCTTAATCTGAGGGTATATTCCATCCTCGTTTTTATGGCCCCTTGTCCCACCGCAGCTAGGACCGTACAAAATCTGCCTCTTCTCTCATTCCAGTTTGTTTCTTTTATTTTTAAGGTTAGGGATATATATATATATATATATATATATATATATATATATATATTATATATGGAAACACAGAGTGGTGTTCAAGCGCTTTCGCCTAATGACATCCTCATTAGAAGAAAGCGTTTGAGCACCACTCTGTATTTTCTTTCCTTCGTGGTTTTATTCATCATAAATATTTTTCACGTGTTGCTTTCGTGAAATAATTTTCATATATATATATATATATGTAAAGAACGACGCTTGTGAGAAGAGCGTTCCGCACAAGATGAGGAGGGAGAACGAACAAATGAAAAATGAAGTACCTCCAGGGAATCGAACCCGGGATCAACCGATTGCCGGTCAGATATGCTATCCACTACACCAAGGACCTCGATCAATCAGAAGTCGTAATTCTCCTATATACGAGCAGAAACTAAAGCCCTGAGGGGGCACCTTCGCATGCCGTACATATATACGGCATGCGAAGGTGCCCCTCAGGGCATTGGTTTCTGCTCGTATGTAGGAGAATTACGACTTCTGATTGATCGAGGTCCTTGGTGTAGTGGATAGCATATCTGACCGGCAATTGGATGATCCCGAGTTCGATTCCCAGGATGTACCTCATTTTTCATTTGTTCGTTTTCCCTCCTCATCTTGTGCGGAACGCTCTTCTACACAAGCGTCGTTCTTTACATTAATTATACTGTGTGTTGTTTGCACCCCATAGTACTGTGAGGTATTGAAAAACTCATGATCTTCACTTGCCCCACAAACACCTTTAAATGGGAGACCCAAAATGGGTGCACACACATTTCTACATTACTGTACAGTCTTTACAGCCACACCTACACTTTTCCTCCTAAGTATATATATATTGTAATATATATGGTGGTAAATTTTGACTTGGTCCGCAATCGATATGGATCGTGACTTATTTTTGGTTGGATGGATACGTAATGAAATTGACTGGATCCTTTGGATCTGATATATTTGCATGTCGGTTATAAATAGATATAGAGTGTAACATATTTGTGGATAGTAGTCTATTATGACTTGATCCTCTGGATCCAGAGATTCTATCTTTAGTTGCAAATCGATAATTAATTAGTTTTAAATTGATAATTATTTAGTTTCGTAAAAATTAGTCGTTGCCAATGTACAGGCAGTTTTTACATAAATTTCTTATGTTCTTGTGGTTCGGAAACCACGTAAAATTGTAGGTCCCTTCCGCCACAACGGAGGACATACACAATGCACAATTACGAACACAGTTAGGTAGACCAGCCATGAGTGGATCCTAGGGTCTTTGTTGGTCTGAAACATTATATATGTACGGCATGCGAAGGTACCCCCTCAGGGCATTGGTTTCTGCTCGTATGTAGGAGAATTACGACTTCTGATTAATCGAGGCCCATGGTGTAGTGGATAGCATATCTGACCGGCAATCGGAAGATCCCGGGTTCGATTCCCGGGTGGTTACCTCATTTTTAATTTGTTCGTTCTCCCTCCTCATCTTGTGCGGAACGTTCTTCTACACAAGCGTCGTTCTTTACACATATATATATATATATATTATATATATATATTGTATATACCTTTGGTACCTTTGGTTAGCTTCCGCCCGAATTGTTCACTCTGACGAAGGTCAAGCTTTTCACTCCACCTTAGACCTACAGTTTAACGTGGAATCCGAACCACGCCCCATCGGCAGCCCAGTGTCTTAACCACTAGGCCACCTAGGGTACCCATTTATCTACCAATCACTTTCTTTATTGTGTGGAAGGATGAACAGCTGGGTTTTGTTGCGCGCCGGCTGCCGTTGGGTCTCGAACCCGGGGCCGATATATATATATATATATATATATATATATATATATATATATATATATATATGCCGAATTAGAAAAAATCAACGGTATTGGAAGTGATCTGTGTTATCCATCTGCGTTTATGGAATCTTGTTTCAACAAGGCAAAACGAACTTTCTATCGTGTGAATAATAACACTCGTACTTTGTCAAAAAATATTTTAGTACTTCCATTTTTCCCGGGCCTTTTAGGCATTGCTAATGTACTTAAACTTTTGGATATTAATGTAGTATTTTCATATAACAATATTGTGAAAAATATCATAGTAAAAAATAGCCCACCAATAATTCAGGCATTATCTATAAAATTGGTTGTAAAAACAATGTGATTCCTTTTACATAGGTCAGACGGGAAAGGATTTGCACACACGTATAAAACAACATCAATATTCCGTTAGAACAGGACAGTCGTCCAGTGCCCTTTTTGTCCATTTGTCAGAGTTATCCCACTGTATTGATTGGAATAATGCTTCAGTTTTATTTCACTCTAGCAACATTGTTAATAGAAATATTCTTGAGTCTGCCATTATCCAACTTACAAATAACTTCAACATAAGCAAAGGTCTTTTTCAACTCGATCCTGTTGTTTTGAATTCCTTCAGAACAGATTTAGATAAGAAGGGTAGAACACTAAATCTTTGGTAAACATGTATGCTACTCTAATAACTTTTATTTTTCAACTTATTTTCATATACATCGAACTTAAACAAGAAGGGCAGTGCTAAAACCCGGGAGATTTCCAGTATAAATTTGTATTTTTTTTTTTAATTATCTATAACATTGGTTGGAAACAATTCATTTGATCTTGTGCTAAAAATCGGTAATTTTTCCTTACAAATTTGTATGCTCCTCGCACAATCCTTTAATGTTTAATTTTTAATTTTAATTTTTATTTCTCTGTTTATTGTATATATATATATTATTTTTTTTTTTTCTGTAACCTATATATAGGCTGTAACTCTTTATGTACTTCAGTGTTCCTGAGGATGTCATTAGACGAAAGCGCTTGAGCACCATTCTGTTTCCTTTCCTTCGTGGTTTTATTCATCATATATCTATAATATATAATATATTATTTATATATACACTGTGTATATATATATATGTGTATATATATATATATATATATGATAAATAAAACCACGAAGGAAAGGAAACAGAATGGTGCTCAAGCGCTTTCGTCTAATGACATCCTCAGAAACACTGAAGTAAATAAAGAGTTCAAGACTATATACAGGTTACAAAAAAAAAATTATATATATATATATAATAAATATAGAAATAAAAATAAAAATTGTGGGAGGAGCATACAAATTTGTAAGGAAAACTACCAATTTTAGCACTTTGCCCGAATTCAACACAAGATCAAATTTTATAGTTAATGCCTGAATGATATATAGGTCACAAAAAATATATATAAAAAGAATATATATAAAAATAAATTGAAAAATAAAAATTGTAAGAGGAGCATGCATATTTATAAGGGAAAACTACCCACGTTTTAGCACTCTGCTCTGCCCTTCTTGTCTAAATCCTTTCTGAACGAATTCAACACAAGATCAAATGGATTGTTTACAACCAATTTTATAGATAAGGCCTGAATGATATATAGGTCACAAAAAATATAAAAAAAATAAAAAAATAAATTGAAAAATAAAAATTGTAAGAGAAGCATACAAATTTATAAGGAAACACTACCAAAGTTTTAGCACTCTACCCTTCTTGTCTAAATCCGTTCTGAACGAATTCAAAACAACGGGATCGAGTTGAAAAAGACCTTTGCTCATGTTAAAGTTATTTGTAAGTTGGATAACAGCAGACTCAAAAATATTTCTATTAACAATGTTGCTAGAGTGAAACAAAACTGAATCATTATTCCAATCAATACAATGGGATAACTCTGACAAATGGACAAAAAGGGCACTGGACGACTGTCCCGTTCTAACGGAATATTAATGCTGTTTTACCGCGTGTGCAAATCCTTTCCCGTCTGACCAATGTAAAAGGAATCACATTGTTTACAACCAATTTTATAAATAATGCCTGAATTATTGGTAGGGCTATTTTTTACTATGATATTTTTCACAATATTTAAGTAAATTAGCAATGCCTAAAAGGCCCGGGAAAAATGGAAGTACTAAAATATTTTCTGACAAAGTGCGAGTGTTATTATTCACACGATAGAAGGTTCATTTTGCCTTGTTAAGACAAGATTCCATAAAAGCAGGTGAGTAGCACAGATCACTTCCAATACCGTTGATTTTTTCCAATTCGGCATCGATGTATTCCGGACTGGCGATCCTAAGAGCGCGGAGAAACATTGAAGAAAATATGGCATTCTTAATGGGGGTGTCATGTCCAGAGTAAAAGTGTAGGTAGGACAAATTGTTTTTTTTTTTCCGATAGATACTAAACTTAAAACCTGGGCTTTCCCTATGTACACGCACATCCCAAAACGGGATTGAGTTGTCTTGTTCTACTTCTAAAGTAAACTTAATGGAGGGGACTTGATCATTTAACTGAAGGAGGAAGTCATCCAGGTCACGATTCATGGGCCAGATACACAAAATATCGTCGACGTACCGCAACCATGGGATGCCAACCCCCAGGATTCTCGGAATGTAAGTAATTTCGAAAAACTCCATATAAATATTGGAGAGGAGGAGCGACAAGGGGTTGCCCATGGCCATCCCAAAAACCTGTTGATAATACTCGCTATTGAAAGTGAATTTACAGTCTTTGATGCAAAGCTTAATAAGTTCCAAAACGATGTCTGCAGGTAGTGGCACTATATATTTTGGTTGTAAACAATCCATTTGATCTTGTGTTGAATTCGGGTAAAGTACTAAAATTGGTAGTTTTCCTTACAAATTTGTATGCTCCTCCTCCCACAATTTTTATTTCTATATTATATATATATATATATATATATATATATATATATATATATATATATATTTGTAACCTGTATATAGTCTTGAACTCTTTAATTAATTCAGTGTTCCTGAGGATGTCATTAGACGAAAGCGCTTGAGCACCCTTCTGTGTTTCCTTTCCTTCGTGGTTTTATTCTCAATAAATGTTTTTCACGTGTTACTTTCGTGAAATAATTTTCATTTTATATATATATATATATATATATACAGGGTGAGTCAAAAGTCTCCATACATAGGCAAAATAGTCATGATAAATAAATGATTATTTATTTTTTATTTTTTTGCACGTGATGTGCTGAGATGCCTTTTCCCAAGATGAGCGTATAGAGATCATTCTTCTGGCAGGATGAGGAAGCTGTCGCAAGGTTGCCGAGGATTTCAACAGGAGACACACCCCCGACACGCACATCACACACGACAACGTTGCCAAACTCATTGAGAAGTTCAAGAAGACTGGAAGTGTTGCAGACCAACCGAGAAGTGGCCGTCCACGAACAGCCACCGATGAAGGCACAGCGACCATGGTGCTAGCAGCGTTCGCAAAGAGTCCCCAAAAAAGCACTCCACGGATGTCTGCAGAATGCGGTGTCAGACAAAGGAGTATCGTCCGCATAATGAAAGAGTACAGATGGCATGCATACAAAATGCAAATGTTGCAGTATCTTAGCGAAGACGACACGGACAGGCGGCTGGAATTTTGTGAATGGGCAAGAACAAAAGTGGACGAAGACACAGAGTTCTCGGCTGGCATCCTGTTTTCAGATGAAGCCAACTTTTATATTCATTGAGAGGTTAATCGTCAAAACGTACGTTATTGGAGTGATGACAACCCGCACTGGATGAGTCCCTCAAAGACGCAAGGCGCTGGAAAAGTGATGGTGTGGTGCGGGATATGGGGCAACACAATTGTTGCCCCTTTTTTCATTGACACCAATCTGAATGCCGAAATGTATCTAAACATGCTGCAAGACACAGTCATGCCGTCCCTGCTGAACGAGGACGGGGGATTTCCAGCGTACTTTCAGCAAGACGGGGCGCCACCCCATTACGGTATCTGCGTGCGCCAGTGGCTGGATCAGCAGCAGCTGTGGTCCCGTGGAGTGGCCTCTGAGGTCCCCAGACCTCACCCCCCCCTTGATTTTTACTTGTGGGGGCACTTGAAGGCCATGGTGTACCAGGTGAAAATACAAAACACGGACCACCTAAAGGAACGCATTCGTGATGCGTGTGCACGCATAACACCAGACGTGTTAACGCGCGTTTGCCATGACTGGGAGGAACGAATCCGTATGTGCATTCAGTGTAATGGTGCCCACATAGAGCATATTTTGTGACTTACAAGTGATTGCATAATAAAGTGACCATTTTGCCTATGTATGGAGACTTTTGACTCACCCTGTATATATATATGACAAATACCATAGTGGACGCTCAATTCTGCCAGTTGAGGTTTAAGTTTTGGTTTTTGGCTAAAAATATAATAGTTACCCCTTTTTATTTGATGTATTCAATCTGACGTGAACGCAGCGAGTCTTTTGCTTATATTGAGGTTCTAAATGTAGCAGGGCTAGGCTGCTTTAAACCCTAGATCCATGTCCCAAAGCTGGATCCTGTCTGCTTTGCAGATAGCTGGTGAGGGAAGCTATATTTATGGGACCTCTTTGCGAGTGACCCGTTGCCCACGTCGGGCTAGCATCATGAAAAAGAAAAACTATGGTATTTGTCATTTACCATTACTTATTCGGACTATAGTGGATTTAATTATCCCAGAAGAGTTCCTTGTTCCATGCACGGTCTGTGTGTATCATAAAAAACCTCAGGGGACCATTCTGAGTTCATTCCCATATATATATATATATATATTATTCCAGCTATTTACTATTCTATGCGTAAAAAAGTTTTTGCCAACTGCTGTCTCGAACCTTCTACTTGTCAACTTACACCTGTTATTTCTAGTCCTATTATATTGAAATATTTCGAAAAAGCTATCTCTACGTTATCGAACCCATTCATAATTTTGAAAACCTGGATTAGATCACCCCTTAGCCTTCTAGTCTCGAATGTAGTCAATTTTAACTCCTCAAGCCTATCCTCGTACGACTTTGACCTAAGCGACGGAATCATCTTAGTTGCTCGTCGTTGAACTCTTTCGAGTTTGTCTATATCTTTTCGCATATGCGGATTCCAAAATTGGATCGCGTACTCCAAATGGGGTCTAACTCAAAATTCCGAGCTATAAAACCTAACACTTTGTTCGCTTTATTGACCGCTGCTGTACTTTGTTTCGCTACTTTTAAATCACCAGTGACTATAACTCCTAAATCTTTTTCCTGCTCTACGCTTGTTAACTCCTTCCCTGATGTACTATACGCAAAATTACCGTTACGCGAACCTATATGTAAAATTTTGCACTTATCGACGTTAAATCTCATTTGCCATGTGACTGACCAATCAACGATTTTATTCAAATCTTCCTGGATTTTACCTCTATCTTCGTCATTAATCGTCCTACCACCCAGCTTCGTGTCATCCACAAACTTTGAAACTGTACTGACTAGGCTGACATCTAAATCGTTAATATATATAAGAAAAAGCAAGGGGCCCAATACAGAACCCTGAGGAACGTCTCTCGCTACATTAGCCCAACACGACTCCGCTCCATCAACGACCACCCTCTGTTTCCTACCTCGCAACCACTCTTCTATCCAATTTATTACTACACCCCTGATTCCATGAGCCTTAGTTTTTTCAATGAGTGTTTTGTGCGGTACGGTGTCAAACGTTTTTTGAAAATCTAAATATGCTACATCAACCGCCCGATGACTATCGTAAAGGTCAACCACGCTTTGAAAAATTTCTAAAAGATTAGTTAAGCAAGATTTGTTTCGCCTAAAACTGTGCTGCGTATTGCTAACTAAGTTATGCAATTCTAAGTGTTCGACTATACGATCCCTAATTATTGATTCCAGCAGCTTACCTACAACAGACGTTAAACTGATTGGCCTATAATTTCCCGCCGCACCTTTATCGCCTTTCTTAAAGATAGGTGTTACGTTTGCTAACTTGAAATTATCTGGTACGCACCCCTCAGAAATAGACGCATTAAAAATCTTTGTTAGCGGCACAACAATGCTATCTTTTAATTCTTTAAGTTGTATGGGATATATGGAATCCGGCCCCGGGGATTTACGCATTTTCATTTTATCAATATAACGCATTACCTCCCCTTCATTAACCACAATATCATCCAAAATATTACCATTATCAAAAGGTATTATGTCTATCACCGTAGGGATATTCGTTACATCTTCTATAGTAAAAACTGACGTAAAAAAGTCATTTAGCATGGTAGCCATTTCCTTGTTTTCAGAAACTAGATCTCCGTTAACATTTTCCAACGGCCCCAAGACACTTTTTACTGGATTTCTATTGTTGACGTATTGAAAGAATCGCTTGGGGTTTTCTTTACCGTCACGAGCTATGGAAATTTCATTCGCGCTTGGACTTTTTATTACACTTTTCGCTTCACGCCTTAGAGATATGTAGTTGTTTCGTAACCACAAATTGTCTCTACTCTTTATAATGTCTCCTACTCTAGAAGTAAACCACAAGGGCTTGATGTTTACTTTCGCACGCTTAATTTTGTACGGTACAACATATATATATACACTATATATTATATATATATATATATATATATATATATAATTATATATATATATAAAATATATATTATATATATTATATATTATATTTTATATATTATTTATATATATATATATTATATATATATATATTATATATATATATATATATATATTTATATATTATTTATATATATATATATTTTATATATATTATATATATTATAAATTATATATATTATATATTATATATATTATATTAATATATATATTATATATATATATATATTATATTATTTATATTATATATATATATATTATATATTTTATATATATATATATTATATATTATATATATATATATATATACAGGGCGTCCCAAAAAAATTGTATACACACTTTAAATAATTATAAAGGCAGTGTTTATTAAAATACATTTCATTTTCAAAATGTAATAGAATCTACAGACATTATTTAATTGTTTTGTCAACGCCTGTTTTCAAACTGACGTCCGTTCTGGTCCAGGCACTGCTGATAACGCGAAGCAATGGAATCGCAAACATCACGAAACATTTCGTTTGGTATTTGTGTGCATTCTCGTTCAATGGCTGCTCTCAATTCAGCGACTGTTGCAGGTTTTATAGCGTAGACTTTGTCTTTTAAGTATCCCCATAAAAAAAGTCTAGTGATGTGAGGTCTGGTGAACGCGGAGGGTATTCTACGAAACCCCTTCGTCCAATCCACATCCACATCGTGCCAAGTACCACTCGCATACTCCACTCTTCGGTCCGGATCATCTTCATTATAGCATGGACTAATCTTGGAATGTAACTTTTCCATTGACAGCGCTTCAAAATGCGTTGGACAGACGATTCTGAAATTCCTACCTCACGACTCGCTTGCCGCACAGATTTTCTTGGACTTTGGTGATACGTTTCCAGTACTCTTTCTTGCTTTGTGGGCTTGTCGATGTCCGTGGTCTTCCGGAACGCTTCTTGTGGACATTCTGAACAGTTCCATCGGCTTCAAACTTATCTCTAATTCGAGTGATGGTAAGTCGCGTTGGTGGATCTGTTTGAAACTCCCTCCTAAACTGTCTTTGCACTTCAACTGCGTTTTCACACTTCCAGTAGCATTTTAGAATGAATTTCCTTTGTTCAAAGCTTAGTCTGACTGCCATTATTAATTCTAATGGGTTTAACTTGGAAAGAAAGAAACATCAATTGAGCTATCAGCTGTTAAAGTGTGTATACATTTTTTTGGGACGCCCTGTATATATATATATATATATATATTATATTATATATATATATATATATATATATATATATATATATATATATATATATATATATATATATATATTTATATTATATATATATATATATAATATATATATATATTATATATATATATATATATATATTATAATATTATATATACGGTGATCTACTTAAAAGCGTGCTCTGCAAAGTATATAGCAAACTTTGAAGTGCACACTTTTAAGTTAATCCCCCTCTACAAGTCGACTACGTGGCCTCGTGGTTATGAAACTGGACTACTGATCGGGAGTTCGGGAGACAGTACAGCCGAGAACTTTGTAATTTCAGATTTCCTTACCGGTCGTGGTTCAGATTCCACGTTAAGTTGTACAGTATGTCTAAGGTGGGGTAAAAAGCTTGACTCCGACACACGTACACAAAAAAAAAATATATATATATATTAGAAAAGCTAATTTTGACATTCGATCATTTCACACAGATTATTCGGTAACAATTTTAGTCCGAGTTTTCAACCATCGAAATTCATTTTTTAAATATTAACTATAGTAACAATGGAGCAAGTGTAGTCAATTTATATATATATATATATATATTATATATATATTATATTGACGATTGGTTAGGTTAAGTCGTAATATTTTCGTTAGTTTTAACGTTTTATTTGATGGATTCATTTAAAAAATGTATCCTAAAGATCCTAGTGTAGTTTACGTTCCCCAACCTTGATTTAGTGTAGTTTGTGTCCCCTTTTGCGTCAGGGGGACGTAAACAGTGTTCCCTCTAAGGTGTGCGCGTGTGCGCGCGCACATGGGGTTTTATTGCCGCGCACACAGCCAAATTTTATGCGCACAAAAATTTAAAGTTAATTGGACATAAACAAAAATTATTTTCAAATGCTTAAGTTTTCTGTTATCTTAACTTTTTCAACACAAGAAACACAACTGTTTATGTTATCTTCATTTACTAATTGGCAACTCCGTATATCTATATCTTACGACATAAATACTGAATCATTTGAATGAGTCACGGTTGCTGAGCTGACTCAGTTATTGTCTGGAGTTTCAACGTTTTGCGTAGCTGGTGCATAGTGAAATATTTGTTACCAATAGTTTGTTGATATATAGTCAAATTCATTTTCCAAAATATACGACAATAGCTTTCGTAATATTTACTAGTTCATTACGGAGTACCGTTACGGTATGTCGGGAGTAAACTAATAATATTAAGGAAAGTGCCTAAAAGATATTTATATTCGATATAAACTGACCAACTTTATTGCGCGTATTGCTGTCGTGTGCGGGATTACGTGTTCCAGTTGCAATGTTACTTTCTTTAAAATTGGTTCTTTTGACCCAAAGGAATTGTAACTTAACTTAACCTAGGTTAGGTTAAATCAATATAAGGCCTATTCCCATAATTTTCTTCGGTTTATCCGTCTCTAATGTATTCATCCGTGCAGACGAAAAAGGCCTAGGCTGCCTATATACTCTAATCTTTATTTACGAATGGAGGTATCGGCTTCTACTCTTAATTTATCGGATATTATTAATAATTATTATAATTATTATTATTTAAATCATTCATAAATTCTTAATAATACTATTATTAGGGTAAATTACAAGGAGACAGCCCCTCGCTGAATTATTAGTTTATTATGATGAAAATTAAACCACACGTCGTACCGTACGACATGTTGCATGAGTATGTCACTGCCAGGCGTAAAAAAATGTTTTATGGTGGTCATTTTATAATAAAATTTTACTAATTTAATTATTAAACATTTTATGTTTAACCTTTTGAACCACAACTCTTCATAATGATTGTGTGACAGAACCCGCTAAAAACCTGAAATTTCAGCTATGTTTGCATACGATTTTCTCAATAAGTTTCATTTCGATTTAAATAAATTAGGTACCGCGGGCGTTAGAATATAGTATTTTCTCTAATTATGGAAGGTAAATTCAATCAAACGCGTTTTCTGTGAACTATATCTTATTCTAAAATATAAAGTAAGAATACATATAAATTAAAATTATATATATGTGTATATGTACATTATGTATATATATATATAAATGTATGAGTCCAAATCTACCCAATGGCCCGAATAGGTTAATATTATGTTCAATATAATAATAATATGTTTTGCTATGCAATCATTTTACGTTATTTAGCATAAATATAGGTACAATTTTATGATAATTGTTTGTTTTTGTTTCAGATTTTAAAATTAATGAACCGACACTATAGTTAATTCAGCATGTCTTTATCAGTAAAATAACAAGTTACCTTTACGGTAATTGCAGTGTTATAAGTTTGCTCAAATAATACTGGTGTGCGCATGTAATGAAACATTCGTACTCTTTAATTTAGAAGTTATTACATCTTATAATTAACCCATTACACCAATGCATAAAGGAGCTAAACGGAAAAGAGCTGCAAATTTCTTTAAGACAGAATGGATGGAAGTATATATAGAAACAGCAACACCAAAATCTGATAGTGATTTGCGCGTGCAGTTGCGAGACATATTCACTTTCAATTCCGATACTGGAGTGATTTGTAATTATTGTCGAGATGCAAAAGTAGTAGGGGAATTTGCATGTGGAAAGATGTGGGGTGATGTATGAAACTTGACTTTTTAAGGCGTCATTTATCAAGCAAATCTCATTTAGACGGTGTAACGAAACTTAGAAATAAAAATCCTTCATTACCAGCAAAAGGTCTGCTCAGAATGTTGCATGAAAGTCCTGAAGAAAGACAAAGAAAATTAATGTTTTGCGAGCGAAAACGTTCAAATCAAGAAGAAGTTCAAGTTTTAATTGATAATGTTATTTTAGCTGTTAAAATGAATAATTCCATGTTCTCTGTTCAAGACATTAATGATCATATGTCAAAGTATGTTAATATTCCAGATAATTGGAGAAGTAAAAATTATGCATTTGAATTTTTGGAGAATATTAACGCCATTGTGCAAAATGATGTAATGACAGAAATAGCTTCAGCAACGTTTCCTACGTTAACTCTTGACGAAAGCACGGATATTTCCGTCAACAAAATGTTGGTACTTTATTTCAAATATAGAGCTCAAAATTCTACCTAATATAAAACGACATTTGGTGGGATAGTAAAATTACAAGCATGTGATGCTTCTACAGTTGTTTCTACAATCGAGCAGTTTTATGAAGAACATAATCTTGACTTTAAAAAAATGGTTATGTTCACATCTGATGGTGCCTCGGTAATGTTGGGTCGGCTTAATGGCGTGGCTGCGCAACTGAAGCGTAAAATTCCTCATTTAGTTGTTGTTGTTGTTTAGCCGATCAGCCCACCCTGATCGAGCAAGCCGGCGGCACGCAGGTAACCGATCGCCCTCTCCGGAGTGGACCAGAGGTTCAGCGCACTCGTGATGTTGTGTTGTGTTCGTTGTTGTGCTAGAGCGGTACAATCCGTCATAATGTGTTCAATTGTTTGTGGTGTGTCTTGGCACAGGTGGCAGGTGTCGTCTATGGAGTTGTCTAGTCTGTGTTTATATGTCCATAAGTTGGGGTGATGTCCACATCGGAATCGCGCTAAGTTAACTCGATCCGATCTGCTCAGGCTGATCTCTGACCTGTTAATGGGCGGCGGCTTCGCACCTAGGACCGCATTCGGACCGAGTCGTGTCAGTGCTTTGTGGGTTAGGTGTGTGTGTATGTGTTTTCTGTACTGTGTGATGTCTGTGGGGCGTGGTATGGAATGGAGTATTTGGTTATAATGTCTCTGGTGTTACCTTAATGGTGCGAGGTGTTGGTGCATGATTGTACATGTAGTGGCAAGGGTGTTGTGGGTTAGTTGTCGCTGCTGCCATGAATTGTGTTCCCCTCATGTCTAAATGTTACCTAACTTTTAGTATTTTTGTTTCTGTGTGCAGGTGTTCTATTGGTGTTGTTTGAGTGCATCCTGTAATGATACGAAGTGCGTTGTTTTGTATTGTTTGTAAGGTGTTTATGTGTGTGTTTGAGATAATGGGTGCCCAGCATGGGCTAGCATAGTCCATAACTGAGCGAATATATTGTTTGTAGATGAGTGATGTTGTTTCCTGCTGGTGTCCAAAGTTTGTGCCTGTTAGTACCCTAAGCGTGTTAAGTCTTGACGTACATTTGTTTTTAATGTCCTGAATGTGGTTTGCAAAAGATAATGTGTTGTATGTGACACCTAGTATTTTGGTTCTGTGAGTGTGTGGAATGTTGATGTTGTTTAGTGTAAGTTGTGGAATTACCTGGTGTTCTTTTGTGTTGCTTGTAAGCAAGGTGATGGTTGATTTTGTGGGGGCTACTTTGAGTCTATTGTGTGTGAGCCAGTCTTGTATACTGTTTATGTATGTTTGTAGGTTATTTGTAGCGGTGTCGATGTTGTTGTGGGTGGATGTTAGAGTGATATCATCTGCATATGATGATAAGGTAAGGTTGTTATCTATGGGTGTTGGAATGTCATGCATGTATAAGTTGAAGAGTGTTGGTGAGAGAACAGAGCCTTGAGGGACCCCGTTCGGAAAAAGCTTGTTTTTGGATGACTTGCCATTAAATGTGACATGTGAGTATCTTCCTGAGAGATAGTTGCTCAGCCACCTTTTGGTGTTATTGTGCATGTTTGTGTTGAGTATTTTGTTTATGAGAGGGAAGCGTGGGATAGCATCAAATGCTTTACTAATGTCTATTGTTGCTAATAGTGTACGTTGAGCTGGTCTTCTAGAGTTGATGCCATCCATGATGTGCTGCGTCAGGTTAGTGAGTAATGTCGTGGTTGAGTGGTGAGGTCTGAATCCATGTTGAGTAGGCGATAGTGGTATGTGTGGGTTGGTGATTTGTAAGATTAGTCTTTCTGTTACTTTGGAAGGTGTGCATAGTAAAGTAATGGGTCTATAGGAAGCTGGTTCTGTTGGATTTTTGTTTGGTTTGAGTAGTGTA
This sequence comes from Bathynomus jamesi, assembly GCA_023014485.1. NCBI lineage: Eukaryota > Metazoa > Arthropoda > Malacostraca > Isopoda > Cirolanidae > Bathynomus > Bathynomus jamesi. The sequence goes on along the minus strand of JAJOZX010000139.1, from coordinate 745,710 downwards.
ATAATTTTACCTTGTTTCCATATGTCAGGAATAATAGTGTGTTGGTATGAATATGTGCTGATATTTGTGAGAGCTAGTATTCCTTGTGGGCCCAAGTGTTTAAGGTGTATGTTAGATATGTTGTCTGGTCCAGTAGCCTTCGAATTTTTAATGTTTTTGATGATCTTGGTGGTCTGGTCTGTATTGAAGGGTGTAATGGTCGTGTCGAGTCTGTAGGTTTTCTTGTGTCTGGCTGTTTGTTTGTCTGCGTGTTTCTGGTTCTTGTCTCTGTTTAAGTGACTTATCTTTGCGTAGTGATTAACTAGAATGTTAGCTTGTTGTGTGTATGTTGGGATATTATTTTGGCTGCGACAGATAGCCGCGTGTGAGGTGTGAATGCCGCTGTTAGAGTGGGTAATGCTGTTTATAGTCTTGTATAGCCTGTATGTATCTGTGGAGTGGTTTAGTGTTGTTATGAATTCCCTGAATGTTTCTGTTTGTTTTTCTTTGAGTTTGTTGTTTATTTCTGTGTTGAGCTGTTGTATCTGCTGCTTTATGGCTTCTGTGTGTGGTGTTTGTGTGTTATGTTTGAGGTTGTTACGTTGCCTTATGAGGTGGGCTATTTCTCTAGTGTAATTTGGGTTGTATTTCCTAATGTTGCCCTTGGGTATGTATTTGTTTGCATTATTGATAATCTGATTAAATGTCTTGAGTGTTGTATCGATGTTTATGATGGGTGTGCTGTTTAATGTGGTGAATTGTTCCTCAGTCTGTATTTTGAACTGTTCCCAATCAGCTTTCTTGTAATTTCTGTAAGTGTGCCTAAGGCTGTTGGGGCAGAGTGTAGAATGTGTTGTAATGATGATGGGCAACATTGTGTTGCCCATCGCGAAGATTTGGGTATTTGTGATACTTGGAAAGAATTCAAGCTGATAAGGAACATCGAAACTTTAATTAGGACCATATATACATTATTTTCCAGATCTACAACAAAGAAGAGCAAATTCGAAGGGATTGTTATTGCTTCTGAAAATAAGTCGGTTGCCTTCAAACCTCTTAATGAAGTACGGTGGTTGTCGAGACATTTTGCACTGGAAGCAATAATTAGAAATTATGATTCTTTAATAGTGTATTTTGAGCAGGATGTATCAAATGATCCAATTTCAAATTATTGTCACACAAAATTAACTAACCCTGAGTACCGAATAGCTTTGGAAATTTTGAATGATGTTTTCGGTGATTTGGCTTCCTTGTCTAAGCTTTTACAGAAGCGTAATCTAACACCACTAGATGCAAATCATCTTGTTCATGGTAAATTGAATAAGATAAAAGAACAATATCTTGGTGAAAAAATTTCATGGAGTAAACATGTACAAACACTCCTTAACAAATTTCATGAAGAAAATATTGAAGTTGATACTTGTTCTTTGTTGAATTTCATAAAAACGCTTTGTGTTCACATGGAAGACCGGTTTCCTAAGAACGAAGTAAAAGAATGGTCTTTATTTGATTGTTCAGCAATTGCAAAATGCAACTTTGGCTTTGGAGTTGAAGAAATTCAATATTTGTGTTCCAAATATGTCGATTTTCTAAATGAAAGGGATGTCATTATAGAACAGTACAATGACTTTAAATTTATTGCAGGTGAAAAAATAAAAGTGAAACTTATTGAAAACTATGCTGATATGGTGGTTTTTGTCCTCCAAAATTAACAATTTAAAGATCTTGCAATATTGATGGACATAGGAGGAACTTTTTTAGCATCTAGTGTGGACTGTGAACGTGGTTTCAGTTTGATGAACTCGATAAAAAATAAGCTGAGAAACCGTTTACAAGAAAATCATTTAGATATGCTTATGCGTGTGAAAAGTTACCTAAATGATGGAGGAACAATCAACCTTGAAAGAGTATATTCAAGATGGGCAAATCTGAAAGACCGTAGAGAAAAACAATAGTAAGAAGAAACTAGTATAAACCATTAAAACTCAATATATTGTTTAATTTTACTTAAAATATTTTTAATTTGGATGTTATTATAGAAAATATATTTATTTATAGAATAAATGAATGTAAACTTCATTACTCATAGTTTTATTGTCTCCTTAAAAAGTATAATATGGTGCTATGTTTTAAAATAATGATACAATTGTTAATCTTTCAAAATCATCTACCTCCTCTTTATTGATTTTTTTGATGATTCAATGAATGATGCCAAATTATAAAGTTTGCACAATTTTATAACATTATTGGGAATGTTGCACACAAGAAACAAAATGCGCACATAAGCAGCACAAAATTAGAGGGAACATTGGACGTAAACTACACTTGCTCCGTTACAGTTTTATGTATAACAGTTATTCAGATTTTTTATGCATAAATTTATATTAAAAATGGCTAAAATGTACTCAAAACGCACCAATAATTCACGAATAATTCCCCAAACTCTTAAAGAGAGTATTGCTTTCCACCGGGAGTGGCCAACCAGTCGATCGCAATGCATTTTTAGGAATCAACGGGTTTAAAAAAGTAAAGTAAATAAAAAACTAAGGTTTGGAAAAATGTCAAACCATTCTATTGTTTTTGCTGTGTTAAAAGCGTGTGGAATATTCCATAATTTATTAATCGTCTAACTTTAAAACATTAAATTACCATAACATCAAATCAATAACGTTTGAATGTACGATCAGCGCAAAAACAGAGTGCATGAAATCGGTATTGAAGAAAATGCACAACGTTAGATAAAATGGAACGACAAACCTGGCGGGCGTACGTTTTAAATGAAAAATTATATTATTAAGCAACGTTTTCAAGTTCAGATGATCTTCAACACTGTTTCGTATCAACGACGTATTGTCGCATTCTCATATAATTATATTCATACATTATTTCAAATTCCTTTAAATAAATTTTCAATTTCATCTTGCAATACTTCGTTTATTATATTTATTCGGTCTAATTCTGGTATAACAGCTTTAATTGAGAAGCTGGGCCTATTCCATCAGAAAATTTCGAACAGTCAGGAGTGTACCCAGGGTTGCCACTCTAAAATTTTGAAATAAAGCCAAAATCCTCACAAAAATAAAGCTTTTTAGAGCCCTAGTTTAATTCAATATATACTATATTAAAACATGTATATATGCAAAAATATTAATATATTGCATCGTTTTTTTATATTTTTTATAAACCCCTGCCAACAGGCCGGATGAAATTGAAGCTAACTTATTCCTTATATTCTTTAGATAAAAAATTAAATTATTTCAAAATTAATTACAAATGCAATGATCCACATTGTCATCTTATAACTTTAATTTCAAAATTTTGAATCTAGACACAACGCGACAATAGAATTACTGATCATAGGCCTATTGTAACCACAACTTATTTCTCATACTAAACACTGTAAATAGAATAATAAAATGTATAGTATTTCCAAATTTATTGTTAAACACTTAACAGTAAAATCTCAATAAAGCCCATTTAAAGCTCACATGATTAATTAAAGCCCTTTTAAAGCCTTTTTTGTAAAATCTGAAATTTGGATCGGCTACTAAACGTCTGCGAAGTGTATTCGCAGAAACATGATATTCTTTTTAATGTTACAAAAACTAAGGTTATGCAATTTCATCCTAAAAGCTGTAATCAGCCAGCTGATATAAGGTTTAAAATGAATGGTGAAGTAATTGAGGAAGTACAAGAGTTTAAGTATTTGGGTCAAACTATTACCAGCTCCTTGAGTGATGACTCGGATATAAGAAAACAATCTCGAAGCCTGTGTGCTAAAGCGAATATGACCATAAGGAACTTTCGATTCTGTACAAGTGAAGTTAAAGACACACTCTTTCGTACTTTCTGCAGTAATATATACGGACAGCAACTCTGGGTGAATTATAAAAAAGGTTCTGGCAGAACCCTAAATTTGCTGTACAACAGGTCTTTTAGACTCTTACATAAATGACCCCCGAGATGCTCAGCTTCGCAAATGTTTGCTACCCGCAATGTCCCGAGCTTCCCGGGGGTAACAAGACGTGCTCAACACAGTCTAATGCAAAGATTAAAAAATCAACCAACCCGATCATCGAAGCTATCCATGATTCCTGCCATTTATCCTCTAAGGCCTAAGCTATGGACTTTTTGGTACGAAAACGTCTGTCTGTAGCTCCACTTAACTTCGACATTACAGTATTATTTCTAATCAATTGTATATATTTCTATCCTTAGTATATGAACTGTCATTGTATTAATAATATTTGTCATATGGACTATAGTCTGCCAATAAACTTTTTCATTTTCATTTCATTAAAGCTTTTTAAAGCTTTTAACGCCCTAGTGGCAACCCTGAGTGTACCATTTATATTTTGGCAGATTATAAAGGCCTCCGAGGGATGACCTGGGCCTAAACGTTGTATAATATAAATTAGTGGTACTAATTATTTCGTTAATAACGCTAATCAATAGGTTTCGAAAATTTGATAGAGCCGCCAGATAGCTAAATCGGTTGGGAAGATAAATTGTGAACTATACCACGCAACGTAGGCCTATCAAATTAGCCTTTTTTATATTAAAAGTAAGACTAATGTTGTTAAATATGTAAAATAAGGTTTTACGAAACGTTGGAGGGATGTAGTACTGTAAAGTAGATCTTTATCTGAAAAAAGGTTCGCCACCCCCGTTTTACACCAATCATATAACGATATATATATATATATGGGCTACGTTGTAACCAATGTCATAACACCGCTTCCCGTTCATCAGCGAAGTTGAGCGATATTAGGTCTGGGTAGTAGTTGGATGGGAGACCGTCCTCCGCGTCCAGATTATGTAGCGACCCGTGGTTCGGATCCCACGTAAAGCCGTAGGTCCCCTCCATCATATGACCTTAGATGTTGCGAAGAAGGTTAAACAAACCCAATAATTATTATCATCACGAAATATATGGTAGGTTTTTATTTATCAATGGTGGAACAATTTATAAATTCCGATTTTTTTATATTTTTCCGAGTCCTACAAAAACTTCAAAAGAACACATAAATAAACTTAACAGTACGTTGATTCATAGTCTTATATTTTTAGCTGATTATATAATTAGTTATATGATAAGACTTAAATCATGAAATACTCACCAAAGGTGCAGTACTATGGGGCTTTGATAAAAAAGATATCTGTAAAAGCCACTTAGCGATCTAATACAGCAAATTTTGAGTGAAAAAACTAATTTTAGAATTAAACTGCGTTGTGATCAACCAGCAACGTCTGAAATTCAGACTTCAAACATAATTATCACGAAAGAAACAGGAGCGTGGTAAGGCCTGCAGACAATTAGCAAATGGGCCTAGTGTCATTAGAGTGCCATTTGCACTGTTATTACCTAAAACCGGGAAGAGCTTCAAGAGCGCTTTAATTATATGCACAATCACTGAAAAAAGTTCGACATAAAGAATTTTCTGAAAAAATGCTGAAATAAAAAAAAAATACTATTGGGAGAGAAGAAATCTTATGCCACGGTTCGAATACGTTACTTTTCCGAGACACGTCCCTTTCCCCAGCAAATACACAAATACAAATAAAAATAATAAGATGTCCCAAAGCCCCCCATCGACCACTCCCTTCATAGTTGGCACTACGAATGACTCAGAAAGGGAGAGGGAAGATAAGCTAAAAATTAATAAAGTTTTGCTCGTACGTTTTCATTTCTTAAGTGAAATTAATAAGCTTTCCAATTATGCTTTGTTCCTTATTCATCCCCAACTCCCCCCTCCTCCTCATTCTTAGTGAGTACTTTAATGCCTTTACTTTTCTCAAGGAGCACCGCACCAGTGATATTCAACTAAAAAGCAAACCAAAATAATACCTTTTTAAAAGTAAAAATTAACTTTAATTGCTCGCGAGCAAAGTTTTAGGTGATGGTGGAAAGCACTTTACACAACTTAAAGAGCACTTTGGTGCTCGCGAGCACCAGGTTAAGAATCCCTGGGCCTTAACCCGACGCCTCATCGGTTAATCCGACGATCGACCATCTACAATTTTCCTTCCAGAGTTAAACTGAGTACCAAAGATTCGGCCAATCTAGGACTCTTTTCCTAATTTTATACTTCTTTAATCATTTACATAACTTTTTTGTCATTTTATTTGCGTAAAAAATCTTAATTAGCTTGACGTCTTTAGTATTTCATCACTTAAGCAGTATTTCTCTGATTTCCCATGGAATGAGTACTGCTTCCTCGGGGCCCTTCCGAGTTTGCTGAGCACATCATGGAGGTGATTCTCTCGGGCATGGAGGCGTACATTCCATATTCTATTACTACTACTTGTGCAAAAGATCTTGGTTTAATTTTCCTTGTTCTAATGCTATCCGCAACAGAGAGGAGGCTTTCAGAAGGTACGGTCGTCATCCAACTCCTGACTCTCACTCAGCTTATATTTCTGCCCGGAATGGTGCAAAATCTGTTCTTCGACTCGCCAAAAATTCCTTCATCCGACAAAAATGTGAAAATTTCTCTAATTCTTCTCGCTCTCTCTGGCATCTAGCTAAGAACCTCTCCAACAACTTTACTTCCTCTTCTTTCCCTCCTCTTTTCCATTCCGACGGCTCAGTTGCCGTCAGTTCTCCTGACAAAATTGAACTCATCGCTCAAACTTTCGCCTCCAATTCAACCATGGACGATTCCGGTGCTGTTCCTCCATCTGTCCACCTCTGACTTTATTATGTCTGAAATTAGAGTCTCCTCCAAAGATGTTCTTTCTGCCCTATCTGGGCTCAACCCACACATGAGAAACATACTTCATACAGGAGCGAACAAGACCCCTATACATAGACAGTAACTGAGTGGGGTTGAAGAAACCGCGGAGGCGGTACAGCACACCTAACCTCTTAGAAGCTATTTTAGAAAGAGAGTATATGTGATCTTTCCAGGAAAGATCATGAGTAAAGGAAACGCCAAGAATGTTAAGAGAAGAAGAAGGATTCAGTTGTGTGTTGTTGAAGGTAAAGGGATAGTTGTGTAGAAGATTGTGAGGAGTAGACAGATGGACGAACTGAGTTTTTGAGGCAATGAAAGCCACAAGATGTTCTCTGCCCCAATCAGATATAGCAGAAAGATCAGAGGTCAGCCATAGCCGAACTACGCGAATCATGAAGTGACTACTGTGAGGTACGCTTTTCGAAGCGGGTGGAGAAGTGAAGAGTAGAATCATCGGCATTGGAGTGAATAGGAGAGGAAGTACGAATTAAAAGATCATTAATAAATAAAAGGAAAAGAGTGGGTGACAGGAGAGACCCCTGAGGAACACCACTGTTAACAGCTTTAGGAGAAGAACAGTGGCGATCTACAACTGCAGCTATAGATCGGCTAGAAAGGAAATTAGAGATGAAGGCACAAGTAGAAGGATAGAAACCGAAGGAGGGCAGTTTCGAAATTAAACATTTGTGCCAGCCTCTATCAAAAGCTTTTGATATGTCTAGCGTAATAGCAAAAGTTTCACCGAAATCCCGAAACGACGATGACCAAGAGTCAGAGATATGCAAGAAGATCGCCAGTAGAGCGTCCCTTGAGGAATCTATACTGACGATCTGAAACAAGATTGTGAGAAGAAAGGTGTTTAAGAATCTTCCTATTAAGGATAGATTAAAAAAAATTGGAAAGGCAAGAAATCAAAGCAATTGGACGATAGTTGGAGGTTTGAGAGCGGTCAGCCTTCTTTGGGACAGGCTGAATGAAAGCGAACTTTCAGCAAGAAGAAAAAGTGCCAGATGAAAGACAAAGACGAAAGAGTTTGCCTAGGCAGGGTGTCCGCACAGAAGCCCTCTTCTTAAGAACAACAGGAGGAGCACAGTCAGGACCATACGCCTTCCTAGAGTTGAGCCCAGATAGGGCAGAAAAAACATCTTTAGAAGAGATTCTAATTTCAGACATAATAAAGTCAGAGCGGGTAGGGATTATGGAGGAACAGTACCGGAATCGTCCAGGGTTGAATTGTAAGCGAAAGTTTGAGTGAAGAGTTCGGCCTTGTTAAGAGAAAAGACGCAACTGTGCGCATATGTACACAACGACCCAACTTGCTCTCGTATTCCCGAACTTGAATCCTCCTAATTTTACACCCTCTGGCTACTGTTTGCATAACAATTTCAAACTAAATACATCTGCACTTTCTCCCTTTCTTTTAATTCTACTAACTACCCAAAACTTTTTGACTACCTCACTTAAAAAGTGGAATACATTCTATCTCACTCTTTTCGCTGAAATCTCCATTTTAGGAATTTCAATATTCATCACCACCTTTGGCTTTCCTCTCATTTTATTAACATCCTGAACAACCTAAAGTAGATGCACAGCAGCGTACTCGTATCCCCGATCGCCTTGGAGATAGATCCAACATTCTAGATTTATTTCTTACAACTCATCCTACTTGTTACTGTCAAACGTTTTTCTCTGCTGGGCTCCTCCAACCACAATTTTATATCTGTTTCCTGTCCTAACTCTCCAGTCTCCAGTTCGGTCTTTTGATCCTCCCAAGAGGATACGCCTTTGTCACTTTCCCGCCGCTGACTGGGAAGTCCTTAGGCAGTACTCCTGTGATTTCCCATGGAATGATTACTGTTTCCGTGGCCAGGACCCTTCCGAGCGTGCTGAGCGCATCACGGAGGTGATTCTCTCGGGCATGGAGGCGTACATTCCATATTCTATTCCTACCACTAATGCAAAAAAACCTTGGTTTAACTTTACTTGTTCTAATGGTATCCGCAACAGAGAGGAGGGTTTCAGAAGGTACCGTACCCGTCTAATTCTTGACTCTCATTTATCTTATATTTCTGCCGGAATCGTGCAAAATCGTCTTTCAACTCTCCAAATATTTCTTCATAAAAAATGTGAAAACCTATCTCATTCTAATTCTTCTCGCTCTTTCTGGCATCTAGCCAAGAACCTCTCCAACAACTTTACTTTTTCTTCTTTCCCTCCTCTTTTCCATTCCGACTGCTCAGTTGCCGTTTCTTCTGATAAAGTTGAACTCTTCGCTCAGATTTTCGTCTTCAACTCAACCCTGGACGATTCCAGTGCCATTCCTCCATCTCCTCCTCCCTCTGACTTAATTGTCTGAAATTAGAATCTCTTCCAGGAACTGATGTTCTTTCTGCCCTATGTGGGCTCAACTCAAGGAAGGTGTGCGGTGTCTCTCCTGTTGTTCTCAAGAACCGTGCTGACATGCTGCCAAAGCAAACTCTTTCGTCTTCGTCTTTCATTTGGTACTTTTCCTTCCTGTTGGAAGTTCGTTCTCATTCAGCCTGTCCCAAAGAAGGGTGACTGCTCTCACCCTCCAACTATCGTCCAGATGCCTTGATTTCCTGCCTTTCTAAAGTTCTTGAATCTATTCTTAATAGAACTCACAACCTTCTTTCAAATCGTCGGTGTGAGTTCCGCAAGGGACGCTCTACTGGCGATCGTCTTGCATATCTATGACTATTGGTCATCCTTTTTGGGGGATTTCGGTAAAACCTTCGCTATTGCGGTAGACATATCGAAACCTTTTGATAGAGTGTGGCACAAACCCGAAACCGATGTGCAAACTGTTCACTGCACGGACAGGATCTTGTGCTCACCAACTTAGAAAAACTTGGTGATCTCAAGTTTTCTAAACATTGCGTCAAAGTTGAAAAGAAATGTAATAAAATACTAGGCAGTTTGCGCACGGAAGCAAAGATGTTATTCGCCCTCTTTACAACGCGTTTATTAGGTCTCACCTCGAGTATGTTGTGTAATTTTGGTCCCCATCCTTAAGAAAGACATGCAAAGGCTCGTAAATGTTGAAGCCAAAGCAACGAAACTAATCCCGGCGGGCCGTCACAAATCATACGATCGTAGGCTCGTTGATCTTAATTTATATTCCTTGGAAAAGCGTCGGCTTAGAGGTTTTTAAATTTCTGAAGAGCTTCGACAAAGTCAACTATTTTAAACTTTTACCTTAAACACGAACGCGATTCGAAGTAATGATTGTAAACTTGAACCGAAACGGCATGATCCAAATATTTGCATTAACTTCTTCACATACAAGATTGTCAATTATTGGAATAGCTCTTCCGTTAACACGTTCAAAAACAATCTTGACCTAGTATTAGACGATCTCCTTGGGTAAATCGATGCTCACATGTGTGAATGATGTTCGTGTATATATTTCCAGTTCCCAATTATCGTATAACATTTCTGGGTAATTTTTCTCCTGCAAATTGCCGAGTGTTTTCTTCTTTCTTACCTCCAAACTTGCCTACCTAGGGCAGGAGGGGAAGAGCCTTCTTGCTAATTCTTCTCTCTGTGAGTGGTCTGTGTCTGAACGAAATCTACGGGTGCCACCTAGAATTGGCTGTAAAGCTGTTGTAGCTCCCTCATTTCCTTGTAACTCCTTGTAACTCTTTCTCTCTCGTGAACTCTTGGGCCATATTTTTATCAATTCCATGTTTGCATATTTATTAATTACATCATTTCATTTTTTACGCGGTTTTCCTTTACTTCTCACACCCGCGCACACACTATTATACACATTTTACACAATTTTATCATTATCCATCCATTCCCTCAACATGACCACACTATCCTCCATTCTTATCTCCAGCGAATTTTTTACTCCACACCTTTCCAAAACATTTTCGTTTCTTATACGGTCTATTCGTTTTACGCGCTTTGTATTCTTAAATTACTGTCTTTTGTCAGCAAGCTATTATGCCAAACAAGCATCTCACAGCCATAAATTAATGTTGGCATTAATACTCCTTGATGTAAAATTCTTGCTGCATCTATACTCAAGCACTTTCTTCCTACCTTCCTTTCTTTCTTCACTCTACTTTCAATTTCCAATGTGTTTGTACCTCTTCTGTCAATAAAACACAAGATATTGGAATTCTTTCACAACCTCTAAATTTTCTCCATTCACCGCAGTATTACGTGCTGACTCCTCTTTCATTGACTTTAATTCTCATTTGCTTCCAATAATCTCACAAATATCAACAAAATTTGTCACTACTGTATTTAATCCATTCCCTAATTCACCCAGAAGCACCATGTCATCGGCATATATTAGACGCGACAGCTGCCACTCATTCTCTTCCAAATTCAGGTTTACTCTTCTCTCTAGCATTCTTGCTTTTATGTCATGCATTACCCATCTATTATATACAATTAAACGGCCATGGTAACATCGCACAGCCCTATCGTGCTCCAGCATTAATACCGAGCCAGTCACTCAACCCACACTTAACCTTTACACAAACACTAATATCCACATAAAACTTTTCCACTACTTTTATCACAGTGGTTACCATGTCTACCCGTATGGGGAGACGGCCCAATTTCTCAGAAGCCACTCCTAAATATAAACATGTAATGTCTCCCCATACAGAGAGGCAAAGGCAAGATAGAAAAACTTATGAAAAAGAGTTGGCAGCCAAAGTGTTAACAATGTAATATTGAAACCATACATACTAAACACTTGCCACAAGGCGATCTATTCGCTATCATAGGTTTTATCCAAATCCAAAAATGTCAAACACACTTTTCTTAGCACTTAGTTTCCCAATCAGCTGTCTCACTGCAAATACTTGATCAACACATCCTCTCATTACAGGATGTACTCAAACAACACCAATAAAACACCTGCACACAGAAACAAAAATACTGAAAATTAGGGACCATTTAAACATGAGGGGAACACAATTCATGGCAGCAGCGACAACTAACCCACAACACCCTTGCCACTACATGTACAATCATGCACCAACACCTCGCACCATTAAGTAACACCAGAGAGACATTATAACCAAATACTCCATTCCATACCACGCCCCACAGACATCACACAATACAGAAAACACATACACACACACACCTAACCCACAAAGCACTGACACGACTCGGTCCGAATGCGGTCCTAGATGTGAAGCCGCCACCCATTGACAGGTCAGAGACCAGCCTGAGCAGATCGGATCGAGATGTGGACATCACCCCAACTTACAGACATATAAACACAGACTAGACAACTCCACAGACGACACCTGCCACCTGTGCCAGGACACACCACAAACAATTGAACACATTATGACAGACTGTACCGCTCTAGCACAACATAGAACACAACACATCACCAGTGCGCTGAACCTCTGGTCCACTCCGAAGAGGGCGATCGGTTACCTGTGTGCCGCGCGCCGGCTTGCTCGATCAGGGTTGGCTGATCGGCTAACCAAAAACAACAACAACACATCTTCTGCTTTCTCTGAAAACAAATACTCTAAAGAAGCTATTTTTGAACAGACTATGTATGATAACTACAGTCCGTTTCTCAACCACACCTCTCCAGACTGATGGATCGGCTGACGAGAATCTATAAGGTGGGCGTCTATTTCACCTGATCTCGCACCTTGTGACTTCCTTTCTGAAGCTGTGCAACTACTATTGGCCCACATCTTCAGGACCCTCAAGAAAGTCTGTAGGTGTTGGGTCATATGTAATAAAAATGGGAGGAACTAGTGAAACAAATTTGAATACGATTTCATAAAAAGATATATATATATATATATATATATATATATATATATATATATATATATATATATATATTATATGTGTGTGTTTGTTTCCCATATTGAAAGTGGCGAAAATCAACCGATTTGCAACACAAAATAAATTCAAATTTTAAATTCTCAAAAGTTATTTTCTGACTTAAAAATACATTTAAAAAATCCACCTGAACTGTCTTGAAAATAGAAGGCAAATAAATTTTATAAGGTCCATTAAGACGAGTAATATACATTACAAAGAAGCAAAATGGTCTTTAAATGCCTTTTTTTTTTCATCGATCAAAGGAACTAAAATAAAAGTACAAAGTGAGATTTCCTTAATGTTTCGCTTTACGTGAACGAGAGAGACATTGTTAATGAGAATAATTAGGGATTTGGGATCATAAAGGTTAAGACGGGAAACAAATGCTATTCTAATTCGAAATTCACCGCAGAGCGTTACTACGAGTAGTAAACTTTCCAATTCATAATTAATTAATTAATTACAATAACTAAATATATTATCATAAATATAATAATACCACCATACTATTAATTACACCATTAAGAAAATTCCAGTAGAACAACACGAAGTAAATTACTGTTTCAAACAACATGATTCCAAGTAAAAAAATTTTAAAGAAAAGCCAAAGCCGAAGCCTCAAATGTTGTCTGCACAATTTTTGGCCACATTTAAAAAAGGTTAACTTTAAATAAGGTGTTCAACCGAATCCCGCGCGGAGTTTCCTAGAACACTGTAATAAAACGGATCCCCGCTGGGGGATTCGAAGGGCCAGATTCAGTCCTGCAAATTGCGTGGGAGGTACAACAAATGGTCGGAATGAAAATCGATTGAACAGAAATAGTCGAATATGTGGCAGGCGAGATGGACGGCTCAAGGTGGCGCCCCTGTTTAGAAGGTCTGGATTAGGTTTAAAATAGGTATGGATAAAAATCAGTTTCGATCATTTTGTGTGATCTCTTTTTTCAGTTTTAAGTTTGAGTGTTTTAAACGGGTGAACCACAATATTCATCAGAGGTACTCAGGACGCCGATTGCGGTAAACCGGTGGACCGTTAACGTGTTTCAAATAGACCGCGGTAATTTTTAAAACTTACCATACGGTTAACCTAGGGTTGACACCTCTCTAGGTAGCGACAAAGAGAAAAAGCATATTGCTTGCATTTGTAACCTGTTTGTATTAGTCCTGAAGCAGTCCTTTTTTTATTGTCCATGCACTCTACACATGTTTTTACTCGTCCATTTATTTTTTTTAATAATTATGCAGTGATTTTGTCGAGACTATACCAATTGGCAATGCCCACTTTCTTCTGACAAGTTTCGCGAAGAGTATTGTTCAATGAATTGCGTCACAGATTCTTACGGTACACAAGTACCAGTTACCAGTGGGTGACGGATATGTCAAACTTAGCAACACCGCAGTCATTCCGCGAACCGACAGCCGTTATTACAGAGTAATCAATAGCATGAAGGTTGTTGCAAAGAAAGCAAGTACATGTGAGTGTACTAAATTTCTAAAGTTATAAACTTTTATAAAAAAAAGTTACTCCAAACGTAGGTTTCCAGCGATTTTTTCAATTAAAATTTTAGTGGAGGGCTAATCATGAGTGGCGGACCAGGCAACAAAAATAAAAACAAAATATAATTTTTACAATGACTGGGAGGAAAATTATTTTGGTTCTTTTGCATTATCCTCCCAACACTAATTTTTTTATATAATGTTGGTTTGGTTTTGGTTATGGTACTTTATTTTCCTTCCATTATAAAAAAAATTAGTGTTGGTATTAGGTTAGGTTAGGTTAGGTTTGGTTAGGTTAGATTACGGTAAAAACAGCCCGCCGCAGGCGCTAGCCGTTATAAAAAGAAATTACTGTTGGGAGGATAATGCAAAAGTACCATTATTTTTTCACAATGGTGAATTCAAAGTGCGTGTCTGATATACCATTCGACCATAGCTCTTGTTAAGAAGAGAAATGTCGAGTCATTTCAAAACTGTTCACAAGAAACAGGAGAGCGACTTTCCAGCCAAAAGTGAACTGCGCAAGACGAAGACGAAGGAATTGAAGTCTGAACTTGCTGTCCACCAATCCATATTTACTCGGCCCATCGAGAAATCAAAGGCAACCATAAGTGCATCCTCCCGGGTGAGTCACTGTTAGCTAAGCGCAAGAAATCGCTCGAGGATGGAGACATAGTGAAGGATGTATTCAGCAGACTCGTTGTTTGATAATTTAAAAAATAAATCGGAAATAATTTCAGCTATTAAGGAAATTCAGGTATCCAGACACACTATTACGCGACGTTCAGAAGTGATGGGTGAGGATCTGAGAGTGCAATTAAATAAAGATATGAATGAGTACATTTTCTTCTCACTTCAATTCGAAGAGTCGACAGATGCTATTAACACATCCCCAGTCTGTGCATTCTCATAAGAATGATATTTAAAACTGTGATTACTAAGGAGGAATTCCTCAAGATCATACCGTTGAAGGGAAAAACTCGAGGACAGACATTTGCCAGGCATTCAAAGACTTCGTTAACAACATTCAGTTACTCATTAACAAACTTGTGCTCATTACTACAGATGGAGCTCCGCTCATGACTGGCCATACCTGTGGTTTCGTTGTTCTCTGCAGAAACGATGGTGATTTTCGTAACTTCCACAGTTATCATTGCATAATTCATCAACAGGGTCTGTGTAGTAAAATGATGCATATGAAAGACGTCATGGATATTGGGCTCAAGATCGTATGTTCTATTCGGGCAAGAAATCTGCAGAGGTGCTTCTTTAAGTCTCAATTGGAAGAAAGTGAAGCCGAAAACACAGACCTTTTGCTACAAACGATGTAAGATGGTTTAACAGGGGGAAATTTCTTCAGAGAGTTAGAGATTTGTTGACCGAAATTAAGGAGTTTCTGACCTCAAGAGGTAATGAAAATAAGCAGTTGGAAGATGAAGTGTGGTTATTAGCTTTAGCTTTTTTGATTGATGTCACTGCTGAGCTGAACAAACTCAATTTAGAGCTTCTAGGAGAAGATAAAAATATTGTCCAAATGATTTGTTCTGTGAATGCCTTTAAACAAAAATAAAAACTTCTCACAACTGCAGCAACACAAACTGAGGCATTTCCCAAATATGATATCAGAGCTAGAAAACCAGGAAAAAAAATACAAATTTTGACAATGATCGATATGTAGAACAGGTGAACAGCCTCATTACAGAGTTTGAGAGGCGCTTCCAAGCCTTTGCAATGCTAAAACGTTTAGCAAGATTGATTTATGCGCCACGGTGGTGTAGTGGTTAGTGTCGCTGACTACAAATCCATCGGCCCCAGGATTCGAGACTCGGTGACAGCAGGCGGCGCGCAGCAAAACCCAACTGTTCATCCTTCCACACAATAAAAAAAATTGGTTGGTAGATAAATGGGTACCTGGGTTCCCAACCTTTTTAAGGCGATGGCTCACTAGAGCTGAATCGAATAACTCGTAGAAAAATAATGTAAATATCGTTATATGCCAACAATTTTTTAAAATTACTAAAATTATACTACTTCTAAATCTGAATTTGATTTTTAAAAGGTATGCTATGACCAACCTCCATGGCCCACCCAGGAAATTCCCCATGGCCAGCGGTTGGGAACCAGTGCGGTAGGATGGGGATGGCAAAAGTAGATCTTAGGTACCTAAAGTCTGAGCACCACTGATACAGATTAAAGGCGTGTCACTGCTTATTTTTATGCTCATGGCAAGGCCGTAAATGTTTGAAAAACCAAACGTGATTAGCTGCTATCAAACGGTTACGGCTTTCTTCGTTCCTTGTAATAGCGCATTTTTGCATATAAAGTTTGCGAGTTTTATATATACTTTACTTGTGTTGAGGTTATAATCAACATTATAAAAGCCATATAAAATAATGCAGCATATTACCTTATTCCTCGTTTAAAAATAGCTTGAACGTTTTAAATTACGTTTCTTTTTAGCATTGCAAAGGATTCATAGAAAATATCTTGCTTCTATAACGCATCAATCTGTAACGTTTTTTAAACGATACGATTTAAACTTCAGTATCCGATGCTTTATTTTTAAAGCTATATTTTATTCTTTATAAAATAATTTTGTTTGCAAAGGAAGCGAACGTTATGTAATCTACAGTTTTATTATATACGTGAGGCTTTGGAAGCGGGAATTTAAAAAAGTGGCCGCTAATGCCAAAAAATGCAATGGTTATTGAATCCTTAAGACATGACGCAAATTCTTCGACCAAGAACAGAATCAGGGTTCGCCTTCAGGGTGAGTCTTCACCAGGGAGAAAACTCAGTTCCTGCTATCGGCAGAACCGTCGTCGTAAGCCGGATGATCGTCCGAAAGTGTTTCCCATCATTTCAGAAGGGTAACCTTTCAAGCTAGTGGGAAAGAGGGAAGATCAAAAGAGCGTTTCTCACAGGAGGATCACGCGATCGTGCAGTGCTACAAAAATGGCCGCTGTTAACATTAAACGCCACCTTCAGACGGCCATCATCGCGCGGGTGACTAGGAAACTACACGAAGTATGGCGGCACAGAAGAAATGGCAACGAAACACGAATCATGAACCTCACGAACTACACGCACTGATTCACTCGTCCACAACAAGGGTCGGAACAGGACAAGAATGAATACCAACTTTTTCTTTCCAAACATATACCGAGGGGAAACTTTTACAAAACTGAAATTTATAGGCAGTAATTGAAATTTTATATATATATATATATATATATATATATATATATACCACGAAGGAAAGGAAACACAAAATGGTGCTCAAGCGCTTTCGTCCAATGAGGATGTCATTAGACGAAAGCGCTTGAGCACCATTTTGTGTTTCCTTTCCTTCGTGGTTTTATTCATCATATATATATATATATATATATATATATATATATATGGATCCGTTTCTGGGAAACTGAACTTTATACAAGAAGATGAAGACCAAGGCGATTGGATAAAACATTTCCAACAGAACGTTTCGAATGTAACTAGAAACAGCCAAATCATTGAGGACGGAGTGACGACGGAGTGGCCTAGTGATGAAAGCCGGTATTGAAGAGACACGAGAGACACGATACCGATATCGTGATTATCGATACCGGGTTTTTGGTATTGAAGAACTGCCTATTGTCTTTATTGTGGGAGCAATCAGCAAATGTCAAGTTAACAAAGATTTGTTTTTTGTAGGATTTTGTGGCCAATGTGAGTAGAAATAATGATTTATCTTCATACATAACTTACACACGCAGTATATCTTTGAGGGGCGTCATTAGTGTATGTCACAATTTATCATTTGTTATAATATTATGTTATTGACTGTCTCAGTAATTTCTATTCTTCAAGGAGACAAAGAGATATTGTGGGTTTAATTAAATATCTTCACAACCCTGAAGTTTTAAGAGTTCAAGAAGAGGAACTATTTTCTATTCCATCTAAACTAGTGCTCAAAAGACCTGCAGAAAGGATTTTTAAAAGGCTTTTTCCTAAGAATGATGAAAATTTAGTTGGTTTCGAGGAAGAAAGCGAAGACCAAGATTTACGAGCATCTAACTACTCAGAGAATGTTACTGAAGACAAGAATGAAGTAGATGATCCATTGATGTGCGAATACATGAAAGAAATAGAGAAATTAGAAAAGGTACCATTGGGAAGCAATGCAACTAACTTTGATCCTACTAATGAATTTAAGAGTTTCGAAGTTTCTTCACAAAGAAGTGAAAATTTAGAGAAGCTGTACGAGGCATTGCTTTCCATTAAACCCACTAGAGCAGGATCAGAAAGAGCTTTTTCTGCTGCTGGCTTATTTCTGACCAAGCTAAGCTCAAATCTCTCTGAACAATCATTAGATAGTCTTTGTTTCCTCAAAACTTACTTCTAAAACCAAAATAAGAAATAAATATGCAAAATTATTAATAAACTTTTTTAAAAAATTGTTATTTTTCCCTTTTACCTTTTGTTATCTGATATACTTAATCATTATAAATAGTCCTTCCTTTTTCCTGCCTTTCCCTAGGAGCTGCTGTTCAAACTTTTTTTCAATCAATGGTATTTTCCCTTTGGTGTCGGTGACAGAATTTAAAAAGTAACTTCAGTTTTTATTGTCGTTAATGTGGTGAGTACTACAGATCCTGCAGGCTTGTGGGAGGGTTGGCACTTGGCAGAGTGACACCAAAAAAATCATTATAAATTATTCTCTGCATAAAACCGGTATCAACACCGGTATCAGTAAAATAATTGTTCAAATACCGGTATTAAAAATTGTCGGTATTATTTCATCCCTAGGACGGACGGAGTTGTTTAATGTACATAGATTCCACTATTCTTAAATCAATATCGTAAACAGAGAATGACAAAACAAAAATTAATTATTAATATTAAGTGGATGATTACAATTAACAGAATGATTACGAATAGCTGAGAATTCTGGAGTAGACACGGGTCGACCGGTCCTATGAGAGACACACCTATGCTCAGTGGCGGTCCTAGCTTACATGACGCCCTGGGCGAACCTCACATTCAGCCCCCCCCCCCTGTTCGCCAACACACACACATTCGAATCCCCCCAAAATAAAGGACAGACATAACTCTTTCACAAAATAACTTTTTATTGGACTAATTGTTGGAACTTCAGAACCAAAACAAAGACTCAAATTTCTGAATTTTACAAATCCTTCATCACGTAAATAGAATAACTCACTTAAGAGAATGTAATTATGATACTATGAACAGGAAAAATAAATTAAATTGCACAACTGCCATAAATAAACTAGAGAATCAAATTTCTAAATTGTACAAATGCTCTATCACATAAATAGAATAAGACACTTAAGAGAGGGTAATTATTATGCTACACTTTGAACAAGAAACAAAATAAATTGCACCACAGCACAACTGCCATCTAAAGCCTGACTCTTCTTACCTTCCTTGATGCAAAGTCATTGATCTTTTATTATTTATTTTATTTTATTTTTTATTTTTATTTATTTCTTTATTTATTTATTCTTATTTTTATTTTTATTTTTTTTGCAGGCGCTCATGCCGCCCCTCCACAAATGCCGCCCTGTGCGGCTGCCCATATTGCCCATATGAGGAACCGCCACTGCCTATGCTTATCAACCCTCTGCTTCAACTCACACACGAAACCAACCACAAAGGACCTCAAAGAAACGGGGTCTCTCTCTTCATGGTCAAAAAATGTGAAAAGGATGACGTAATCATTCCGTTAATTGTAATTATACATTTAATATTAATAATGTCTCTGTTTTGTCATTCTCTGCTGACGTTATTGATCCAAGAGTAGTGGAATCTATGTACATTACTCGCAAACAACTCTGTCCGTCACTTAATAATTTGGCTGAGTCCATAAAATTAAATATTGTATAAACCAACCAACTTTTAATTGTCTGTATTGAATTTTCTTTTTGCATTCATTTTTGTCTGGTGCGCGCCACACGGTGAGTTTCGCTCTGCTTCTCACATTTATTTTATAACTTCGTTTGGATTTGTTTTTATTCCTTTTTTGTATTTGTTTATACTCTCATTTTTGGATTTGCTGATGATGAATGTAGTTAGATTGCAAATGTCCTATTGGAATAAATGTTTTATACAATCGCCTTCGTCTTCATCTTCTTGTACAGTTGCCCGCATATGTAATGTTCCTCGCCTCACAGGCGACTCCGTACATGTGGCAACGCCTCAGCGAAAGTCAAGGTACTCCAACTGGGGGAAGGTGGGGTGGAGGGGGGAAAGCCGAGTTCAACAACATATAACATTGACATACAGGTAAGGCGCCATTCAAAAATTATGTAACGCTATTTTTACTAAAACCTGACCCCCACCCCCTGTAACGTGTGGGGTGGGGGAAATGTTACATAACATCTTAGTGGGTGCCTGGTCTAGCGTTACGGAACGTTCCTGGGGGATCTAGGGTGTCAAGTTTTAGCAAAAATAGCGTTACCTAATTTTTGAACGGCCCCTAATTAATTATGTAATGTCTGTGTTCATAAAGATAAACGATAAATATGATCGTGAACAGCGTTGAACTCCATGTTTACTAGTCTTATACAGTAATAAGGTTCCATTATGATTACTGCAAGTCTATATGAACAGATACCACAACACAACTTTTTATATACTAATGAATTTGAACCAAAAATAGACATTACACAACCATCGTGCTCGGAAACAGAGGGTCGTTGTTAATGGTAGTGAATCGGGGTGGTTGGATGTAGGTAGCGGTGCCCCACAGGGTTCAGTGTTAGGCCCATTGCTATTCGTAATCTACATTAACGACATAGATGTAGGCTTGACTAGTAATGTGTCAAAATTCGCGGACGATACTAAAATAGGCGGTAAAGTTGTTAACGTGGACGATAGAAATAGGCTCCAAGACGATAGAAATAGGATTATGGAGTGGACGGTTAAGTGGTAGATGCAATTTAACGTAGACAAATGTAAAGTTTTGCATATAGGTTCTCGTAACAATAATTACACATACACGATGGACAATAGACAGTTAACGAGCGTTGACGAGGAAGTAGATTTAGGCGTACACGTATCTAAGGATTTAAAAGTTAGGAACCAGTGCCTGGAGTCTTGCGCAAAAGCTAATAGGATGTTAGGCCTCATAGCGCGTAATTTCGAATTTAAATCGAATATTACATTGCCCCTTTACAAGTCCCTAGTCAGGCCTCATTTAGAATATGCCGTTCAGTTTTGATGAGCGTGTTTGCGGGAGGATATTAATAGGTTGGAAAGGGTTCAGCGTCGTGCCACGAAACTAATTCCGTCATTACGCAACAAGTCTTACGAAGATAGGATTAAAGAGTTAGACTTGCATTCACTCGAAACTAGGAGATTAAGGGGGAGCTTATTGAAGTTTTCAAAATCGTTAATAAAATCGATAACGTAAATTTTGTTCACTTTCGATAATAGCAATACTCGTAATAACGGATTTAAGTTACGTGGCAGACGTTTCGTTACTAACATCGCTAAAATCTTTACGTTTAAAGTAATTGATAAATGTAATAATCTTCCCGCGTCCGTCGTGAACTCTACCAGCGTTAATATGTTTAAAAACCGTTTGGAGAGGCATTTTAAAAATATTAACGTTGTTTAAAATAATAAAACAATTAACAACAGGAGCTCTGGGGGTAGTGGTCGAGGATGAGTCTGTTGACGATTAATGCCAGCTTGTGACATGCCAGGAATAAAATAAAATTAAAAAAATTAGACTAACACAAACTTAGATGTAGCTCGTAGCGTAAACTAACCCACTTTTTGTTATACTCTTCCTACTTTTTTTTTCTTTTCTTATCCTCTCGTTAGTTGCATGTCTGTAGTTTGCATGGTATGACAGTGTTTGAGTTAAGACTGTGTTTGCATGGTTTGTAAGCGTTCTTATTTTACTTGTTTTCATCTTTTACCCCTTTCCTATTCTCTTCGACTATTTTTTCTACTTGTCGGCAGTGGCCGGCGGATGATGATGGTGAGTCTTTCTTTTCCTTTCTGAATGAATGTTAACCCACGAATGATAGATTTTGCTACTTAACCTCTTACTCTCTCCTTTCTCTCGGGCTAACCTTAGAGTGGATCTTAGGGTCTTTGTTAACCTTAATTTCTGTAGATCTGCAGATCCTCCATACTCCCTCATTCCCCTTCCCCACCCACCAGTCTCGGTATATTAAATCATTATGTAACAATACTAATAAAGCTGTTTGTAAAGTCCGTGTGCACTGTGCAGCTTTAAACCTTTACTAACTTATGAATCTACACGATTATATATATATACAGGGTGGTGCAAAAGTCTGGACCCATAGACAATTTACTATATAAAAAATATCTTTCGATTTTTATAATAGTTTTTATAATTTAATTTTTGTTTATAATTTTACTAAATATTTTTCAGATTGTTACCCTATGGCAGACAAGTTAACAATAGCAGAAAGAATAGAGCTTGTGCTTTTGTACGCAAAAGAAGGAGCCACCTCACGTTCAGTCGCAAATTTCCTTATGCCTCGATTATACGAAATACCATTACACTTATTGTAAATTCTGAACTAGAACGTTAAATTTAACATAATTTAGTCACTGGTGTATGGTTAATTAAATTTCATTTCATAATAAACTTCCTGCAGGCCACACTTTTTTTCCATATAAACCGCCTATGGGTCCAGACTTTTGCACCACCCTGT
The DNA here is from genome assembly GCA_023014485.1 of Bathynomus jamesi. Lineage (NCBI taxonomy): Eukaryota > Metazoa > Arthropoda > Malacostraca > Isopoda > Cirolanidae > Bathynomus > Bathynomus jamesi. Next base: position 722,957 of record JAJOZX010000139.1, on the reverse strand, counting down.
ATATATATATATATATATATATATATATATATATATATATATATATATATATATATATATATGATACACACAGACCGTGCATGGAACAAGGAACTCTTCCGGGATAATTAAATCCACTATAGTCCGAATAAGTAATGGTAAATGACAAATACCATAGTTTTTATTTTTCATGATGCAAGCCCGACGTGGGCAACGGGAACCATTCTGAGTTCATTCCCATCATGAAACGGACATGTTATGTGCCTTGAAAAGTGGACGCTCAATTCTGCCAGTTGAGGTTTAAGTTTTGGTTTTGGCTAAAAATATAATAGTTACCCCCTTTTCTTTGATTTATTCAATCCGACGTCAATGCAACGAGTCTTTTGCTTATATTGAGGTTCTAAATGTAGTGGGGCTAGGCTGCTTTAAACCCTAGATCCATGTCCCAAAGCTGGATCCTGTCTGCTTTGCAGATAGCTGGTGAGGGAAGCTATATTTATGGGACCTCTTTGCGAGAGACCCGTTGCCCACGTCGGGCTTGCATCATGAAAAAGAAAAACTATGGTATTTGTCATTTACCATTACTTATTCGGACTATAGTGGATTTAATTATCCCGGAAGAGTTCCTTGTTCCATGCACGGTCTGTGTGTATCATAAAAAACTCAGGGAACCATTCTGAGTTCATTCCCATATATATATATATATACAGGGTGGGCCGAAAGTCTGGATCCATAGGAAAATATTTATTTTAATACATAAATTACAACAAATGGTAAATACTTAAAATGAATATCAACTTTAACTCGTAAATGCGTATCCGTGATACTGTACAGTGGTTCGTACTCCAGTATAAACAACAAATTATAACAAATGCTCAAATTGGCGGCCTCTGACATCGAGACACTTAGGGATGGAATTTATGATTTTTAATAATTCTTCGAACTGACGTTCTCGAGATGCGTGTTTCATTTGATAATCTTCTTGTTGACTTTACTGGACTATTCGTTAAAGTTTCACATACCATTGCAGAGGTATTTTCATCAGTTGCAGTTTTTGGACGACCAGAACGCCGTCGATCATGTACACTTCCTGTTTCTTTGAAACGTTTAAACAACTTGCCAACAGTCGCATGTGTTACTGGATGCTTATCAGGATGATTTCTATTGAATTCGGTAGCAACTTCTCTGTGTGTAGCGCCCTGTCTTGCGTACATGAGCACAAGTTCTACCCGGTCTTCTGTTGTTAGATTCGAAGCCATTTCTGGGCTGAAATAAAAAAAGTATTTGAGTATTTATAATGGAGTACGAACTACTGTACAGTATCACGGATACGCATTTACGAGTTAAAGTTGATATTCATTTTAAGTATTTACCATTTGTTGTAATTTATGTATTAAAATAAATATTTTCCTGTGGATCCAGACTTTCGGCCCACCCTGTATATTGACATTGAGCGAAAAAAAGATTGAGGCAGTGTGAGAGAGAGCGAGGTAGAGGGACAGAGAGAGTTAATGGGAAATGGCTTATCGATTGTTACACAAAGAACTTGTTAACAGTTTCGATCTGAACAGCAGTAACTGATTATCAAAAACACACAAGAATAAACCACGGTTATACTAACATAAACATATTTATATATACTTATAAATTCATACATTATTATACTAATGTTTGTGAAATGACGTTGATGGGCAAAGGTGTTGACATGGTTACTTGCTGTCCCCGTCCAGGAGAGACTACATATGGGCGTATCAGTGGAAACCGTAATGTGAAGGTTGCATGAAGCAGGATATCACCACCGGTTTGTGGGTGATGCCTATTATATTAATAATAGTGTTTTCCAGATTGTATTTGTATTATCAATGTGGAGAGATAATGATTTAATCACGATGGACAGATAAACCCATTAATGTTTTCCAGATTTCCTGTTACATTATCAATGTGGAGATATTAGATCTTTACAAGGAATATATATATACACAGGGTGTTTGAAAACTTTCTGTACAAATTGTAATGGGGGATAGGCAACACCAAGACAAACCCTTTTCGTCTATAAGTGTATGTCCGCTGACGTCACCATTCGGCGCGAGAGGGCGCCGCTGCAATTGGCTAAAAGGTGAAGTGGGCTAGACTCGCGCTTGCCGCGGGCATTCTTAAATCGGACGTAGTACGCGTAACATGGAGCGTTTCACGACTGCTGAGATGGCTGACATGCATATCGTGTATGGGGCTGCCAATGGAAACGGAAGAGCTGCTGTGAGGTTGTACCGACAGCTCTTCCCAAACAGACGTGTGCCAAACCACCAAACGTTTGCGCATTTGCATCGGCGACTGCGAGAAAATGGAACATTCCATGCAAACATGCATGACACTGGTCGGGAGAGAAACGTGCGCACTCCTGACATGGAAGAAGAATTCCTACGGCGAAATGAGGATAATCCAAGCGCAAGCACGCGAGGTGTTGCACGTATCCTCGGTGTGAACCACGACCTGGTCTGGAGAGTGTTGCACGCGCAGCAGTTACATCCGTTTCATCGTCAGAGAGTCCAGGCATTACAACCTCGGGATTACCCTCTTCGTGTGGAATTCGCACGCTGGTTTCTGCAGCAGACAGCGGTGCAGCCTAATTTTCCGGCTTATGTGCTGTTCTCAGATGAGGCCTGTTTCACACGTGAGGGTGTGTTTAACATGCACAATTCTCACGTGTGGGCGCACGCAAATCCACATGCTACACGGGTGCATGCTCATCAAGAACGGTTCGCCGTCAATGTTTGGGCGGGTATCGTCCATGGCAAGTTGATTGGGCCGTACCTGCTGCCTGCCCGACTCGACGGGCGGGTTTATCGGATATTTCTTGAAGAAACGTTGCCGGAACTGCTGGAAGATGTTCCCGTGGCTATTCGTAGACGAATGTGGTTTCAACACGACGGGGCCCCAGCACACTCCAGCAACGATGTGCGGGATTATCTGAACGCCACTTTTGGGGACCGATGGATAGGCCGGGGTGGGCCCGTAGCCTGGCCACCGAGATCGCCCGATTTAACATGCCTCGATTTCTTCCTGTGGGGACACATGAAGAACCTCGTGTACGAGACTCCCATTTACTCAGAAGAAGACCTCGTAGCAAGAATCGCTGTCGCCGCTGGAACTGTTCCCGAAATGCCGGGAATCTTTCGACGTGTACGTCGGTCAATGCTTCGACGCTGTCGGGCATACATTGATGCTACCGGTCGCAACTTTCAGCACCTTCTTTAAATAAACATGCCTTCTTTAAATAAACATGTTACGCGTACTACGTCCGATTTAAGAATGCCCGCGGCAAGCGCGAGTCTAGCCCACTTCACCTTTTAGCCAATTGCAGCGGCGCCCTCTCGCGCCGAATGGTGACGTCAGCGGACATACACTTATAGACGAAAAGGGTTTGTCTTGGTGTTGCCTATCCCCCATTACAATTTGTACAGAAAGTTTTCAAACACCCTGTATATATATATTATATATATATATTTAAACTGCAAACACGCAGTATAATTAACGTAAAGAACGACGCTTGTATAGGAGAATATTCCGCGCAAGATGAGAGAGAGAACGAAACAAATGAAAAAATGAGGTAACCACCCGGGAATCGAACCCGGGATCTTCGGGATCTTCCGATTGCCGGTCAGATATGATAACCATTACACCACGGGCCTCACCCAATCAAATGACGTAATTCTTCTACATACGCGCAGAAACCAATGCCCCAAGGGGGCACCTCCCGCATGCCGTACATTATATACATTATATATCATATCTGACCGGCAATCGGAAGATCCCGGGTTCGATTCCCGGGTGGTTACCTCATTTTTTCATTTGTTTCGTTCTCTCTCTCTCATCTTGCGCGGAATATTCTCCTATACAAGCGTCGTTCTTTACGTTAATTATACTGCGTGTTTGCAGTTTAAATGTATATAATGTACGGCATGCTGGAGGTGCCCCCTTGGGGCATTGGTTTCTGAGCATATGTAGAAGAATTACGGCATTTGATTCAGTGAGATCCGTGGTGTAATGGTTATCATATCTGACCGGCAATCGGAAGATCCCGGGTTCGACTCCCGGGTGGTTACCTCATTTTTTCATTTGTTTCGTTCTCTCTCTCTCATCTTACGCGGAATATTCTCCTATACAAGCGTCGTTCTTTACGTTAATTATACTGCGTGTTTGCAGTTTAAATGTATATAATGTACGGCATGCGGGAGGTGCCCCCTTGGGGCATTGGTTTCTGCGCGTATGTAGAAGAATTACGGCATTTGATTCAGTGAGGCCCGTGGTGTAATGGTTATCATATCTGACCGGCAATCGGAAGATCCCGGGTTCGATTCCCGGGTGGTTACCTCATTTTTTCATTTGTTTCGTTCTCTCTCTCTCTCATCTTGCGCGGAATATTCTCCTATACAAGCGTCGTTCTTTACGTTATATATATATATATATATATATATATATATATATATATATATACGCACACACACACAATGAAACAAATTCTTTATTACAACAAATATGCAATGGTTGAGAATGTTTTACTAAATAGTTTATCATATAAAATGCTCAATATTTGCCATAGATTAACATAAATGGCACAGCTCTACCCGGTTCATAGTTAGTATTTGGTCCATCCCCCATTATTGTCTATTACATCTTGTAGTCTGTGTGGCATAGATGCAACATGGTTATGTATGATGTGTGGGTTCCTTCGGAACATCTCCCACTCAGCCATAGTGTGATCCAGCAGCTGGCGGCTGGTCCGCTCCTGCCCAGGCTCCCACGACTTCACCACATTCCCCCACACGTTCTCAATGGGGTTGAGGTCACACCCCTTACTAGGCCAGTCCAGTGGTTCTAGATTTCGCTGCTCCTCAAACCACCTTCTAACGATCCTGACGGTGTGGATGGGAGAGTTGGCCTGCAAATGGATTTTAAATATTAAAAGTAAAATTATATCTCATCCATACGCTTCATCAGTAACCCACTATTTGAGATGGTTTTAACCCCTATGTATTAGGGGTTTCTCTCAGCTAAGTGTAATTGTGCGCCGTTATACAAATAATACAGCCTGCAGTTATCCAGAATAAAATCCTAAGGTGTTGTCATAGTACTGAAAGAGTTAAAGAACAATTTTATGACCATTATTCGTCCCATATAAATGTCGAAATCGGACATACAAATACGTGTAATACATAAATCCTACTCTAGTAATAGCATAATAGTCTATAACACACAAATACAACATACCTGCATAAAGATAAATCGGTTCAGAATAGGGCAAGCCATACGCGCGTACAGAAGGCAGCATCACCTCCATGATCTCTATATAGTGATCTGCCATAAACCTCCCGTGGATCTCAATCAGCTCTCCTAGTCCTTGCAGGTACATCCATCCCCACACATTTGCCGTCACATGCCCACTCCGTGCTACTTCATAAATATTTTGGCGGGCATATCTCGTGTTGTCCTGTCGCCAAAACCGAAGACGGCCGTGAGTTGTAGACACAAACATCTCGTCAGAGAAGATAACTGCTCTAGTATGCGAGATCATTTATAAGCTGGCGAGCAAACGAGAGCCTGGCCTGACGATGTCGCTCCTCGATCCTCTCTTTTTTGGCAGGAGTACAGTGGTGATATCCTGCTTCATGCACCCGTCTCCTTACGGTGTCCACTGACATGCCCATATATAGTGGCTCCCGGATGGCGACTGCATTGTTGATAGGATCGTTCTGCACTTCGTTGATTATTCTCCGGTCTTCTTCTGGGGTGGTCTTTCTTGGTGTCCCACACTTAGGACGATCTAGCAGATTCCCAGTCTCCTGCCACCTCTGCACCCAGCGTCGAACAGTAGGATTCGAAATTCGCAGTTCCATGGGTAGGTCAGCTACAGACAGGCCTGCTTTCCGCATACCAATTATCCGGCCTCGTTGTGCAATTTTATCGAGCTGGATTCATTTACAGAGTCGGTGTTCGTCATACGGTGTAGAAATATGGTATCAGTATATATACACCTCGGTGTATATATACTGATATATGTACTCGGTGTGTATATATACTGTAAACCAGATTAATTTCGCGGCAGCAAATTTTCGCTCTTTCATATCCTTGGACGAGTTTGAGACATCATAATTTCGCGGTCAACAGTTGTTAGTTATAATCTTAGAGATTAAAATGACGTTAAATTAAAATTAAAATTTTCTGCAGGCGAACATTTCCTATTCACTAGTATATAAAAAGTCCTGTTGTATTAGCTGTTCATATAGATTTGCAGTAATCATAATGGAATCTTATTACTGTATAAGTCTAGTAAACTACATGGAGTTCAACGCTGTTCGCGATCATATTGATTGTTTATCTTTATGAACACAGACTTGGACTCAGTTGTCCCACCTCCACCCCATCTTTCCCCAGTTGGGGTACCTTGACTAACACTGCGGCGTTGCCACATGTACGGAGTCGCCTGTGAGGCGAGGAACATTACATATGCGGGCAAGTGTACATATATAATAATGGGTATCAGGACAAAATCCCCCCGTGGACAAAATCCCCTCGCGGACAAAATCCCCCATGGACAAAATCCCCCCGGACACAACCCCCCCCCGGACACAATCCCCCCGCGGACAAAATCCCCCTAAGGCTTTATTAAAAAAAGAAGAATACGACTGACTTTATTAAAGAAGAAAAATTAAAAACACAATAAGAATAAGAATAAGAATAAGAAAAGAGGCTTACAGAAACACGGATTACAGAAAAAATATCAAGATGACAATGATTTTGCCTTAAAAATTCGAATGATACCTGCTCTAGCTTTTGTGCCTCCAGAAAAAGTTGTTGATGCTTTTGAACAATTATACGATTTTATACCAGTGGAAGGTTTGCCAATTCTCGATTATTTTGAAGATAATTATATTGGAAGGCCATGCCGACGAGGACGAAGAGAACCCACTTTTAGCATTTCTATTTGGAATATGTACTCAAGAACAATTACAGAACTTCCACGTACAAATAAATCTGTCGAAGGCTGGCATAGACGCTTTGCATCTCTAACAGGATGCTCGCATCCAAACATATGGAAATTTTTAAAAGTTTTAGGGCAAGAAATAAGCTACCAACAGGCATTTATTTCTCAAATTATCGCTGGCTTGCCGACAGAACCGCAGGGGAAGAAGTATAAGTCTTCTTCTTCTCGCATTTTGAAAATGTACAAGACTATAACAACAGGGCTATTTTTGATTTTCTTAAGGGAATTGCTTTTAAATTGTCTTTTTAAATTTTGAATTTTGTTTGACTTTGTGTTTTTAATTTTTCTTCTTCAATAAAGTCAGTCGTATTCTTATTTGTTTGCCCGGTTAGGTAATTGTACGCCCTTGACGATTGGTTAGGTTAAGTCGTGATATTTTTGTTAAAACTTTAATAAAGTCAGTCGTATTCTTATTTTTTTAATAAAGCCTTAGGGGGATTTTGTCCGCGGGGGGATTGTGTCCGGGGGGGTTGTGTCCGGGGGATTTTGTCCGCGAGGGGATTTTGTCCACGAGGGGATTTTTCCACGGGGGGATTTTGTCCTAGAAGCATAATAATGATGGCGTTTTCACCAATAACACTGGTATGCAACATATCTGATGTTTTCAACATACATAACTGTTTTTGGAGCAAGTTTAGTATACATCTCTCTGACGCAAAAGGGGACACAAACTACACTAGGTCAAAGTTGGAGAACATAAACTACACTAGGATGTTTAGGAGACATTTTTTAATGAATCCATCACATAAAACGTTAAAACTAACGAAAATATTACGACTTAACCTAACCCATCGTCAATATATATATATATATATATATATATATATATATATATATATATACAGGGTGGCCGTAAGTTTCCATACATAGGAAAAATAAACATTTTTTTATGGACAACCATTTTTATTTATATAATATGCTCTACATGGTTGCCATTGTTTTGAAAACACATTTCAATACGTGTTCCCCACTGTTGATGAACACGCATTAGCACAGTTGACGTTATGCTTGTAATGGCGTTGGTGATACGTTCCTTTAGATGATTTATGTCTCGTATCTTTTCCTGATACACCATGGCCTTCAAGTGCCCCCAAGGGGGGTGAGATCTGGGGATCTGGGAGGCCACTCCACAGGACCACGCCGACCAATCCAAACATCCGGAAACTGCTGATCCAAATACCGACGCACGTGAAGACCATAATGAGGTGGAGCTCCATCTTGCTGGAAGTAAACTGGGAAGTTACCTTCCTCGTTTAGCAGGGATGGGAAAATCTCTTCTTGCAACATGTTAAGATACCTTTCGGCATTAAGATTTCCACTGACAAAAATTGGTCCAATAATTCTGTCACCCCATATCCCGGCCCACACCATCACTTTACCGGCACCTTGCATCTTCGTCGGACTCAGCCAGTTAGGGTTAGCATTACTCCAATAACGTGTTTTGCCGATTAACCTCTCCATTGACGTAAAAATTTGCTTCATCAGTAAACAAGATCTTACGTCAAACGCATATTCTTAGGGTATCTGAAACATAAAAACAAACGTTTAATTTTTCCTATGTATGGAAACTTACGGCCCACCCTGTATATATATATATATATATATATTATATATATATATATATATATATATATATATATGACGATTGGTTAGGTTAAGTCGTAATATTTTCGAGAGTTTTAACGTTTTAGTGTAGTAAATGTCTAATTAAGAATTAAATGTTTGTTTATAAGAATTTAATAATGTTCAATTACAGTTTTGTTAAATAAGAAATTAATAATGGTTTGTGAAATTAAAAATACAAAAATACAAATTGGCAACACCCCGAAATGGGTCTAGAGAAAAGGGAGAATGCCCAAAAACGACAGTATCGGACGGTCGTTGGCCTAATAAGGTGGGTTTTTTATTACGATATTTTTGTAAATTTAGAATATTCTTTCGTGTCTCCAGCTAAATGTTAACGTTAATTTCCCCCTCGCATTACTCCGTTTGTCTAAAGTGTTTCGGTATAAATAAAAGTCAGTTAAAGAATAAGTGTATAATTTATCCCCGTCTCCCTCGCATTTTCCAAAAGTGTAATGGCTCAACCGTCGGCCCGCGTTCTTATAGAGACACAGCGAAAACGAGTGATAAGAGAAAGTAAAGTAAATAATGAATTATAAGAGGGAGGAATGGGAATCACTACAAACGTTTTATTTGATTAGGTAGACGCGGACAAAGTTGGGGAACGCAAACTACACTAGGATAATGTAGGGTAACGTAAACTACACTAGGATAATGTAGGGTAACGTAAACTACACTAGGCACCAGAGGGGGACGTAAACTACACTTGTTCCCTGGTTTTTCTCAATTCAGGTGTGCTGAATCCAAAAATCACATCCATTTTTTCTCATCACGTACAGTTTTCTGGAAAATACCTACCACCTATTTTGTATTTTGGACTATTTTCCTGAAAACTTGGGTAGTGTGAGTGAGGAACAAAGAGAAAGGTTCCACCAGGATATCAAGACTATGGAAAAAAGATACCAAGGAAGGTGGGATGTCAACATGATGGCAGACTACTGGTGGTCTCTGAAACGGGAAGGCTCGGAAGAAATGCAGCACAAGAAGCGAGCAAAAAAACGACGATTTTCTCCTGCTGATCAATCATGATTGATCTATTATGTATCAATTAAGTATCAAAGACGAATTTACTTTGAAATGTATTGTCTTTGCATTTCTAATAATTTTGACCTTTTGGAAATTAAGTTGTTTAATACATACTATGAATATATCTGACTTATATTTTGTGAAAAACCCTGACGTGATACATAAAAATGGTTGTGAAATTTGAAATCAGCATGGCAAAATTGTATAAGTTCATGTAATAGAAATAAAACATTTCGTACTTTGGTTTGAAATGCAGACTTGTGTAATCCTCAACACACACACACACACACACACATACAGTATATATACCGGCGTTTCCCTTATTTTTTATCATGCTCACGTGATTATTTAAATCAAAGTGTGGTGAGATGTCCTGTATACCATCAAAGTGTGGTGAGATGTCCTGTATACCATCCAACAAAGAAAACGTCAAGCCTAGTCGGTTGCTTCGCATATAATACTGAAGGAGTTAGGTTTATTTTTTTAAAGTGCATCTAACTTTTGGCGTTTCCCTGACCAAATTATTAGAATTAGTAGTATATCCCTGAAAAGGGATATACAGGGTGTTTCACAACCGGTCTGCCATACTTTGGGGGGTGATATCGAATAAAAAAGTTAATACAACATAGGTACTATTTCCAACCGCTGCGGAGCTACGGACGTTTTAAGATGTGCAAACAACAAATGACTTGTGTGTAATTCGATAGATGACAGCACTAGTGGTAGTTTCGGTTAACGAAGTTACCACTACTGATCCTCAGTTTTTTTCTTTCAGTTGGTTCTAACCCCGTTAAATTTCTTTTTATGAGGCCTTAAGAAAGAGATGGTCTACAAGACCAAAGTACAAACGAGAGAAGAACTCTTGCGTCGGATTATGGATGCCGCTGCTCACATACGAGAACACTCCGAAATGATTCAATGGGTAGTGGACTCTTGTTTGGAACGAGCAAGGCTGTGCATTGAAAACCGAGGCGGACATTTTGAACATTTATAAGGTGCATCTCATAAAATGTAGCAATAAATACATCAGATTAATACTCATTATTTTTTTCCGTGCACCTTGAAATGTCCGTAGCTCTACAACAGTTGGAAATAGCACCTATGTTGTATTAACTTTTTTACTCGACATCATCGCCCCCCCGAAAGTATGGCAGACCGGTTGTGAAACACCCTGTATAAAAAAGGAATTTCTTTGTGAAGGTCAAATAAATAACGTGATCAACATTTAATGGCAAATGGTACTTTCTTCGACATTTGTCCGAGCCGAAATGCGTGTGAGCATCCTTTCCTTGCATTGCGAGAGACGTTGTTGCGTCTCTTATTCATGGTGTTTATGGATGAATGAAACTTGTACGTTCTTTTCTTATTAATTTATGGTTAATTCTGATCGTGACTAACTTTCAAAATTTTTCATTTCGATTTGTGTCTCATGAATTCTTCCCAGATACTGATTGCATCGAGTCCTGGGAGTCATGAACATCACTCTACCTGGACATTCTGCAGGGACTGCTCCGACTGTACTGAGGTTCCCTAATATTTCTAAAGCAGTTTTCTGACCCTTTTCACTTATCACGACCACATTTCACCATGAGAAACCTACACAGCATTAACCATAAACTCAGCAGCTCATTCTCATAATTTGACCACAGAGGATGTACAAGATGCCCATAATCTTTACAAATTCAATGTAATTAAAAATTTCCATAGAAAATTCTTATTGTAATCGTTCCATTTATTAAGAATTTCCGTAGAAAATTCTTATTGTTTTTGCTCAATTTATTATTATTCTTCTGTCACGCTTTCTGACTTAACTACTGGTCAAATTTTTATGAAATTTTTAACATTTATTACGCCTGTTCCTCTCTAGTGAATATGCCCTAATGGGCTTATTCGATTAAATATTGACCATAGATCAGTACATCATCTCCGAAAATATTTTCCGTAGGAGCAAAAGTGATAGAAGTCAAAATATTGTACTATAAACATAAGCTACTAATATTATCTTCAAAAATTGATATTACTGATAGTATTATCGGTATCAGTAATAATTTCTAAAATCGTGAATTTTCAACCTATCATGGTGAAATTTGGCAAGAATATAGAGAGGAATATTCTTTTGATTCATTATAATGGGAAAAATTCCTTAATATACTTACTCAGGGCACCCATCAACGTGAAAAAAAACGTCACTATAAGGCATAGACCGTACAACAAAAAACCTCAAAATGTTTTCAGAACAGATTTTTCGTATCTAATATACTATTTCAGAAATGAAGCCTTATATATATATATATATATATATATATATTATATATATATATATATTTATATATATATATGGAACAGTTTTTTTGCGCACACCTACAGGTCGCTACAATTGGTGTAGAACAATGCGGTTTTCACCATTCGATGCGTCTTTTTATTGTGCAGTGCCCATGCTAAAAAAAATTCCCTAACATAAATCCTTCCCCCCCCCTTTTAGGAGTACAGTTCTTCCCATTTCTTCATTTTTAATCATAATTTTGGCACAAAATGGGGAGGGGTGGGGTAATGGGGGAGGGGGTGGGGTTAATGGGGAAACTCAGAAAAATAGATGCGATATATATATGTAACCAAAAAAAAATTGAAGTAAATCCTTTGCTATTCAAAATGATTCACCTGATTTCAAATGAGAATATTTTTTAATGTTACAAATACAGAGTGATTTGTGATACATCAACCAAAAGAAAAACTGTCCAAATTTTGTCTCTCACCTCATAAATGCTCTATGTGACTTCCCCTAGTTACACGAGCAACGTCGACACGATAGTCGAATTCCTCCCATACTCACTCCAGCATGTCCGTTGTCACTGACTCTACGGCAGTAACAATGCGAGTTCGGAGCTCATCCAAAGATGTGGGCAACGGTGGCACGTACACAGTATCCTTAACGTACCCCCAAAGGAAGAAGTCGCACGGTGTAAGATCCGGCGACCTAGGGGGCCAGCTGTGGAGCACCAAGTCATGGGGCCCACTGCGACCAATCCAACGGCGAGTGAGCACTTCGTTGAGAAAACGGCGAACATCCAAATGCCAATGAGGCGGCGCCCCATCTTGCTGGAAAATGTAGTCGCCGGAATCTTCGTTCAATGGGGGAAATAACCAGTTCTGCAGCATATCCAGATAGGAGTGACCAGTCACTGTGTTTTCCATGAAAAAGAAGGGGCCGTAAACCTTTGCCCGGGAAATGGCACAGGTGTTAACTTTAAGTGAGTCGCGCTCGTGCTCGATTGTTGCATGTGGTTGTTGCGTGCCCCATATGCGAAGGTTGTGACGGTTCACCTTGCCACTTAAATGAAAAGTTGCTTCGTCACTGAACACCAGACGGGGAGCAAATTCGTCATCCTCCATAGCCTCCTGCATAAGATCGCAAAAGTTCTGTCGTTTTAACTTGTCCCCCGGCCGTAGAGCCTGCAACAGTTGCAACCTGTATGGCTTCATATGCAAGCGCCGTCTCAAAACACGCCAAACAGTCGTCTGAGGAAGTTCCAATTCTCGACTGGCGCGGTTTGTTGATTTCCTCGGGCTACGTTGGAAACTCTCTCTGATTCTTTGCACATTATCCTCAGACACGCGCGGTCGTCCTGTGGACTTGCCTTTACACAAACATCCTGTTTCCTCGAACTGCCGATACCACCGACGGATGCTCTGAGCACCCGGTGGATCTGTTCTGTAACGTCGACAAAACTCACGCTGCACTGTGACTACCGATTTACAGCTCGAAAACTGCAACACAAAACGCCTTCTGCTGTGCGGACGCCATTTTCACACTAACTGTTTGTTGCTAGGCTAGGCCACGGCGTGACTTTGGAGCCCTCTCGCGGTGATCTTGTAAAACTCGGAGATTTCCTCTTTCATGTGGTGTATGCCCAGTTGATGCACGGTTGATAGGTACGGAAGTATTCTCAGTTGAAATCGGATGAATCATTTTGAATATCCCTGTATTTTTAAAATTCATAAAGAACTTTTTGCAAAAAACTAAAAACAAACATGCATTTTTAAAATTCAATGATTTTTATACAAACTATTTTGATATTTGTTATAATTTTAACATTTTTCGATTCACAAAAGATTTCTTTATCGATTCAGTACAAAAAATCACAAAAGATTTCTTTATCGATTCAATACAAAAAATTACATAATTAAAACGGGCAATTTAAATAAACACGAGTTTAACGTTAAACGAGCCACACTCGAAATTACTTACCGTGACTTTTGTGCGTTTTATTACTGTGGCTTTTGTACAAATAATTTTACGTATACACAAACAATTTGATAGGATATTGATTTATCATTCTATTTTTTAGTTGTCATAGAAATACGTTAATTAAGTTATCTGATTAGATGCGCTTTTATAGTTGAAGATCATTTTTAGAAAATTATTTATTTTCCCCACTTTAAAATATTACAAAATTTATATTAGATATCCTACTATCATTATGCCTGTCGCTGTAAGTAAGAAAATAGCAATTATTTTCCATTTTATGAAAATTTCGGACCCCCTAGGCCTACAAAACCAATTTTCCACTTTTCTTTATCAAAATTTTTGATTTTCGGAAGTCTTTCAGTTATAAATTTGTACCAGTCTATTGTTTATCTATAATAATAATAATAATAATAATAATAAAAGACGTGTGTGTGTGTGTGTGTGTGTGTGTGTGTGTGTGTTCCAGCCATCAGCCATAACTCCAAAATGGAAGCAGTTACAAACCAAACATGAAACTTCACACACATATTGATTAGGTCCCGAGGTTATGCACGTGGGTGTTAATAAATTAAATAATTAATTTTAAAACATTAAATGACGTCATCAAGATCATTACGAAACCTATGGTAAAATTATTGAATACCCGGTTAGGTTCATTGAATGCCAGGTTAGGTCATCTGTACGCCCTTGACGACTGGTTAGGTTAAGTCGTGATATTTTCGTTGGCTTTAACGAAAATATCATGACTTAACCTAACCAATCGTCAAGGGTGTACAATTAACCTAACCGGGCATTCAATTAACGTACCCGGGCATTCAATTAATCTAATCGGGCATTCAGTTGACCTAACCGGCCATTTAATTAACCTAATCGGGCATTCAGTTAACCAATCGTCAAGGGTGTACAATTAACCTAACTGGGCATTCAATTAATCTAACCGGGCATTTAGTTTACCTAACCGGGCATATATATATATATATATATATATATATAGCGTTCAACATCCACCCCGGCAACGCTATTGATGCACTCGAAACAATGAAAACTATGATTTGGCGGGCCGCAGGGCCCCCAATTACTGTCGGTTCAGTTATTTGGTCAATAAAACTATAGAAATGAACGCAGTCATGAAAATCTTAAGCTTCAAATCCGAGCTCATTGTATTAAGATTTGTGAAGCTTTAGATTTTCATGGCTGCGTTCTTTTCTGCAGTTTTATTGAATGAATAATTGGTTTGCCAGTAACTGGAAGGCCGCAGGCACACCAATTACTGAGGCCCAAGGTGAAAGGAATAGGAATGATATCCAGATAAAGGGCTACTGATGTTCAAAATAAAATACGCCGTAGGCCCACAATCTAGCCGAAGCACCGCAGATCGAGCAAAATCGGCGCGTAGCGCCCTTTTGCTAGTGCTCCTCTACTTTGTAAAAAGTCATTTGGTATATCTTGGCTATGTTCAGTTTCTGACGCATTTCTTTTTGAAGGTCACCCCGCCTTTTGCCTTTTTCTTTAATTACACTGTGCAACAGTTAAAAAAAAAACGGAAATGAGATCGTCATTTTTATGGCTAATTATATGCGTAGATTGCGAAAATAACACTCATTTATTTGTATCACCTACCGATTTTATGAAAATGACCCTATTTCATTGTATCATTTTGAGAACCACTGGTTCTCTGAACGCATCTTTTACATTTTGTTCAGTCATGCATATGCTGTGGTGGTGGTGTTCGGCTCTGTGTTTCCACTTTGATTTTATGAAAAATTTCTTTCATTAATCATTTAAAACAAAATTGTCAGCCATATTTTATCATAAATCGGTCCTATAAGTGAGTATCATTGAATAACAGCTATCAAATTATGTATATTTCACTGACAACGTCAGTAGTATGGGCGAAAAATCCATGTGCAGAGCAATTGCATAATGTTGCAAGAGTGCCACCCCCCTTTGTTGCAAGACCTCTTTGGGGAGAAGATGGGACGGCCTCACCCCGCAAAAGGGCAGAGAGAGAGAGGAAGAGGAGAGGACGCAGAGGAGGGGGTTCTTCGCCTGACAGCTGTCAGACGCATATGAAGTCTTCAGCCACCCGCCGCTCTCTTATAGTGCCCCTAATCAGCCAGTGCCTCTGGGTGTCATCGCCTCCGGACATCATCGCCTCCGTGCATCAGTTGACGCGCCGCGCACTGGCAGGCACGAGCCCCGTGCGTCCGGTTGCTGGGCGCCCCTGACATCACCCCGTCCGGTTGATGGGTGCCCTGCGCCTCAGCCAAGTGTCACAGTGCACGTGCGCTAAAATGAACCGGGTTTGTACCCCGAGCGGGACTTGTTACTCAGGGTACCCTAATGTTCCCCCATGGGACTAAGGTGAGGATAATACACTTCAATTCAAAAAAGAAAGAAAAAGAGCTCCGTAAGCCTAAGGTGGTGTAGAAACTACTCGTACGGAAAATAAATCCCAACCGTAGGTCTAAGGCGGGGGTAAATCATCTCGTACGAAAAAAGAATAATAAATTACCGAAAAAAGCTTTCAAATGATTCATTATATATATATATATATATATATATATATATATACTTAAACGAATTTAAGAATATTTACTTTATTTCTATCCTGCATTATTTTTGCAATAAAACGCGAAACTTTAACCCCCATATATAGTGCTTCAATACTTGTTTCTAAGTAAACGTGAAATTATTATTATTATTAATATTATTACCACTACTAATGATATATATATATATATATATATAATATATATATTTCAATTTTGGAAATCTTGGAAAAGTACAGGAAAAGGCATGTTTTTATGTCGTATCTTTCGAGTTTAATCTACGGTCAGGAAGGCAATTTTAGAACAGATGTCTTTCAATCCTTCACACATAATTCAGACGATTTATGGTATGTCTAGACCAGGGGTGGCCAACCTATGGCGCATTGGATGATTAGAAGTGGTGCATTGCTGCCCTCAGTAACTAATTTAACCCCAAACATTAAAAGTTTGGTGAAATCAAAACAGACTCAAAAGTCTCATTAAGGTAAGTAATGTTTACATTGTTCTTATATTAAATCATTATATCATGTAAAAATGCTAAATATATCTATATTAACATATTTTATACAAGAATTGAATGGGGGTACAAGACTTGTATGGCGCATCTGAACTCATGCGTGAAAAAATTGGCGAATGAAATGTAAAAGGTTGGCCACCCCTGGTCTAGACCATCCCATGATAAGCTAATCAAACTACAAAACAAGATTCGAGTTGGGACCCTTTCTGTCGCCTTTCAGTGCAAATAACATGTTCCTTCAATAGCAAATCTGAAACCATACGTACATCTTTTTCTAATCAGCATGTGACCATTTAAGCAAATAAACAGAAAGGTTATCCCTCCCAATCCTGAAAATTCTTTTAAATATTTTAGCTAATTTATTTATATATACGACAATAGAGGTTCATTCAAGTTATCACCAAAGCAGATGCTCCAAGATGTTTAAATAGAGGTTTTCCATACACTATTGTTCCACGGACAGCATCGTGATAAGAATTTCTGACATATAAACACCAAATTTATCACACAATTCAATGGCATATATGTCCATTGTATATCCATTAATTCAGCTAAAATAAACAGAACGTTGTATTGGTGTTTTATTTATTCCTTGAACACGATTATATCACTTGTTTGGTTTCAGTTTTCTGAATAATTAATTAATTGCTATTTGTCAAATAGATAAGTAATGAAACTGACAGCTCAACTTTCTAATCCAACTGGAATATAAGGAATAATTAAATAAATAACGAATCTGGCAACTCAGCCTTCTAAGCCAACTGACGGAGGAATACATGCTTTAAATAAATAAAAAATGCTCTCTGGCAACTCAACCTTCTAAACCCACATTAATATAAGGAATAATTAAATAAATAACGAATCTGGCAACTCAGCCTTCTAAGCCAACTGACGGAGGAATATATGCTTTAAATAAATAAAAAATGCTATCTGGCAACTCAACCTTCTAAGCCCACATTAATATAAGGACTAATTAAATAAATAACGAATCTGGCAATTCAGCCTTCTAAGTCAACTGACGGAGGAATATATGCTTTAATAAATATTTAATGCTATCTGGCAACTCAGCCTTCTAACTCAACTGGCTGATTAATATATGCAAATACATGGCGGTATCTGGCAACTCAACCTTCTAAGGCAACTAACTGATTAATATATGGTTTAATTTAATAAATAACAAATCTGGCAACTCAGCCTTCTAAGCCAAATGGCTGAATAATATATGCTTTAAATAAATATTTAATGCTATCTGGCAACTCGGCCTTCTAACCCAACTGGCTGATTAATATATGCAAATACATGGCGCTATCTGGAAACTCAGCCAACTGGGTGATTAGGGACCTATAAGAGAGCGGCAGGGTGGCTGAAGACCCCATATGCGTCTGACGGCTTTCAGGCGAAGAACCCCCTCCTCTGGGTCCTCTCCTCTTCCTCTCACTCTCTCTCTCTGCCCCTTTCGGGGGGTGAGGCCATCCCACCTTCTCCCCAAAGAGGTATTGCAACAAAGGGGGGTGGGGTTGGCAAGAAAGTGGGGTGGGGGTGGCACTCTTGCAACATTATGCAATTGCTCTGCACTCATGGATTTTGCGCCCATACTACTAACGTCTATATTGTGTGAAATTGCAAATTGATCTATCATTTTCTTATTTTACAGGTTTTTATTGATGTTATGCTACAATGCCTAAAATGCAAAAATTCGCCACACAGTTTTTGTTATATTTGTGGGACATTAACGTTAAAACAGTATAAAAGGAAGTTGACTTCTCATGCGAAAAAGCTTTATGAATTATACTTCGCATGCAAAGTTGGTGATCAGGACAAGCACTGGGCGCCTCATATCTGCTGTGTGAGATGTACAAGCTCGTTATCTGCATGGTTCAAAGGCACTGGTCCTGGTCTGGGATTCGGTGTCCCAATGGTATGAAGAAAGTCGCTGGACCATTCAACTGATTGCTATTTCTGCTTAACGAACATCACAGGTTTGAATCTTTTATTTTTCTGAATATACGTCAAATTTGGTGTTTTTAACACATTTTAGCATATCCTGCTCTGCATAATGTATTACACAATTATGCTATCTTAAGTAGTCAACAATGTCTATTGTCTCACATTACAGGTTGCAACAGAAAAGAGAAAAAGGCTATAGTCTACCCAAATCTTCGTTTTGCTTTGCGTCCTGTGTGTGGAACATTCTACAGATATACCCATCCCTCGTCCTCCAGCTGAAATGCCGACCAATAACACAGACTCTGACAAATCGGAATCAGACGGCGAATGCTATGAAGCTCAAGTCGAGTCCAAGAAAGAACAACATCTCATCACGCAGCCTGAACTCAATGATTTGGTCCGTGATTTAATACTTACCAAGCAACAAAGTGAACTGCTGGCCTCACGTCTACAAGAATGGAATCTGCTGGCGGAAGACGTACGAATTACAGCATTCCGAAAGCGCTCCTTGGATTTACAGGAATATTTCACAATGAAGAACAATCTTTGTTATTGCATTGATATACATGGTCTGTTCGATGCTCTGGGTTTGTGCTATGAACCGAATCAGTGGAGATTCTTCAGTGATGCATCTCTGTACAGTGTTACGGGTGTATTGCTACACAATGGGAACACAATGCCTTCTGTTCTGATCGCTCATTCAGTCGTCTTGAGAGAAACGTATGACAATGTTGCTTTTATTCTGGACTGTATAAAATACAATGAACATGAATGGCTTATCTGCGCAGATTTGAAGGTTGTGGCTATTCTCAATGGATTGCAAACTGACTATACGAAATACATGTTTCCTATGCAAATGGGATAGCCGAGCAAGGTCTGAACACTACACACGCTCAGTATGGCCGCCGCGAGACAATTCCTCACCTGGATCTCACAATGTTATCCACGAACCACTAGTACGAAAGGAAAAGGTTATCTTGCCGCCACTTCACATAAAACTTGGGCTGATGAAACAATTTGCAAAGGCGTTGAAACAGGATAAGCCTGCCTTCAAATATCTAAAGGAAAAATTCCCAAAAATAAGTGATACCAAGATTAAAGAAGGCATATTCGTCGGCCATCAAATTCGCCAACTCATGCTAGACGAACACTTTGAAGCGGTGATGGATGAGGTTGAGTTGGCAGCCTGGCGTGCATTCAAAAACGTGTGCAGCGGTCTACTAGGAAAGACTAAATACTACAACTATGCTGCACTTGTGGATCAACTTATCAACTCATACCAACGTCTCGGATGTAAGATGTCATTGAAAATTCATATTTTGCATTCACATCTCTCATTCTTTCCGGAAAACGCATCTGCTGTTAGCGACGAACACGGGGAGAGATTCCACCAGGATATAACCACAATGGAGAGCCGATACAAAGGGAAGTGGAGTCATGTTATGCTGGCCGATTTCTGCTGGAATTTAAAGTTTGACCAACCAGAAGCATCACACAAACGCCAACATAAATACAAATAATGAGTTGAAAACAGTATAATACGAGAGTTTTATGTTAATTTTGTGCATATACAGTATGTTGAAGTATAGCAATAATTAAACTGTTCCATATGGTAAAGCCTATATGTTTAGCAATATATTCTTATTTTTTGGTATGAAGATTTTAAGCAGTCATTACAAAAAAACGTGACGTGATAGAAAAAAACTATTTTCAGATTTGGAATCAGCACACTCGAAATATTAAGAACGACCTAATGTTATTCCCGTTTTTTTCTGAACCGAAAATTTGTTGTACAGTGTTATTCATGTAAACAAATACCTATGATAAATATAAGACAAATAGGGCATGAATCGAAAGTTCATAGTGATCCCTAGAATAGTGTCGTGTTTAAAATTAAAAATATTAATTTATAAATTCGTTAGATTCGATTATACGTTTTCGTGAAATACTATGGAACATTAAAAAAATGAATTCACACTAAATATGAAACTCAGTAAAAAACGTATAGAACAAAAATAATAGTAAAGTTATTCCTCTTTTGAAAGATAATTAATTATTTCGTGGACGTACGTTTTATAGTTATTGAGTTATTTAAATTTAAATAAGCACCTATGAAAAACCAAAAATTCGAAAAATGTTCATTGACAGTTCGTTAAAAAAGTCACTTCACCTTTATATATACGAGTACAGTATAAAGCTCTTCGAAAGTTGTATCAGATGCACTATTTTAAATTTGAAATATTATTCTAAAAATGATGGAAATTTCAAAAGAATAATTTCAAGAGAAAAGTGGTCATAAAATATTATATTCTTAAAATTGCAAGTTTCTATTTATATTATGTAGAGAATTTCTTACTCCATAATTTGTAAAATTTTGAAGTTCATATGTCATAGATTTTATTTGAGGGTTCAATGATTAACATCAACACAATTTTGTTGTGGTGATAGGCTGAGTGCATAATTTTTAAAAAATTCATTCGGGTTCAAACAGTAATATATTATTAACTATAAAGGTCACAGCTGACATTTATATACTATTAGAATCCTCTGAAAGTTGGCTATAAGGGAAAAATATTATAAAAACATAATTTTCAATGTTTAAAGGTTTAACCGTAGAGAAACTTTAAATTTGTATAAAATAAGAAATATTCAATCTACAACTTTGTATCACTTTTTAGAGTATAAATTCTTCTATATATGGTTGAAATTTCCATTTTAAAGCACCTGTAGATATTGTTCTATTAATAATTGAAGAACAAAATTTGCAGGAACGAAAAGTTAACCATTTCTGAAATGATAATTTCAAATTTAAAATAAAATTTTCTCGCCGAGGTAGGCTTTATTATATATCAAATTGAAGAGCATTAAAAACATTTTATTTGTCTAGGAAATTTCATAAAATTCTGTTCGATATTTCAATTTATATTATATAATGAAAAATGACTACTTAATTTCTTCCAGTTCGGTAATACTTTTCTAGTGAAAAGTTGCAACCGAAAAACGTTTGTCATTAAAAATATTGCTGTGATTGTAGCGAAATAAATTAATTCCTTCCACTTCGGATTATGTCTTTAGATTGGTGAGTATATTTTGGAAATTTATACTGTATATTAAGGAAGTCTCTTTTACTTCCTTGTCAATTTTTACAAAATTCTGTTCATTATTTCAATTTTATTTGTATATTAAATTAAAACAATTACAGTATTTCTTACTGTGTCACGGCTTCTTGAAGTTAAATCGTGACGAAAGAAAACTTCATTATAAGATAGACTTCGCTAATTAGATTTTTATTATTTTTCTTTGATATACATGCATTATTTATATTAATGCTTTATTTTAAATTAAAATGTTCATAGACAGTTCGTTAAAAAAGTCACTTCACCCTCATATATACGAGTATAAAGCTCTTCGAAAGTTGTATCAGATACACTATTTTAAATTTGAAATATTATTCTAAAAATGATGAAATTTTCAAAAGGATAACCAAGAGAAAAGTGGTCATAAAATTTTTTATTCTTAAAATTGCGAGTTTCTATTTATACTGTTATGTAGAGAATTTCCTACTTCATAACTTGTAAAATTTTCAAATTCATATCTCTCATAGATTTTATTTGAGGGTACAATGATTAACATCAACACAATAAAGTAGGCTGATGAACAAATTTTTGGAAATTGCTTCGTGTTTAAACAGTAATATATTATTAACTATAAAAGTCACAGTTGACATTTATATACCATTAGAATCCCCTGAAAGTTGGCAATAACAGAAAAATATTAAAAAGTTATAATTTTTAATGTTTAAAGGTTTAATCGTAGAGAAACTTTAAATTTGAAAAGTTGCAACCGAATAACGATTAATTCCTTCCACTTCGGATTATGTCTTTAGATTTAGGAGTAGATTTTTTAAATTTATAGTAAATTAAAGAAAGTATCTTTAATTTTTGTGCCAAGTTTTACAAAATTCTGTTCATTATTTCAATTTTATTTGTATATTAAATTAAAGCAATTATTTTTTACCAATTTCACTGCTTCTCTGAATATAAATTTTGACGATTGAAAACTTCATTTTAAGATAGACTTCGCTATTTTGATATTTTTATTATTTTTCTTTCATATGCGTGCATTATATTAATGCTTTATTTTAACTTAGTAAAATTTAATTTATGTATGCAAGTTATAGGCTCATATCAAATTTCACTAATTATATTGTGTATAAAAGCAATGACCCACTTTCACAGACGATTGAACAGTTTCATCCTATGCATGTATATTTTCTCTTCTATCAGGTCATCCCATAAGTAATGTCATTTTTTACGATAGATTAAGTTTAAACTAGTCCTATTCGGTTTAAGCATAAATTTTCCGAAGGTTATATCTAAGAGGAGATCTATCGTGTTTGGCTCATACTTTACAGACCTTGACCAGTGAAGACGTGTGTTTTGCTTTATGTGAACCCCTCATAAACATGGCGGTATCGGAAGAGCATATCAGGCATATAATGCTTTACGAGTTCAAAAAAGGAAATAGTGCTACTGAAGCAACCCGAAACATTCAGGACGTCCGCCATCCATCGACATTTGCAACAACTCGGAAAAGTGCCTAAGTTAGGAAAATGGGTGCCACATGAATTGTCGGTCGACAATCTGAGGGTGCGGTAAACATTAGCACAGCTCTTCATTCCCGTGAACTCCAAGATCCGGTTTTGCACCGTTTAGTGACTGGTGATGAAAAGTGGATACTGTACCAGAATGTTAAGCGCCGTCGACAGTGGGTTTGTGCCGGAGAACCAGCGACACCACAGCCAAAACCAAATCTTCACCCTCGGAAGGTGTTGCTTAGTGTTTGGTGGGATAAAGGTGGTGTAATACACTTTGAAACCTTACCACACAACCAAACAATCACCGCTCAAGTCTACTGTCAGCAACTGGATCGATTGAACACTGCACTAAAAGAAAAGAGATCTTCTTTAGTTAATCGGAAAGGAATCGTGTTCCACCACGACAACGCACGTCCTCATACCGCTCGGATCACTTCTGCAAAAATTGAGGAGCTTGGGTGGGAAAAACTTCCACATCCTCCATATTCTCCAGACCTTGCGCCTTCAGATTATCATCTCTTCAGGAGTCTGCAAAACTATCTTGACGAGAAACAGTTTACTTCTTTAGATGACCTGCACACCAGTCTTTGTACGTTTTTTGCCTCAAAACCGCCTGAATTTTATAAACATGGCATTGAAAAGCTTGTAGGACGTTGGCAGAGTGTCACTGATTCCGATGGAAAATATACACTAGATTAAAAAGTTTCAGTTGAGTTTTTTTTTGTCCTTCAAATTCCGATCTAAAAAACGACATTACTTATGGGATGACCTGATAATTAAATGCTACATCTTCTCCATGAGAAGGTGAGGATAATCACTGTTAATCAGATTAACAGGCATTTACAGTCAAATAGCTAGTCTACACTCAGACATAAAAATTGGTGACAATGACACCAAGATTTTTATCTTCCGGGTCCCCCAGTATATGGAAAACTGATACGTGTGGGTAGTTGGGAGGTAACGAAAATGGTCCACTGAGTGGGTACCTGACATTAAATTTAACCTTTTCAAATGAAAAGGTTGAACCAATCACTAATTATGAAGATTATTCTGACTTCAGCAAGCTTGTCAGAGCCACAGCCTACTGTTTGAGGTTTGCTCACAACTGTTTAACTACAATTAACAAACGGCTAAATAAGAACAATCCAGTACTTGCAAACAAGTACTGGATAGGGCATGCACAACAAAAAGAGTACAATAAAGAGTTAGAATTCTTGACTAATGGGAAACAAACAAAAGAGCCTGTACCATCAGTAGTTGTGGATCTAACCTTGTTCAGAAATGAGGAAGGTCTTCCAAGGTGTAAAGGGAGACTAGATAAATCAAAACTGTCTTACAAAAGCAAACATCCAATCCTTTTACCTAGATTTAGCTATCTGACAACATTAATCATCAGACAAACACACACTGATGTACTTCATATGAGGGTACCACAGACACTAACTGTATTAAGAAAAACTTATTGGATACCCAAGGGAAGGATCACTGTTAAAACAGTCCTCAATGAGTGTGTCGCATGTAGGGGTGGTTGACACTGAATAAAAAATGTACATGCTTTTCATCTAATCGTGATGAAACTCGGCAAGAATGTTCAGAATATGCGATAATCAGTGGCGAAAAATCTCAAAATGTTTTCAGAAGTGAAATATTCTCCTATAACATAAGTAAGGAATTTAAAAAATTGGAGATTAGAGGCGAACGGAAATTCTTTCACATTTGCTGCTTGCAGCAAAAATAATTGAAATATTTTAAAAGATTTATATTAACTGCACATTAGTTAACAATTCAGCGGTAGTAACATTAAAGACAACAGGAATTGAGGTTGGGGACGGAAATTCTTTTACATTTTCGCTGCTTGCAACGAAAATAATTTAAAATTTTAGGAAGGTTTATATTTGGAGGAAATTCCACATTAGTTAACTATTAAGCGGCAAAAACATTAAACAAGGCAATAGAGAGTTTTCCCGAGCGAAACGGCAGCGAAAATAAAAAAAAATTTACTTAGCTTAATCGGCAGGACCATTACACGGCAAAAGAGGGTTGGCCCGAGCGAAACGAGCCCGTCTAGTTGTAATTGTAAAGATAACACTGGTCAACACTCATTTTATTGCCAATCATATTAGAGTGATTTTGGGGTAACTTTGTGGTGCTGATTCCGAATATGACATCGGTTTTGCTAGATTGGCTCTAATTTATGAGATAATTGGTACCCCATTGAAACACGTAAAAATGCAAAAAACTTAATGTTCAGGCGGAGCCTACTTACAAATCGCGTTGAAATTGTTTCAAATCATACAAAAGTAAACACATGAAATACATAATGGCATTTTATTCGGTCTCACCATCTAGAATGTTCCGGTAGTTTGCCATATGCACGCGTTATGGTTACGTTTCCTATTAATTGAGAGTATTCATTATCTCAAGAACTAGAGCCAAATCGGAAAAACTACTTTCATTTTGGAATTCAGCAACCCCAAAATACCCTAAATTCGTACGAATTTCCTTGGCAACGAAAAAAAAAAGTTTTTTTGTTGACCTGTGTAATTTATGGACACCCTGCAATATATATATATATATATATATATATATATATATATATATATATATATACATACACATATATATACATATATATATACAGTGGTGTAGTGCTAAATAAAGAAGTGAGGGAACGCATTTTGAAAGTGTTACTCAGATGCGGGGGGGACAATGGCGAGCGCGGCGAGCCCATACAGCTGGGGGTCCGGGGGCACTGTAAGCCCCCCGGGAAATCTTTTGAAATCTGACCAATTTCAGGGATATTTTGAGGTCATATGCACTGGATATTAGGATATATTCCAAGGTTGAAGATGCAGTATTTCCAGTGTCATTAGATATACGACATCCAGTACGATCAATAAAAATAGCTAACAACTGGAATGATTTAACTAAAAAAAGTTAACAACTGGTACGCCGTGGTGACTGTTTCACCAGATCTTTATAGGCTAGCATTGCCTCAGTCGAAGCTAAAAGAAATGAAGCAGTTAATGATTCTTTCTCATATTTCTTCTAGGGGTGGGAATTAAAATTTCATGACGTTAGAGATTTGTAAGTTCGGATTTATTTGAAATAGTGAGGGAACGCCGTTCCGTCTACCAAAAAAAGTAAGGGAACGCCGTTCCCACAGCACTACACCACTGTATATATATATATATATATATATATATATATATATATATATATATATATATACACACCATAGTCAACTTTGGTTTCGCTTCCGCCCGAATTGTTTATTCTGACGAAGGTCAAGCTTGTCACTTCACCTTAGACCTACAGCTGAACATGGAATCTGAACCACGCCCCACCAGCAGCCCTGCGTCTTATTTATCTACCAACCAATTTTTTTTTTATTATGTGGAAGGATGAACAGCTGGGTTTTGCTGCGCGCCGCCTGTCGTCACCGGGTCTCGATCCTGGGTTGATGGATTCGTAGTCAGCGACACTAACCACTACACCACACACACATTATATATATATATATATATATATATATATATATATAATTCAGACATGGGGCCGAAGCCGAAACCGAATCTTATAGAACCGGGACTGGAAGACGAGTTCCATAATTAACCTATTCAAAATTAGTATAGGTTAACTATCAGGTTGTAACATAAATTCTGCTCGATTAGAAAACAGACGATAGATAAATAATAATAGAATAACCTCAAGATAATGTGAAATAGTTTTAGAAATGTTGCAAAATACACGCGGCGACAGGTTCGCACAGGTTTTATCACGATACAGAATGATACAGAATGACTTAGGCTAGTGTAGGATTAGACTAATGAATATTTTCTCTGGTGTTTTTCATACAGTTACAACGCCACCCCTACGATATTACAGTAATTGAAAAAACATGGAGCCCACGAAAGAGCATATTCGACATGCGATGCTGTATGAGTCCATAAAGGATCTAACGCTAGTGAATCCGCAAAAAACATTCAAAGAGTTTATGGAAATGATGTTATGAGTGAATGGATATGAAGGAGATGGTTTGAGAAGTTCAGAAATGGAGACTTCAGTCTGAAAGATTACACCGGTCTGCATGAAAATCGATTTCTTTATTTTGAGTTGTGATTCTGAAGCAGTTCGCTGCGCTGAATTAAAAAATGCTACCAGTTTTTTTCTATCACCCACAGTTTTAAAGTTATTAGCAAAACAATTTTGGCGCGTTTTGTAATTTTTTACCTTTTTTATCTTTAATTAATTTCGTTTTTTCATATTTTTCAGATAGATAATTCTAACATTACGTCTTTAAAATTTTAATAATGGCTTCTAGAGGATGTACCCATAGTCCAGACATATTTTGTTATATTTGTGGTCGGTATGTTGTTGTAAAACAAAGGACAAATGTAACGACCTTCATTAAGAGAGCTTATCATGCTTATTTTGGAATTAAATTAGGAGATCAAGACAAAAGTTGGGCTCCACACAAGGTTTGTCTTACGTGTGTTGCGGCACTAAGGAATTGGAGCAAAGGTAAAACGAAAAGTTTGACATTTGGGATCCCTATGGTATGGCGCGAGCCTAGAAACCATACCGACGACTGCTACTTCTGTTCTTGCAATGTTAAAGGTTATAATGCAAAGAATAAAGAGAGCCTTCAATACCCAAGTCTTCCATCTGCAATAAGGCCGGTACCCCATGGTCCAGAAGTTCCTATTCCCCGCCCACCCGAGAGTCTGGATCAATACAATTCAGATTCAGATTCAGGTCCAAATCCAGACAATGATGATGTTTATGAACAGCCAACAGCTGACCGAGATCCTCCTAAACCATTAACCCAAGCCGAACTAAATGACTTAGTCAGGGATTTGAAACTGCCTAAGGACTCTGCATTACTTTTGGGGTCTAGATTGCAGGAGAACAATTTATTGGCATCCGACACATGCTTCGCAAGTAAAGAAGGTAAATATATTTTGTTTATTTTAGTTATTTTTTTATTCTTTCATAAACAAGCAATATGCTTGTCCAAGAGCTAGGAGCTATTTAATTCTGCTTTAATTAGGTTTTACTCTATCACCTAAAGATTTCGTGCTACAAGGGGTGTTGTAATACCTCATCTGTCCCCAAATGTTAACCACCCATTGATGGGAGGGGAGAGAGTATTTTGTTGGGAACGGGACTGGTTGTTATATATATTTACCCTACATTATTATGTAAGCGTTACGGTAGTCTATAACAACAAAATTTATGGTTTAGCATGTGCAATCCAATGTTGGTCTCGATAAGATGGTTCACATTTGGGGATAAATGGGGGATTTATGACACACCCTGTAGTAAGAAAACCATACGTGATAGGGAAAAACTAACTATATTTTTGAGATCAGCGCACTCAAATTATATAGAATCACCAACTAGTTTGTAAAAATCGATCGACAAGTTTTCAAATGTGTACTGGTGTTATCAACGAACAGGACGACCAAATGAGTTAGATGAAGAGTTGCTGAAAGCAACAGTGGAGGAAAACCCAACGGTAACTGTAAGAGAACTTGGCCTGCAACTCGGCGTTAGCCATATGACCATTCATCGTCATTTGAAGCTATTAGGAAAAGTAGTGAAGGTTGGAAAATGGTTCCGCATGATTTGTCACAAGCGAATCTTCAACATCGAATCGATAGTTGCACATCACTGCATTCTCGGCAACTGCAGGCACCGTTTTTGAATCGGATCGTCACTGGGGATGAAAAATGGGTCCTCCATAACAATATTAAGCGTCGACATCAGTGGCTTAGCCGTAAAACAAAGCCTGAACCTCAGCCAAGGAATGGACCCCATCCAAAGAAAATTTTGCTATGCGTTTGGTGGGATATGCAAGGAATTATTCATTTTGAGCTTCTGCCACATAACCAAACAATTACAGCTGAAGTCTACTGCCAACAACTCCAACGATTGAAGATGGCATTACAAGAAAAACGTCCCACATTAATTAATCGCAGGGGTGTTCTATTCCACCAGGACAACGCGCGCCTTCACACTGCTCGAATCACCACTGCCCAATTGGAAGCATTTGGTTGGGAAAAAGTGCCTCATCCACCTTATTCTCCGGACATCGCACCTTCAGACTACCATTTATTCAGAAGTCTGGAACACCACCTAAATGGACAAAAGTTGCAATCCAGGGAAGCTATCGAAAACGAAGTGATCGCTTTTTTTTTTAACTCGAAACCAAGGGATTTCTTCGAACGTGGCATAAAAACCTTTTCTACAGGTGGGAGGAGGTTATAGAAAAAGGAGGGAACTATATTGATGATTAATTTGTCATTATGTCATTTAATTTTTGTTGTGAATAAACTAAAAATTCGAGCAGAATTTGTTGGTTAGCCGATCAGTCCACCCTGATCGAGCAAGCCGGCGGCACGCAGGTAACCGATCGCCCCTCTCCGGAGTGGACCAGAGGTTCATCGCACTCGTGATATTGTGTTGTGTTTTCTGTTGTGTTAGAGCGGTACAGTCTGTCATAATGTGTTCAATTGTTTGTGGTGTGTCCTGGCACAAGTGGCAGGAGTCGTCTGTGTTGTCGTCTAGTCTGTGTTTATATGTCTGTAAATTGGGGTGATGTCCACATCGGAATCGTGCTAAGTTAACTCGATCCGATCTGCTCAGGCGGGTCTCTGACCTGTCAATGGGTGGCGGCTTCGCACCTAGGACCGCATTCGGACCGAGTTGTGTCAGTGCTTTGTGGGTTAGGTGTGTGCGTGTGTGTATGTGTTTTCTGTGTTGTGTAATGTCTGTGGGGCGTGGTATGGAATGGAGTATTGAGTTATAATGTCTCTCTGGTGTTACCTTAATGGTGCGAGGTGTTGGTGCTGATTGTACATGTGGTGGCAAGGGTGTTGTGGGTTAGTTATCGCTGCTTAGTTATTAGTATTAGTTATTTGGTTATTAGTATTACTAATAATAAAAAATATTAAAATAGTTAAATTAAAAATAAAACCCCTCAAACTACAAATAACCAGGTTTCGAAGCCGAAGCCGGCCATTTTCAAATTGGCGAAGCTGAAACCGGTTTGTCTGATATATATATATATATATATATATATATATATATATATATATATTATGCAAACCCACAAGGAAAAAGAAAAAATTATTCCAAGACCTTTCGTATATTCAACAATACACCTAGTCAGGGAATGACGAGGTGTATTGTTGAATACAGGAAACGCCTTGGAATAATTTTTTCTTTTTCCTTGTGAGTTCGCATCATTCAGTCATTCATTTCACGCGTTTAAGTATGAAATTCATCTCATATATATATATATATATATATATATATATATATATATATATATATATATTGCCAGTATGATCGTAATAAATAACTTATTTTTACATCATTCCGTTTACAAACTTAAGAAAAAAGTAATTAATAGTGGAATGATCCGTATGGAAAATGTTATTTCATTTTTCAATCATAGTTCATATATTTTAGCAATAAAGACTTCAGCCATCTTTCTCTTTCCTTCTGCGGAAATAAAGAGCTCAACGTCGGCCTCGGACAGGATAAATCAATAAAATTATGAGGTGGATAAGGCAAGTAAACAATTTCAACTTTGAAAACGAAGAATAAAGTTATAGAAAAAAAGGTGCTTCCACAATTGGGTCGATGGCCAAAAGGGTCTCAAGTTTAAAGTCTTTTGAATCCATTCGGAACAAATAAAAACTTTTCCACTTTTGAATTTTCATTCTCAAATTAAAAAACTTTTCCTGACACAAAGATCTTTTCCAATGAATAAAGATCAAAGCAGAAATTAGGGGCCTTTAAGCTACGAATCCGACTCCGTGTGTCACACCCATTCTGTTTAAATGGGCGAACGGAGCATCACAATTACGAAAAACTCTTCTTTTAGACTTTTATGACTTACCAATTATGACGAATGTAAGTGAATGCGTCACACCCATTCTAATTTCCATCTTAAAATGGGTGACACATAAATTAAATAAATTCAACAAAGTTTTTTCTAAACCAATTTTTGTCTTCAATAAAAAAAGCAATAAAAGACAAACAAAATTTATTTTGGTCATTGCTTTAAACTTGTATTTCTTTAATTTAAGTAAAAATACGAAAGTTTAGAACAACACTGTCGTTTCCACTCAACATTTGACTTATCAAATAGGATCCGTGGATTAAGTTAAAGTTAGGACGAACTAATTCTATTTGTTCAAAATGAAATAGGTCGTCTGACGTCACGAAATCGGTTGAAAATTCGAAGAAGTTCAACCGAAATAAATACAGTTTCTTTTACATTATTTATTTAAAAAAAAAAACCTTTTTCGGCCGCGCCTTGGCTTCCATGTCCTTTCGTCGCTTTTTATTCTATTACACTGGGTAACAAAATTTGAAATTTTTCTCTTTATTGTGATTTTTCTGTCGTTTCTTAATGATTTCGGGGCGCTGATTCCAAAAATGATATTCGTTTTGCTCTATCATCAACCGTTTCAAAAATATAGGTTATCACACTTTTCATATGGCAAAGTAAGGGGTTCCAAAAAACCTTAGCCCCCCCCCCCATTTGCAGCTTACATGTTTACTTATATCGAAATAGTTTTTAGTGATTATAAATATATATAAAATTCTTTATTTATTGCAGGTATTAAAATTACTCTAGCTGATAAAGTGATAATATAATGGCTTCTCAATTAATTGGTGATTCGGAGAGGCAACGTGTGATAGATCGCATACGAGCAATAACATTTCGGGAAGCTCGTGATGCTGGAGCCACCTTTATAACACGTTCATGGGTTGCCAAAAAGTTGCGAAGAAGTGAGGACTTCGTCAAAAGAAATTGGAATAAAACTTTGGATGAATGTGAAATGGATACAACCAAATCTGGGCGCCCAAATTTGCCACTCTCTCAGGAAACAAACTACATCATTGAAAGCGGTACGCGTAAGCGGAAAAACAGCTGTGCTAAACTTTCTAGAGAGATCGAAGTGTTGAGAGGAAAGATCGTTAGTGGTGAGATCATTCGACTGTACCGTCATAGGCAAGGTTTAAAGCCTTGGCATGAACTTCCAAAGCCAAGAAAAACTCAACTTAACATCGATGACAGAATGTGGTTTGCCCATTATCTTGAAGATTGGGATGTAGATGATTTCATGCATTTAGCTGTCTCCGATGAATTTTTTGTTTACGTAACACGTCGGCCTAACTACCAAAATGATCGAGTGTGGGCCACAACACCAGATGAAATCGATGACAATGAACATTATCGCGAATTATTAAAAAGTCCAGACTGTGTTGGTGTGTTTGTTTTGTTCACTGCAAAGAAGCTCATGTGGGTGCTGAAGCCAAATGGTCAGAGTTGGGATGGACAGTATTTTCGTGATACTATTCTATCCCAGCATGTCATTCCTTTTCTAAGAAACCCAAACAATGTTATGGATGTCGATCAGGTCACACTTCTGCACGATAAGGCTCCCTGCTTTAAGGCATTAGCCACTCAACAGTTGTTGCGGAACCATGAGATCGATTTCTTTGGAAATGAATAATGGCCAGGAAATTCTCCTGACCTGAACGTCTGTGAAAACAGTGGATCAGTTATAAAGGTCAAGGTTGAATGTCTCTTGTTTCAAGAACCTACAGCAAATCGATTTTCGAAGGATACAATGACGCAACACATTGAAACTGTTTTAGCAAATTTGCGTAACGATCAAGATCTATTCACGACACTTTTGGCAAGCTACCCAAAGCGAATTCAGGCTGTCTTGGAAGCCAATGGCGGGAACACCAAGTTTTAATTGTTTCTCATTAAATGTAGGATTAAATTCTCTTTTGTAAGGTATGTTTAGTTTTACTGTACCTCTAATGGTTTAGGCCATGGGCGGGAGGGCTAAGGTTTATTGGAGCCCCCGTATATAAAGAAGGCTAACATAAATATTTTCTGAAAATAAAGAGACTATTGGAAATTAATGTTTATTGAGCCAAAATTGTTTGACAAACCCAAAATGGTGCAAAGGATATAATATATATCATGAGGAGAACCGATAAGAGAATAACAAGCCTCGTTATGCAGTGTGCGTTCCTTAAAAATGCACTGAAGAACGCGACTTCCGCGTATGAACATTCTTATCCTTTCTGATCAGCGACCATACGTAGTCTCCCATCATGGAAGCATCCCAATGGCCCTGGTACGTTTACTCCATCGTTTGAATATCTTGATGGAATCTTTCGCCATGTTCTTCACTCACATCGCCCAGGTTATCACGAAAAAAGTCTAGATGTGAATGCAGATAGTGTAATTTTAAAGACATACGGCACCCCATTTTGTCATAGCACTTAATCAAGTTTGACACTAACTCCTTATAGTTTGGTGCTTTATGGTTGCCTAAAAACCCACGAACCACATCACGGAAAGCACACCAAGCCTCTTTTTCGATCGGAGTCATCTTGGCTTCAAGGTTCTTTGAATTCAACAGCGCCTTGACTTGTGGTCCTACAAAGATGCCAGCCTTGACTTTGGCCTCAGAGAGTTTAGGGAACATGACCCGAATCTGTTGGAAAACTTCCCCTCCAAAATCTAACGCAGTTACAAACTGCTTAATTAGACCCAACTTAATATGGAGAGGTGGTAGCAGAACTATGTCAGGTTTCACAAGAGGTTCCCTGAGTACATTGTACTTTCCTGGTTGCAGTCCTTCACGTGGAGGCCACTGAACTGTTTTATAGTGCTCAGTTGAAGCCCTGCTATCCCACAGGCAAAGAAAACATGAATATTTAGTAAACCCTCCTTGTAAACCTAACAGGAAACCAATCATTTTGAAATCACCACACACGTCCCAGTTATATTGTTCATACCTGATTTGAGTGAGCAGTTGTTTGACATTTTCATAGTCCTCTTTCATTTGAACAGAATGTGCAACTGGTATAGATGGATATTTGTTCCCATTGTGGAGTAGAACAGCTTTTAAACTCCGAGTTGAACTGTCAATAAACAGGCGCCACTCTGAGGGTATATGTGTTAACCCAATAGCTGTGAATAGACCATTAACCTCGCTGCAATAACAGAGAAAGCCATTGACATCGTAGAACCTTGCAAACTCTTCATGCCGCTTTCGGTATACAGTGCTCTTGCAGTCTTCTCCAAGCAAATTCCACTCTTTGAGTCTGGAGGTCAGAAACTCAGACCCTGATTTCGTCAGACCCAAATCTCTAATTAAGTCGTCCAATTCCCTCTGATTTGGAAAGTAAGGGTTTGTACTGAAAGTTACTGTATATTCTTCATCATGACTGTCCTCACCAGCCGACATCTCAGATGAGCTAGCTGCATCCTCATTTTCAACCTGCAAAGCAAAGAAACAAAATATAGGCATAGCTATATATGTAGAAGAGCATCAGCACTAAGAAAAATCGACACATAATGACCCACAGTCTGTAAATACAGAAGGTAAAGTAATGGATAGATACCTGTTCTGGTGGACGTGGTATTGGAAGACCTTCGCCATGTGGTACAAGAGCTATGGACGACGCTATGCTTGGATACTGAAGAGTCTGCCTTCCTTTAACTTTCCTGTACTTAGAAACATCTACCATGCAGTAGTAGCAATCGTCGTGCTGGCTCTTTGGTTCTCTCCATACCAAAAAGCCACCACGACGATTGCTACTACTGCATGGTAGATGTTTCTAAGTACAGGAAAGTTAAAGGAAGGCAGACTCTTCAGTATCCAAGCATAGCGTCTGGGTACCGCAAAGGGCATTGCCTTGCGTACTCCCCGCAGCCACCCTTCAAGTGTGGAGCGGCAGCTTCCACAGATCACATGGGGTGCCCAGGGCTTATCTTGGTCACCCATAGGCATACCAAAATAGAGCCGATACGCGATCCAGAACTTGGTGCCTTTCACAATCTTGTGCGATACTTGCTTGGGGCCTATGTAATACCCACAAACGTAGCAGAATATATCCGGCGAGTGTTTACAAGCTCTAGTTGCCATTCTCTTTACCAAACTGTACTACATTAATCATAACCTGCAGATATAGAGAGAAGAGTTATTAAATCTGCAACAGATTACAAATTCCAGAAAAAAGATGTATTCACAACACTGAAATAATGTTCGCAATAAAAAAGGATCGATAACACTCAAATCGTCAGCACAGAGAAGCACAGAAACACAGTACCTCAGTGCTGGTAACCATCAGACAAACAACCTGCTTTCTTTGTGTGCTCACACTTACTGACTTCTCAGACTCTGCGCTCTTCTTTATATAGCACAGTGGAAGTTTCGGGCAATTTCTAGAGCAAGAAACTGTCAACGAACATCCGGATTGTTCTCAACAATTCCTGATTATTCTGTTATTGCTGCGCCCATAACATTATACTGGTAAAACATGAAAAATGGATTATCTCTGAAACCATTGATGATACACACAAACCAAGGCCAGATTTGGACTCAGCGCCCACAAATGCATATAAAAACATAAAAAATTCTATATAAACAGAATCAGTGTTACACAGTGTTATTTTTCATTTCCCGGGAAAGCGCTAAGCTCCGAGTTAGGACTGATTCAGTCGGGATAGGGTAGGGTGAAAAACCAAGCCCTTATATAAATGCAGATACTGTTTTGCGTGCAGTGCCGGGTTAACCCGAAGGCTTAAAGGCTGAAAGCCTTGGCCTACGAAAAAGTGTGGCCTACGAAAAAAAAAAAAATTTTCAACACCACTAGCAGATTTTCTGGCAGTTGTCATCTGACCTTGAAGTAAAGGTGTTTGTTTAGTTGTTTTCCACTTTATTTGTGTAGACTGTAGAGTAGACCTAGGGAGTGATATAAGAGCTAGATCTCGGTGATGAAGTCATTGCTTTTTCCAAATACAGTACTTCTGAGGTGTCCCTCAACTCAGCAGAGCAGGTGCTACAATTTCTTTTGCAGCACATGATAACCGCGACTTTCCCAAACCTCTACATAGCTCTACGTATTTATTTATGCTTGTTGGGTACTAATTCCGAAGGAAATGGTGGATAGATTGGAAACATCGTGTACAAAGTATAAGATGACTATTAACAAAAATAAAACAAAGTCAATGAAGATAGGAAGAGGAGGAGAAGCTATTCAGGTAAGGTTGTCATCAGGAGCGATAGAACAAGTGGACTCGTTCAAATACTTGGGAGTACGGTTCACGGAAGACAGAGATACATTCAAGATGGTGAGTGATAGAGTTGGACTTGGGTACGTTACTTTCAGAAGGTTGACAAAGGTATGGAAAGACCGAAACATCACGCGAAAACTTAAACTGCAACTGCTGAAAACAATAGTGATACCTGCAACCTTATATGGATCAGAATGCTGGGTAATGAAAAAGAGAGAAGAGAAGAAACTATTGGCATTCGAGATGCACTGTCTGAGGAGAATATTGAATATAAGATGGGAGGATACGGTGACAAACCAGAGAGTGAGGGAAATGGCTGGAGTGGAACGGAATATAGTGGAGAGAGTGCACGATGCACAGGGGAGATGGTACGGGCATGTTGAGAGGATGGAGGCGGAGAGATGGCCAAGATTGACGCTGCATGGACGAGTACACGGAAACCGCCCGAGAGGACGACCGAGACGGACATGGCTGCGGGGGTTCGGCGAGGCTAATAAAGGTTTAACGACCAGAGAGCTGGTGGATCTGGCGAGGGATCGAGACGAGTGGAGGCAATACCGACATATCAGATGGGACCCTACCTGAAACCCCAGAAGGGACATAAGTCAAGTCATATATATATATATATATTACTTGGTGAAATATATTTTTTTATGTAGGCCTATCGTATTTAATCTTTTAAAATTATCTATATTATACTCAATTACAAATGAAAAATATGTAATCTCATTTAATAAAGCATCTATATTTGTCGAGCACTTTTTCTAATACCGATATATTGGAAAGATTTGTTGAAGTCCACGCAGTCCAGCCTTGGCCTACGAAACCCTTCATCCGGCCCTTTTTGCGTGTCGATTGGTCACGGCCACTTATTTTTCGTTCGCTAACAATGAGAAGTCCATTTATTTTTCAGCAGTTTTGAGGTGCTTTTCTTAAACATTTTGCGTAAAAAAGTGTTTAGGTCGTACGCGAAAGTTATGGCGAAAGAGCGATTGCTGTAGCCAAATTTTGATCTTTTATACATCAAATCTACTATATATTAAGACCTACTGTATAAGTATAGAAAAGTATTCAAAGTATAAAGAGTTGGACTCCGCCGATGCTCTGCTTAGTAATACGAGATCTACCGTAATTTCGTCACACTGTTTCCATACTCGCGGTATGTACGTACTAAACTTTATATTTACATAACTGCCCTTATAAACTAATTAGTTAAAGACGCGAAAAAGTTAACAGTCAAACTCTAATTTCAAATACTTCTAAATTCAGCGCATTGCCATCCTCCGAATATCAAAAAATAATAAACCAACTCGAGTAATGAACGATACAGAGGCACCGAACTTGCCTCAAGTTTTCAGTGCGGAATTCAGTCGTACACGCATCAAGGTCGGCAACATCACCTTTAATGTGTACCAATTTGAGGATTTAAAAGCACACTGAATGCGAGTTCATATACACACTGCGATAAACTTACGCAACACCGATATAACTATCTTTAAAGGTTACGAGATAAAATCTTGAAAATGCATTCCATAAGGAATAAAATTCGCGATGA
The DNA here is from genome assembly GCA_023014485.1 of Bathynomus jamesi. Taxonomy (NCBI): domain Eukaryota; kingdom Metazoa; phylum Arthropoda; class Malacostraca; order Isopoda; family Cirolanidae; genus Bathynomus; species Bathynomus jamesi. The sequence continues at coordinate 684,744 of JAJOZX010000139.1, read as the reverse complement.
AATACGTTCATCAAAATAGTGTCGCCATTTACCAAAGAGTATAAATGTGAAATGAAAGGGAACCCTTTAAAAAAGTGATCTTGGCTCCCATTTTGCGTTAGTGACATTTCGCATTTCCCATTTCGCGTTTGTGACACTATTTAATCAGATTATACGAACGAGCCAAATTTCATTACTAGGCATAAACTAAATAGACATTTTGACCTTACGCGAGTTAAGAATTTTGAGGGGTTCACTTTATGCGAGTCGATCTTATAACGATTAACTTTGTTCGTCTACAGTCTACACCATTGAATCTATTTACTGTAACACTTCCCTCCGTTTCCTTTATATATTTTATATCAATAGAAGGCGGAACAATCGACATACCTTAATTTCAGACTGCATTTGTTACGCCTTATTAAAAAACGCGGAACACTAGCGTCCTCAATTAAAGCATATTGATTAGTCTCCTTCGCTTTAAAAGGTAACACAAAAGCTTTCAAACTAAGTAATTATCGTAACTTACGTAAAGGTCTTTGTTATGCTTTGCTTAACAAACATATAAAAAAATTTGTAGCTATAGTAAAGAAATATACGAGTGCGTTTCGTACATACTGGTGAATAATAATAATAATAATAATAATAATGTCCTGCAGTTGAGCATTAAAGGATTGGTACTTTTGCATTATCCTCCCAACACTAATTTTTTTTTATAACGGCTAACGCCTGCAGCGGGCTGTTTTTACCGTAACCTAACCTAACCTAACCTAATCCCAACACTAATTTTTTTTATAATGGAAGGAAAATAAAGTACCAAAACCAAACCAACATTATATAAAAAAAATTAGTGTTGGGAGGATAATGCAAAAGAACCAAAGGATTTTCGGGCATTTATGGAGTATGAAAGTAACGCGTACGATTCGACAATCAACTCACTTCATCATGACAATATCGGATAACAATAACAGTTCCGGATGTAACACGTTACCTGAGACCCCTCTGAAGTCAGTGTGTGACGGCTGATCGCGTCAACTTTCTTATTCAAATGTTGTCCACTTCGAACAGGCGGGACATTACCCGTCTTTCTTATATAGTTTTTAAATTAATACAAACGCAATCAATCGGCATTAAGCTCGGCAGTTCCATCGAGGATTTTGCTTTTATTTTGACCTTCGAATTTGGTTCTACGAGACGAGTCCTCGTAAAACATGACAATCTATTTCTACAGAAAGAAAATCATTACAAATTGGTAGTTTTTCTTTTTCCTTAACTTTCTTAATTTGTTCAGTGTTCTTTTTTGGTCATTCAATTATAGTTTTTTGAATGTTTAAACAATGAGAATTTCTAAAGAAAAAATGTCTGATAAGTTTCCTTAAGGGAACTTAAAGTTTTGTTTGTCGCGAAGAGCTTAATTTCCGAGTTGCGTTTAAAAAGACAAGATTCGTATTCGAAATTCAAAGGTAAAACTTGATCGAAAAGAATCTCGCTAATTTGCGGAAAATACTTCAAATTTTCTCTTTAAGCCTTTTCTCCACGGAACACCTATTTAGATTAATTTTAATTTTATTCACAATTAAAACATCACTACGTAATTCTCACCTCAATTCAACTAATGTTCAATGACTACTGAAGGACACTGTGAATAATAATGGGTCAGAGGGTAAAACAAACCCGAGCCACGATACATCGATGCGTAACCTTGAACTAGAGTTGAAGTTTAAATTTAGATTCCCAAACTCATTTTTGAATAGCGCTAATTAATTACAGTCACACTCATAATTACAGTAACGGGATCACCTGAAGATCAGGGCCCCCAGCCTTCTTCAGTTAGACTAACTAACGAAAATATCACGACCTAACCTAACCAACGTCAATGGCGTACAGTTGACCTAACGATTGGTTAGGTTAGGTCGTGATATTTTCGTAAGAAGGCTGGGGACCCTGATCTTCAGGCGATCCCAGTAACGATAATGAAGCAAGTGTAGTTTACGTCCCTCTGTGGTGCCTAGTGTAGTTTAAGTTCCCCTGCATTATCCTAGTGTAGTTTACGCTTCCCTACATTATCCTAGTGTAGTTTGCGTTCCCCAACTTTGTAGTTTGTGTCCCCTTTTGCGTCAGGGGGACGTAAACTACACTTGCTCCACAATAATTATTTAAACTTTGTGATAAAGAACACTCAAAACTGAAAGTGAAACTATTTATGCGCAACATTCTCTTCAGTGTTAACTGCATTACTTTAACCTAAAATTAGTAGCTTAAAAAACTATAATAACTTTATATCTGTATTTGGACCTTTTCCAGTTTGTGTACCGTTTTTCATATAATTTATTTTTGAGATTATTTTTGTTAAAACTAACGAAAATATCACGACTTAACCTAACCAATTATCAAGAGCGTACAGTTGATCTATTAGTAAATAGTAAATACTATTCCAGAAACAAACAATGTTATAATTAATACTAGATCAACTGTACGCCCTTGATAAGTGGTTAGGTTAAGTCGTGATATTTTCGTTAGTTTTAACAAAAATAATCTCAAAAACAAATTATATGAAAAACGGTACACAAACTGGAAAAGGTCCCTGTATTTTGCGAGTGAAATAAGACGTATTTCGCATCCTTTTCACAAACCTTATTTTCGACACTGTACAAATGATAGTGATCGACTAATCAAAACTCTTAACCGAACAATTATTCATTTTAGAATGACAAATGTCTGAAATCGACGTTCGACGTTTAAAAATATATATTTAATATCTTTTCAACAGTCTGCAGAAATGATTGATATATGTCCCGTGACATATTGTAGGTTGTATATAAATTAACCACTTCCAAAGTTTATTTAACAATTCATAAAACTATCATTCATTGGGCATAATTTAATTCCAAATATATATCCTACCTCGACTTTCGGGCGAGTTTAATACAGAATGTAGTTGCTCTTTACAATTTTTACTGTTATGAGGTGAAGTGTCGTTAATTTCATTGCGCAATTATCTTCTCTCCACTGAATGAGAGTCGTGCCGGCTTATCTTGGTCTTAATAATGTGATAACATAATGCCTGCAACTCGCATCGTTTCAAATTCACATTCTTGTTTCTTCAAAAGACAATACAGAGTGATTTTTTTTAAGACAGAATTTTAAGTACTACATCTTAGGAATTGCCAAATATGGCAATAAGTAGTTACATTATACAGTTTCAATACGTAGGGTCACGACATTTACAAACAGTAATGCGAGTTTATTACTGAAATAATAATTGAATAATATACATTGCTTAATACTGAATTTTTAGTTGAGCTTTAACCCTAGAAGGTCAGTGTGGAACCGCACACATAGCGACTTGTGTCGGGTCTACGTAATCTCATAGTGAAAATTGCATTTATAAGTTGAATTAAACAATTTATTATTACAAAACACGAACAATTTGGAACTGAAGTGAAGATTCGGAAGCGAGGAGGAAAATTTTCACCAGTCTGTTAGGGATCCCTAATTCTCACATTAGTGTGGCAGGATGATAACAGTTTACGGTTCATCATTTATTATAACGGAGAGTGACGTCAGAAAATCAGCTAGTCCATCCTTACTTAACCTCTCAATACTATCTCATAATACGTAACACAGTGTACATCTTCGCATACTGCCATAATCACACTGATGTTCCTAGCTCTCTGATCAAAGCAATCTTATCAACCCTTTGTCCTGATAAGACTCCTGCCATAGGTTAATTTGGTATATAAATCCCTTTCACTTCATCAGCGCAGATTTCTCGCCTGTTTATTCTTTCTAGTACATTCAGTTCATATGACCCGGGAATCCTTCACTGCTTCAGACGATATACTAGACACACTGAAAGTTCATGCGTTGTCGAAGATTTCAATTATTCCTCGTTCTGCCCTTTGACTAGGGTTACCAGACGTCCAGCAAAAGGAGGATATGTCAGGTATTAATTGGGTCGTTTGAGCGGATCTTTTCGGTTTGACGGCCTGCGCAAAAAAACGAAAAACCCAGCTTTTTTATTTAGTTAATGCTTATTACATTTCAGGATAATACATTTTAGTTTAGAGAAATGAAAAATAGTATCAAGAAAATAGAATTGAAAGTGAAAAAATAAAACATAAGACATTACTAGCAGAAGACCGTGGTAAAAATACCATGCTTAAACAATCAACAGGGCCAATTTTTTTTTAATAATATTTCCGGAAAGAGCATATACACAAACAAACAAACATTATCTGATTTCAGCTTTATATATAAAGATAATTTTGAAGTGGCTCCAGAACCGTCTCGACGGTCCCGCAACCTGTAGGCTACGCGACCGTAGCGCCAGTTTTGGAACCCCTTGCCAAATTGAATGCCCGGTTAGGTCAACTGTACGCCCTTGACGATTGATTAGGTTAAGTCGTGATATTTTCGTTAGTTTACTGTCAAAACTAACGAAAATATGTCTTATTTATTATGTTATTTTTTTCCTTTCGACTATTTTCTTGATGTATTTTTCATTTCTCTAAACTAAAATGTATTATTCTGAACTGTAATAAACATTAAATACAAAATCTAGGTTTTTGTTTTTTCCACAGGCCGTCAAACCGAAAAGATCCGTTTGAGCTTGTGGGAAGCTCATTTTTAAATCTGGATCATATCTAAGTAAAAAGCCGAACAATATCAACATATTTAAAATGCCTGCCTGACAGAGGACATGAAATTGAAAAGGAGGACATGTCCTCCTTTTGCCGGACGTCTGATAACCCTGTATGTAGGACAAAAGCCTCTATGGAAAAACTATACACGCTTACAACATGGTATCGTATGTGGTACCTTTACTTCTTAATTAAATATAAATTATTAATTAATTGAATTAAATATTTATACAAAATTGCCTCGGGATTTGCAACATAGCCTATTGGGAATGAAATAATTGCCATACATACGGTACATAGAACCTATATGTAGGCATCGGGCCTGCATAACAACAGAAACCAAATTTATGATCTCGTGCAAAATTTTCCACTGCTGACTCATGAAAATTACATCGAGGCAAGGGTCAACAACCTTTGCCAAATCAGCAATTTATACTAAAATACGAAGATTATATTATAGGAGTGGCTCGGAGCTGCTTATGTTACAGCGAACGCTTTAAGCAGGGAAGATGTACTTTAGTTTTCCCTAAAGTTCTGAGTGAATTCCTTAAATATAAAACCTAATAAATATAAAAAGGATAGGCCTATTCCTTCAGGGTTTGGAAAGTGACTGCCTATATTAGTTACAAAGTGTCAACTCGCAGTGTAGGCTCCATCGTAACGGCCCTACATCGAAGAAGACCGTCACGTCCTAGATCGAAGCAGAAGCGGGGCCCAACGAAATAATAAGATAAGGCAATTTCTTTTTTTGCCATTGGGTAGTCCAAATCCCCAAAACAATTAAATATAAAGAGGTCCTTTGAAGACCTACACAAACATAAACTAACGAAAAAACATAGGGCTTTTGTCGGTAACTCTCCACTGAAGTCTGCTGGAAATTTCCAACGGATGAGGGTAACAGGCAATCAACCCATAGCCCTAGGAAAGCCCCCTAGGAAAAATAATAATAAGAATTTTTTTAATCATTATTTTTATTCTTTATTATTTACAGTTTATGAACATTTCTCTGACATGTAAAATATTACATTTATTATATCATAAGACTGCAATAAGGAAGGCATTATAAGTATTATACAGTAGCACACATTAACTCTAATATTTACACAACAAAAAAATTACATTATAAAATGATCATCATGCCTTATCTAGGCAAAGTCAGCTTTATAAGTATTATACAGTAGCACACATTAACACTTGCATTATAAATTTATAGCTCACTATTTTACAGGAGCACAAAATTATTTACACAACCATAAAAATGAACATTATAAAAGGAACATCATACCATATCTAGGGAAAATCAAACAAATAAAGCACAATATTAAAAAGTTCATTAAGTGTTAAGGTTCATTTAAAGTTCATTTTACTTCCACCTAATGCTGTGACCTACACCATTCAGAAATTCCTCCAAGGTCTTCCTCTCATTCACATAGTCCAGACATACGTTCTTCAAACGCTGTTGATGCTCCTTTGTTGCACGTTCCTAACCTAACCTAACCATTCAGGTAGACAAAACAGTGATCAACTAGAGTGAATCAACATAGACAAAGATTATAACATTTGTTTAGGATTACTTCATAGCACACGAACAATAATATAAAAAATGGAGGCTTTTGTCCTACTTTGCACTTTAACTGAAAGGGTTTTGTCCTATTTTGCACTTTAACTAAGGGGCTTTTGTCCTACTTTGCACTTTAACTGAGGGGCTTTTGTCCTAGGGGGCTTTTGTTGGGACCCGGATAACCCTACCTTTGACTAGTTTTATAGGAAAGTATCAGGTCATCCCGTAAGTAATGTCGTTTTTTACGATAGATTAAGTTTAAACTAGTCCTACTCGGTTTAAGCATAAATTTTCCGAAGGTTATATCTAAGAGGAGATCTATTGTGTTTCGCTACATACTTTACAGACCTTGACCAGTGAAGACGTGTGTTTTGCTTTATGTGAACCCCTCATAAACATGGCGGTATCAGAAGAGCATATCAGGCATATAATGCTTTACGAGTTCAAAAAAGGGAATAGTGCTACTGAAGCAACGCGAAACATTCAGGACGTTTATGGCAACGATATTCTGCATGTGAGGAAATGTCAAAGATGTTTCAAAAGTTTAGGAATGGTGACTGCACGCTCTGGATGCCCTGCTGAGTTTGATGATGACCTGTTGTTAGCCGCACTTGAAGAAGACTGTTCAACAACTGTCGAAGAATTGGCCCAGAAACTCAATTCATCCCCGTCCACCATCCATCGACATTTGCAACAACTTGGAAAAGTGCCTAAGTTAGGAAAATGGGTGCCACATGAATTGTCGGTCGACAATCTGAGGGTGCGGGTAAACATTAGCACAGCTCTTCATTCCCGTGAACTCCAAGATCCGTTTTTGCACCGTTTAGTGACTGCCACTGACTGGTGATGAAAAGTGGATACTGTACCAGAATGTTAAGCGCCGTCGACAGTGGGTTTGTGCCGGAGAACCAGCGACACCACAGCCAGAACCAACTCTTCACCCTCGGAAGGTGTTGCTTAGTGTTTGGTGGGATAAAGGTGGTGTAATACACTTTGAAACCTTACCACACAACCAAACAATCACCGCTCAAGTCTACTGTCAACAACTGGATCGATTGAACACTGCATCTGTCCATACCTGTAAATAATGAAATGTGCACTATAAATAGCTGCAGTACTATACCATAAATGAAATTGGCCAAACATTCACTGCATACTGAAATGTTTTCATAAGGTAAATTCTAAGTAAAAAGAATCGGTGGAAATGTAAATGTGTGGTAATATAATTTAAAAGAAAAAAATCGGTGATACATAGTAGGTACCATACCTTTGAAGTATTTCCTTAATTGTTTTATTTTCTTCACTAGTATCTGGATCCACCGTTATATCAGTTTGGTAAATGGCTTCTAGCTTTCTTTTGACACCAGTAATAATTCCTTCAAGTTTTGATGAACCCTTTGATTCCCTTTGTTTTTTACTTAAGCCTTCTGAAATTGGAATATATTATTACTAATTACAAGCCTAAAAACTGTGTATGAATAATTGTAAACGCATCTAAGTCCTGTTTTTATGTACACAAGCATGAACAAAAAAGAAAAAGTAGAACACAAACAACAAAGCCTATGTTGGATCTTACTTGTTTTAGCAGGTGTTTCTCCAACCAAAGAAAGAATATTTTTCACGTGAACTGCTGCTGTTTCGGGATTATTACTGATTGAGGATTCATTTGAATTGCCATCTTCAGAGTAACTTGATGATACCTCTTTCAAGATCCCTTGAGTTTGCGTTCCTTTTGTCTCCCCTGCCTGAAGACTCAATCAAGTCTAGATTTCTTGATATATAATTCATGCAATTACTGCATAAAAGACTCTTTTCTTTAATAAAGTCACGAACTTTCTCTGAATATGATGAAGACACAAATTTTAATCCTGTAAATATTTTCTTTTTAGGTCTCCTTAAGGGATCTTGGCAAAATTTGGATTTATTCACCATGGTTTAAATTTCTTAAAATGTTACTGCATTTATCACTTCTAATATTTGATAATTGTTATTATTCTACAAATTTATACTATTCTATTTTGCCCGTAAGGAAAAAAAAAAATCATCATTCATGTTTTGTTTTACTCAGGTTTATTAATAGAGAACTGCAGGGATGGTAGCCAAAAAAAGGTTAAATTTTTCAAAATATTTGGTAATTCTTGATAATTTCTACCTTTATGAGCTCTCTATATCAATATTTTATTATTGTTTTATGCAGAAAAATGATGGGATCATGTCAAGAATAGCGAACCCAATTTTACCATGTCAAGAATAGCGAACCCAAAAATTCCCTTGTCAAGAATAGCGAACCCTTCGTGCGAGTCGCGGGTAGCAAAAATTAACCAAACTATCACGACTTAACCTAACCAATCGTCAAGGGCGTACAATTAACCTAAAAAAATAAATAAAAAACAATAAATTTTTTTTTATTTATTTATTTTTATATATTAAGAGAAGAGGATTCTTTATACTGTACGGCATTGACGATTGGTTAGGTTAAGTCGTGCTAGTTTGGTTAAATAAAAAAAGACTAATATAAAAGCATTTAATACGTCCTTAACTAATTACTTAAAATTGGGAAACATAAACCTACCGTCTGAAGTTATGAAAACGTCCTTGAGGACTTCCCATGTCAAGAATAGCGAACCCAATTTTACCATGTCAAGAATAGCGAACCCAAAAATTCCCTTGTCAAGAATAGCGAACCCTGCAGCTGTTGGGTTCGCTATTCTTGACATGATCCAAATGATGTCTTTAATTTTAGTTTTATAAAAAAAATTTGTGAAGTGGTCTGCTAAAGGTCAAAATTTGACCTTAAATAAAGGTCATTTGACCAAATTTTTATTTATTACCCTCCAACAATGAAACATACATATTTGGAATCCTCAGCCTCTTCTGATTTCAAAGATATATAGGATGACTGAAATATTCTGAAAAATAGTTAAGATATTTGACTTTAAAAAAAGGAGGGTCATGAGGTGACCTGAAATTGACCTGACCCATATCTCGAAAACTATTGGATGGACCAGCCTAAGATTTAGAATTTCGTTTTCTCTGGCCAAAACTACCCTATGTACCAAATTTTAGTTAATTCCCTTGGGGTAGGGTGTTTGTCTCTGGGTTACTTGTCCTGAAACTCCCCAAATTTAATCCAAGGGTTATATATAGTTCATGGTTAACCAACACCTCAAAATAATACGTAATTAGTACATTTTTTCTAGTTATTTGCTGGATAAGCTGACTACCTTAATCATATAAACTGTTTGTATCTAAACACAGTTGTAGATAAGACGTACTTTAGTCAAACTTATTGCGCTTATTAACAGTTACTCGTAGTCCAGTGGCACGTTTTGAAACCAGACTGATTACGGCATATATACGAGTATAATTATTACCTTACTGGAGAGGACATCCCGAACTTATCCTTGAGGAAAGGACATAACTAGAACCGAACATTGCTGAGACAACAATAAAATATGGAAATAAAGGACGTCCTGCGCAATTTTAAAGCGTTCCTTTAACAAATCATCCATATCCGCAGCATAGCCCTTCTTCCACTCTTTACCAAACTTCAATTGCAGA